>JAUBNY010000394.1:0-17182 GCA_032275445.1 Crypturellus soui | reverse complement strand
AATACCAGTCCCATATCATAATTTTAACAAAAAAAAATCTTATGAAAATCTTATGAAAAGACCATCATAAGCATGATGGTCTTTTCATAAGATTTTCATAAGATTTTTTCCAATTTTTCCAATTTTCCAATTAAATGCTCATCTTTTAATTGGTAATTGGTAATTGGTAAGTATGGTAACTTAACTTCCATGAAGTCATTCCTCCCATTTGCATTATATACTGGAAGAACATAAGAAATGCGGGATCATGGGGTTGGATGAAAAGCCCCATATAGCTCAGTATACAGTCAGAATCCAACAGTTGCAAAAGAATGGATGTCTAAAAAGAGCCTACAAGCTTGACCACCTCCTGCAGTATGTTCCCATCATACATCCTACCCCCTCACCTGTTAAGTCAGAGATGTTACAGAATATGTAGCAAATCCCTAGTCCTAATTTTTTGGAAATATATGCTATATGTATGGATCTGCTGACTACGAAGTTGTCTAAATGCTTGCTGAACCTGCTGGTGCTCTAACTCCAAAATCTCCATGGTGGCGAGGTCCAGAAGTTTGCTATCTGTTATATAAGGTTTTCACTTTATCTATTTTAAACCAGCCATTAATTTCCTGTTCCTCTAGTTCTAGATTTTCAGTCTACGCATCACCTTTATGGTTCTGTAAATCTTAATGATACCCCTCTCAGCTGTCTTCTTTCTGAACTGGAAAGACACTTAAGATAGGCAAGACTGCAGTCTCAGCCTTTCAGTTTGACCTTGTAAGGCAGCTGCTTCATCCCCTCGATCATTTCAGTTGCCCTTCTCCATAATGACACACACTTCTCTACGTCCTGGACCAGAATGAACACACAATTGTAATTTTGGGCATAACAGGGTTTTATTCAGACAGGAAATAGTACTTTTTGTTTTGTTCTGCATACCTTCTCTGATTATGCCCAAAATTTTGTTGGCTTTTCTGACTGCCACAGCACACTGAGCTAATTATTTTAGAAAATTGTTAATAATAGTTTCAAGATTTCTTTCCTGAGTTGTAATTGCTAGCTCTGATCTCAGCTTTACATAGACATGGATCACATTATTTTCCCTAGTCGCATTACTTTTCATTAGCTACAGTGCAGCTCACTTGCTACCTTTTTGTTGAGATACTATCCAGTATGCTTCTGACAGACAAAATAGGTCAAATATGGGTAGTTTTAGCAAGAAAGCTACCTTCTGTAGATCTTTTGTATTGAATTTTAAGAAAGTTGTTGTCTAAATTATGCAGCATGTATATTTAAGTTTTTTATTGCAGTAATCATTCATGTGCAGACCTATAAAACAGGAAGCCACACCTGATTAAATACAAGCAGAGGTACTTTGCATACTTATAAATGTAGCATCCAAAGACACTTGGTTCTTCAGGATATCTAAGTAGAAGTGACATTTAACTTTATGTTAGTAATTCTTTGTCTTACAAAGAGCTTGAATTGGAGGAATTTTCACTAGTGGATAATGTCACACAGAAACAAAGTTCTCAATTCATTTCCCTTCCTAGTGGCCATAGAGTAGCTCTTATTAATCTTATTATTATCTAAAGAGATAATAATGTTGAATGAAACCTCAGAATTGCTAATGCCTGTGAACTCTTCATAAGGTTCAGTCTTTCTCACACAGAACGTAAAGACCTACTTTATGTGTAATCCCCCTTTCAATGAAGGTATTTAAGCTTTATCCATGAAAGCACTGGCAAACTCACCATGCATTAGAACAATCTACCAAAATAATCTACCAAATTGTCCTGTATCCTTCAGTATGTAAAAGGCTTTATAATAGCAACTGCCTTGTGAAAGGTCCATTTTCCCTAGGGATCATTCAGGATATTTCCTTGCCATTTCAGGATCTAACTAACATTACTCCAAGCACAGGACCAACCTCTAGAACTGCTTGGAGTGCTAGTTCAGGAATATAACCAGAAATAGAGAACTAAAGGAGTATAATATTAGTTCCTCCGAGCATCTTAGTCAAGGATTCAGAGAACTCAAGCCCATCCTCAACTCTGTGAGTAGTACCAACCCACCTCTCAGTATGGCCAGTCTAATCCAGGCTTTGGACAAGAAGGATGAATAATTCTTTGTCTGCTTATTCTTTTCGTACAGAAGTGTTCTCAGATCCAATAAAAATGCACAGCTTGCAATTGTTATCAATAAAAAATCTTTACTGGAGACTTACTGTTCTAATGCCGTACTCTGCTTCTGTTATATTGATGAAAGCTCAGACTATTACACACAGTAACTTCCTGGAAAGCAGAACATGACCCATTCTTTAAATTACTTGGTGCTTTTTCTAGTGTAGAAAACACAAGAACTTTCAGTATGAAATGTTGTCTTTTTTTCAAAGCTGATGAATGAATATCTTCTGATTCAGTATCTCCAGCTACCTGCAAATTACTATATGACTGAAAAATTATTTCTAAAACTTTTAAACTTAACTTACTTAGAAGTATCTTATTAAAGCTTAGAAAGCAAGAGTATAGTATCTATGAAGCTAGACACAACCCTGGAAAATGAGCCCAGAGCTCCCAATAACAACATAGAATTCACCTAATAGCTCTGGATAAAAATTCTTTTCTAAAAGGAGATAATAAGTCTGTTGTTGGTTTCAAAACAGTTCTTGGAGGCCGAGTGTCTTGAACTGTCACAATATGTTGCATCCATCTTATCTCTTAACAGCCTAGGGAAGACCATTTCCAGAATGTAAAAGTTTAAAACTGGAGTTCACTTCTCAGGGTTACAGCTTTTAATGGACTGGCTGTCACTGATAAGAAAATGATGGAGGAGCACAATGTTCTTGCAATCTCATTAGGTGGATGTATTGTGTGATGTTAAAGTTACCAACCTGCAGCATACTAACACATGCCAGCTGCAAAAGAGTAAAGGAGAAAGCGATTTAAAGTGTACATGAAACCTCAATACTCTAGCTGTTGATTTGAAATAACAGTTTTCAATACATTACACTTTCCAAATGTCTTCTGCGCATTTAAAAAGTTTACCTGATCTTCTTTTAGAATACAGTTACATCAGTGTTAATACTAAAACATTAAAATACCTGCAATGTAAATAGAATCAGGGCATTAGAGTATTCCCTGGATGTAGTTTCTTGTAACAATGATCCTTTTTTTTTTCAGATGACAAAGATTTCAACAGCATTGTCTTCTTTTGGAGAAAGAGACGTGAATATGCTCAATAAGGATCACAGAGGGATTCACTCCTCATAGTTGCCTAACAGCCTAATGCAGTTATTGGAGTATAAATGTGACATTTTAAAATATTTACCTATGGGAACATGTAATCAAAGAGACTGACCTTTCTTCATTTACACATCTGCAGTGTGTCCGATTCTGATATTTTGTAACTGCCTGTCACTGGCACTGTTAAATATTATGTAAATATCCCTGCATACACCTCCAACCTCATCACTAGTTTTCCTATTAAGACAAAACACTTGTTAGGTAATAGAAACTTTCATTCCTAAATCTTTCCTTTTAACTGAGGTTCAGGGGCTGGCAACTCTGCAACAGAAAACAAAAATGGCAGACATGAGATGCTGAAATATTTTTGATTGTATCCCTTCAAATCACTCATTATGAAGATATATAAAAAAGGATAAAACAGGCACTTCAGGCCATGCCAGATATTAATTATTAGCAAAGCGCTCTCCACGGTAGTCTTGTCTTCACACTAACCCTAAATGCCCTCGCCGTCTTGTATTTGTATTTCCTGACAGGCTAGTGCATGTTCTTAAGGCTTTTGCTCCTGTAGTCTTGTTGGATCCTCCTGCTGTGAGATGGTATAATTTCCACTGTACATGGATGGTCAGATGAAAATGTTGATGTGTACTGGAGATCCTGCACCGCAGGATCCTAACATTATCCTGGCAGCAGCAACTAATGCACTTTCACTTTCCACATGGTCAACAATGACCCACAGAAACACAGTAAAGTGAAAAGGAAATGTTGAAGTTAGAAGCAGGTAAGGCACTTAATGTTCTTTTCTGATAGTGAAGGAAAACTCTGAGTCAAAATAATGGATAAATCCCCCCAGCCCCTTTTTTTTTAATAACTACAGTGAAGAAACACACATCTGAGAACACAACCCTTGAGAAAGCAGGGGGAATGTGTGCAAATAGCTCTCTCATGGGCTGCAAACACTTACAGACGCTGTTTAGAAACAAAGTGGTTCACCCATAATCTCTGCTTTTTAGCATATCGTGGCAAATTTCCTTTAAAAAGTATTGTAGTACATCATCCCTTGAACCATAAAAATACCTTTAAATATCAATTCTTTTTCCATTGCAAAAGCACCAACTGCACCTGACTATGCTCACCTGCAAGTCATTGAATCACAAAAACATAATCCTTTTCAGAACACAGATGGTTTTGACACAGATATGAAAAACATGCAGCAGTAGTGAAATTACACGTGGCAGTATGAAAACCATTTGTCACAGTAGGTAAATATTGATTATATTTGTTATTACCTTTTAGGTAATATTAGAATTGTGGAACCATGATTTAGGTTTCCCCTTGATTCTCACGTGCAGAACTGTGTATGAGTATGAGTTCATTAAAATAATTTTTATTATCATCTGATGTCAGGATTATAAAAAGATTATAGGCCCTCAAAGTATTGTCTCTTAAGTACTGGGGTCACTGTATGGTTTTGTTCTTTTTCTTTTTACCAAGAAGGTATGATCAGACGGATTACTTTACAGAAAGAGAACAAAATTATAGGTCTTGTATACATACATGACACAAAAATCTGATCATATTCATGACAATTCTCCATCCACCTTTCTTCTTTTGATTGTTCTAGAACTGGAGGAAACCCTAGCTTTGTGTCCTCTGTAGATTTTGGGAAGCCTCCCCTCTATGGACTTAGAGGGACTTAGGGAAGCCTCTCCATACTTGCCCCATATCCTTCTTCTACCTGCAATGTGGAGTACACTGCACATTTATGGCAATGTGAAGGTCTTGTACCTTCCAAATACTGGAGAGCTGGAGAAAGAATTTTTCCAGCACATATTGGTATTTTGAGAATTTTTGAGCCATAAGTATGCAATAGAAATAGTTAGAGAAGCAGATGCCAATACTTCTAAAGCTTATATTCTGATTTTTATTAGTTAGCTGAATTTGGAATTCAGTGTTTAATTTAAGGAAAATTTTCACTAGGGAAAGACAAATATCCCTTTCCAAATGCAAATATCATGAGTTTAAATATGGTTTTAAACTAAATGTGAGGAAAGTTATTAGGCCTTTTGGAGGAAATGCTTACCTGGAAATGTTCTTTGTTTTATTCCCAGACTTTGTTTTGATAGTGATAGTAGATGATTTATTACACTTACATGTCAATGATAAAACTTTCCACAGGAAAGGGGGAAAGATTTCCTATACTTTTCTTTTTATAGTTTTTGATGTGTCTGCTCTAGCTTTTGATGTATTTACTCTTGCCAGTGTTTATTATGGTTTTGCTCGTGGTTTCCCTTTTCTGTTGTTGGTCTTGGTCATGAAAAATCAGTTAATTCAGAAAAAGAGAATGGATGTGCTTGAAAATGCAACAACCCTCACTGTGTCATGTTTCATTACACAGTAGATGTCCTTCAGCAAGAGAGAAGTATAGAAGAATATTTACATGCAAATCATCCTTCTAAGTATTTTTGGTTTATTGTTGCATTCTGGATCGGTTTCCCATTTGAAAATGTCCCTCCAGGCATGTCACTAAAGGACAGAACTGAAAAATCATGCTCTGAGATGGTTTTGCTCTAAATACAGCTGCATTTCTAATTTCCCATTTAGTTCTTTTTTTTTCTTTTTCTTTTTTTCCTACAATCCTGATAGCCATTTATGCTGGTATACGCGCTCCAAGTACAAGGCTTGCTCAAACTTATAGATTTTTAACTGGTAGTGTTGGAAACTGTCCTGATTTTTTTGGAGTCATTTTTTACTTATATATGAAAGCTAAAGCAAGCAATTCTGTGAAAAAAAAAAGTACCACAGATGCAGGTGAAATCTTGTTACTATGATCTTTGTGTCCTATTTCTCCTACTTCTTCTCAAAGACCCAGGAGACAGAAGATATAGGTATTTATATTTAAATGGGAAAGCAAATGATTGCAAGCCAATGCAATGATTTGAAAATACTTTTCCTGGACAATACATTGGATATAATTTTGCCTGTTGATGTTTTAACTAAGGAACTATAACTGCATCCTTGCATGCTTTATCCTCTCTGTCTTAATAGTTCTTCTCTTGACAAAGAGGGGAATAAAAGCATCCATTAGCAGGGTTTAGGTGGTGTATCATAAAAACAGAACTTGTACATAAAAATTCTACTTCTTTACTGCTTTGCTAGATGACTGTGTCCTGCTGCTATTGCAGGGCTCTGCCAGCTCTCCAAAGTGCCTGTTGTGTCCTGGCACCTGGATTTTCAGCATGGAGGCAGTTGGTTGGCAGCACGAAGCACAACGTTTTTGCAAGATTAAGCTGTGTGGGGTGACCCGTGTCAAGCAGCGATGGCGAGCTGAGCTCCTGCCTCTTTCCTCAGTTCACCCTTCACCAGAAAGGAAAGGGGAAATATTCAAACTTTCAGCTGTTCATCAAGTGACGGTGAACTGATCCATAAGGATTCCTTGAAAGAAATATCATCCAAGCAGTCTTTTTCTCTTTTTAAATTTTCCTTTTTGTAGCCCTTCTGTGTAATTTTCAGAGACAAAGAAATCTGCTACCCTCATTTGGGGTGCAAAAAAAATTTTAACCTTCTGTATAAAAGTACACTATGTTTTTGCTAGCAGGGTTGAGGGAAAAAAATCCATTTTTAAACCACTGTTAATTATCCCTAGGCTAATATCAGTAAGAGCAGCTTCATATAGAATGATTATTAAATGTTGATTTTTAATTAAGAGGTATTTGCACTATAAAAGGAGCTTTCATCTGTGTAGAAATGCTGCTTAAAATATTTTAATCTCTACTATTTGCACTGTTTTATTTTTTAATTACTGTCTTTTCTTTCCTAGTGATATTTTGCAGCACATAAAATTCAGGAGATGCTCCTTTATAGCACCTTTTTTAATAGTTACTGTTATAGAAGCTGGGTACTGTGACCCTAATTAATGTAGGAAGTTATTTCACGCAGTTCAAAGGTATTCAAAGGTACCAGCTAGAATTTTCTTACCAGTCACAATCAAAAGACTGTTTGTTTAGCAAAGGGTAGTATAATAAGAAAGAGAGAATGAGTGAGTGTATATTTTTGTAACAATAGCCTCCCAGTCCATACCACAAAGAGGTCTGTATTTCAAAGTAGAAAAAAAAAGCCTCTCAACTCCCAGTGATGCTAATGGAAGTTCTCCAACTAAATCCCTGAACATGCCTTTGAAAACCTACCCCTAATGTAGATAAAAGTCTAGTTTTCTGCTTTCTTTCAGTAAAGAAGTCTGGCAGGATTTATTTTGCCCCTCCTCTCATTCTGATATACTATCTTAGGTGGGTTTTGCAAAACTCTTCTTAGAGATATCTTTACTGCCGTCTTACAAAAACAATTCCCCTTGGATCAGAAATAAAAGCAGGCTTCATCAGTTTTCTTCTTCTTTTTATGCTGGTAAGCTCCTGCCTTTCTTTCTTTTCTTCTTTGCTTGCAGAGGGTATATGCAAAGGAAAGGTGAAGCAGCAAGATAAACTGCTGTCATGGCTAGGGGATGAGCAGCTGCCTCCTTTGCCTTCAGAGACACCAGAATGGATCCTCCCCAGGGCAGAAAAGCTTCCTGTCCGGATTTCACATGGGGGAAAAACTCCTCCAAGGGCTGTTGCGGTGAGGCGGAGTGGAGTGGGTTGCCCTTCCTAACCTGCTGGAGGGATGCAAGGTGTCAAACCCCAGCTCTCCAGACAGAGTGGAGCACCCGCCAGGATTGTACTCCAAGGAAACGCTGGCTCAGAGACCAAACACATACCCGAAAGCAAAGGCTGACTTTTCTCCCACTCACCCCCTTTTTTTTTTTTTTTTTTTTCTTTTTAGCCACAGCAGAGATGGACCTGTTTCTTACTGGAAAACAATCTTGTATCATAATGAGAAAGTTTTCTCCCCTGAAATTTTCTACTTCAGAAATTAAAACAAAATTGTGTCAGGGTTCTTTCAGAGTATTTTAGTTAGGTGATTTTATTTCATTTCTGCTATCAATTTCACTTGTGTCAAATGTGTAAAACAATTTCTTTTGCTGCCTTTTTTTTTTTTTTTTCATAAAATATCCATTTTGGAATGGAACTAAACACCAAGTTAGCATTTTTTCCCTAGCAAGGCAACTGTGGTATTTTGGTCAGTTCTACTTTGTATGAGGGGTTTGAGTATCTGTGCCAAAAGGATAAAATTCTGGAATCTATAGAATAATTATTTCAACTAGGAAAACAGAAAGAATAGAAGGAAGTAAAAGAACACAAAAACAAAACATGTTTTTTTAAAAGTATAACATCAACAGAAAAATGCATTTTTTTCATGTCATGGAGTTTTAATACACTTCATTTTTCATAAGATAAGGTTTGATTGTAACTCACGGCTATTTTGGACAAATGGAAATACTCAACAGGAGCTGCAGTTTTGTTTATATTTAGAGCTGCTGATCAGTAGAATGAATGCAGCAAATATACTTTCCATTTGAGCTAAAATTTACCATAAAACAAAGTCTCTATGTGCATGCTAAATGAAGATTAACTATATACAAATAAATATATAGATATATAATATAACTCATTCCTTCTTAGTGCCAATGTTATACGGAGAAGTCAAAATCTTGACATGCAAGAAACTGAAGCTATGTTCATTTGCATACTGGGGAAAACTTTAGATAGCAAAATTGATCCAGCCTGCACACTTTTAGGATTACAGCTGATAAATAAGGAGGATTTATTTGAAAAGTGGAGACTATTTCTTAATTTTCAAACATCAAAATAAATATCATTTGAATTAAAATTCTGCCCTTCCTTCAATGCCTTGAAAGTACCTGTTTTATATTTATTGCTTGTAGGCACACATAGACACGTATAGATTTTTACAAAAATATAGGCTATAATTAATCAATAATTTTATTTTGAGTAACTACTTTTATGATAGATTGGAGCTGATTAAGTGAAAGAGGGAGTTTACAGCTCATGGAAACAGCTTGTCCCTTCCATAGTTCACCACTAAAAAAGGAATATTTATTGGCTCAGGTACACATTGTTTTTTTTATTCATTTACCCTTCATGAAAAGGAGTAGGAAACAGGTGTCTAAAGTGCAAATTTTCTTTCTTTTTTTTTTTTCCCTAGTGATAGGATATTTGTTCCTCAGACTTAGATTCAGATCATCACCCAGATATGTCAATCTGCTATCTTAACTTGTTTTTTTTAAATTACGGCAACTGCATTTGAAGTAAAAATATTCATTGCATAGTTTTAAAGGAAGTAGATTTCCAATATAAGTCTTGTACTGTTTTTATTTCTGTTTTAAAGAAAGTGATTTCCTTGATCATTTGCAGCATATACTAAAAGACTGCAAAGACAGTCAGATTATTTGTCATAACTGTTTCAAAAGCATTCTTAAAATATTTAAAGGACATTAAATCAGGATATTAATATTGAATATGAAAGCAGGAATACCCAAGACTGTATCAGAGATCCAATTCCAGTCGTTGCACAGCCCTGCTGTATTCCAGCTCCATAACAACCTGAGACCTCACAGTCCCTTCTTCCCTTCTTCACTCCACCTCCTCGCCTTTTTAGCTACATGCAGCTAGAGCGTCTAGCTTTATTAGGTCTATCCAGATGAGAGTATCAAAGGTAGAGCTACAGAGTATCAGAGCTAAACTGTACCAATATTTGTGGCATAAGATGTTTTAAAAACATTTATCCCTACTCAAATTTAATTTTTAAAGGCATAAAGAAATTCATGAACCCTGGTAGGGTTGATTTTCTCAGGATTGGCAGAGATGGTGGATTAAAAGACTTGGTGGTACTTGAAGTCAGGACACACTGGAAATCATATGAGCTGCTAGAAATATCAAAAACTTTGCAAATCTTCACTGCAGATGGACCTTATTATTAGCCTGGTAGTTATTTTCTACTAGATGAATGTCTGTGGGTCTTCTAAATTGTAAATTAGGGAGCAGGACACCAGAACAAACCGTCCATAATTCAGGAGGAAACAGTTAGTGATCTCCTACTCCACTTGGACATTCACAAGTTTATGGGGCCAGATGGGATCCACCTGAGTATTCTGATGGAGCTGGTGGAAGTGCTTGCCAAGCTGCTCTCCATCGTCTATCAGCAGTCCTGGTCAACAGGGAAGGTCCTAGACAACTGGAGATTGGCCAATGTGACGCCCATCTACAAGAAGGGTTGAGTAGAGGGTCTGGGGAACTATGGGCCTGTCAGCCTGACCTCAGATCATCTTGAGGGCGATCACACAACATGTAAAACCACCAGGGAATCAGGCACAGCTAACATAGGTTCATGAAAGGCAGGTCCTGCCTCACCAAGCTGATCTTCTATGACCAGGTGACTCGTCTAGTGAATGAGGGAAAGGCCGTGGACATGACCTGCTTGGACTTCAGTAAGGCCTTTGATACAGTCTCCCTGTGCCTCCTCCTGGAGAAGCTGGCAGCTCATGGCTCAGACAGGTGGATTCTTTCCTGGGCAAAAAAGTGGCTGGATGGATAGACTCAGAGAGTGGCGGTGAATGGATTTAAGTCCTTCTGACAACCAGTCATGAGCAGTTTTCCTCAGGGGTCAGTGTCAGTGCTAGTCCTCTTGAATATCTTTACGGACAATCTGGATGAGGGGATTGAGTGCACCCTCAGCAAATTTGCAAGAGACACCAAGCTGGGAGGAAGGGTTGATCTGCTTGAAGGTAGGAAGACTCTGCAGAGAGAGCTGGACAGGCTGAATTGATGGGCTGAGACCAATTACATGAGGTTCAACAAGGCCAAGTGCCAGGTCCTGCACTTCAGTCCCAACAACCCCATGCAGTACTACAGGCTTAGGACAGAGTGGCTGGAGAGAGCTGTGTAGCAAAAAGGGATCTGGGGCTGTTGGTCAACAGCTGGCTGAACATGAACCAGCAGTGTTTCCAGGTGGCCATGAAGGCCAAAAGCATCCTCTCTTGTATCGGGAATAGTGTAGCCAGTGGGACCAGGGAAGTGGTCGTCCCCCTGTACTTGGTGATGGTGAGGCCAAATCTCAAATACTCTGTTCATTTTTAGGTCCCTCAATAAAGACATGAAGGTGCTGGAGCATGTCCAAAGGGCAGCAACGAAGCTGGTGAATATGCTGGAGCACAGACCTTACAAGGAGCGGTTGAGGGAGCTGGGTTTATTTAGTCCAGAAATAATGAGGCTCAGGGGAGACCTTATTGCTCCCTAGAACTACCTGAAAGGAGGATGTAGTGAGGTGGGGAGGTCAGTCTCTTCCAAAATAACTACCAATAAGACAAGAGGAAATGGCCTCAAGTTGCACCGGGGAAGTTCAGGTTAGGCATTAGGATGAATTTCTACATGGGAAGAGTGGTGGAACATTGGAACATCCTGTCTGTGGAAGTGGCAGAGTCAAGAACCCTGGCAGTGTTCAAGAAATGTGTAGATGAGGCACTTAGGGACATGGTTTAGTAGGTATGGTGGTGATGGGATTACAGTTGGACTTGACAATCTTCAAGGTCTTTTCCAAACATAATGATTCTATGATCCTGAAAGTAAGCTTTAGAGTAAATGTTTGCAAAGAAGAATGCATTCTGCAAGCTTGTTTTTCCCCGTTGTTCTCAGAAAAACATCACATGTCAGATAGAACATATCATGTTCATGATAGATTGAGTTTTATGACTTGTAGCTCTAATTGGGATATGACTTTTGTGGAAATATGCTCACTTATTTATGGAAATCTTATCTTTATTCTTTTGATTGACTTTTCTTAATCTAAAATAAGCTATCTTCACTGAAACTCAACATATTGCCTGGGCATCACAAAAAAATATATATCTATGATTCAATTTGTTGAAATTCCTACCATTTTTTATCTTGATTTTCATATGATACATATTATGAGCCTTTCCATTTCCAACTGTGCATAAATATTGTTTCAACATCACAGAACTTCTAACAACAGAAATTGTGACAGTCTATTTTTCCCATCTTCAATGCTATAAAAGGTCATCCAAGACAATAATGTGCTCAGCACCAGAGCTCGGTGTTTTTCTAGCACTTTGTGAAACTTCAGGTCAATGAGTGACAGAATAAGGCTATGAACCATGGAACACATCTAAACACAGATAGAACCTGACTGCAGTTATTAACAATGATGAATTCTAACAGCTCCAATTTTATCAGACGACAGAAATGCCACACACACACACACACACACACACACACACACACACACACACACAAAGATTGCCACCATCTCTGCAAATAAATGTAAAATGAGAAATATACAGCTCTTCTCTGTCCACATTGTTATAGGAATAATTGCAATTTTCCCCCACTCATGTTGCCAGGAATGCACTGCTTTATTACAGTGCTACTCCATTCTTTCTGTTAATACAAAAGAGAAGTTCAAGGTGCAAATGAAAAACACAATTTTTATGTAAGCTAAAGATGGAGCATTTGAATCCAAATTGTTGATGCTATCTCATGAAATGGGCTGACTTATCCCTTGAGACTGAAATCAATGAATCTCAGTGCATTTATAGCTTGAGTACTTCTCACTGTCATCTTCACTTTAAGATCCTGGCTTTTCTTTGTTACATAGAATTTTCTTGTTGGTTTACCTTCTTTTTAATATTTTGTTTGTATATGTGATCCAAATAAATTTAGATACATTTAGAATGGATTTAGAAACAGTTACAAAAAAAAATCCCTTTGAAGAATAGTTAGTTATGAACTGATAGCACAGTAATGTTCAAAGAGGACAGAAAAAAGTCTCTCACCCCACCTACATTTTGTATAAAATATTTTTTGATTTTCACAGAATACCTAAATTAAAGCCGGACCGGTGTTCGTCCCCTCGCGCATCTCAGGGCATCCCCCTCCCGCATGGGCTCTGTTCGGGCCTCTTGAACGTTGTGGACGTACCGCACCAATCACGGGAGTGTCACTCACCCCAGGATCCGTCACAGCTGCTGCAAGGGGGAGGAGCGGCAGAGATGACTCACCACCATCCCGGATCCCAGGTCCAGATCAGGTCAGGAAAGGCGGATAGGCCAGCCACCCAAAGGTCGAGGGTATTGGGCATGGACTGCCGACAAACCACTCGATACGAGTTAAAGTTGACAGCCAACTTTATTTTCCCTCAACACAAACTTATATAACCTCGGCTAGGGGAGGCAGGGAGACATGACTGGCCACATGCCATATGCTGGGGCCCCCTGATTGGCGGAGCCCCATTGCCAGGCGGGCCTGGGGCCGGGGTAGGCTGCTCCGGCCCCCACCTCCCGGGTGCCAGAATCTTCTTGTTGGGTGTCATGAGTCGCCCAGCCAGGTCTGACTGGGCATGCCTGGCACCCGGGGTCACAGGAGGGTCAGAGGTACCCCCCTGTGCACCTGCAATACAATGCATGTGGCCCATACCGCATTTCCCTACGCTAAATAATCTCTATTTTCTCAGTTTCTGCCTTATAACTAACCTCCTTTGCAATGTCATACAGATACCAATTTCTAAATTATCCAGATTATTTGGATAATAAGTGTCAATTAAATTTCTACTACAGGGGTCCTTCTCTACATATAACTTTATTACCCATAGGATTTTTAATTTAATTAAAAAATAATAATTTTAAATAAATACAACAGACGGGTCTAACTCCAGAAGACTAAATCTCAGTTCAGTGCTGCCACTCAACTCACTGGGTGACTCATTAACCCTTTCACCTCTCTAAATGAAAGTACATTTCATTAGAACTTTAGAAGTGTCATTAGAAATGTCTTTGAAGGACATTTTGCTTAAAGCTGTTCTATTTCATAGGTATATGAATCTGGTCTTTTACACTAGGTACAGATAACAGTAACTGTAAAAAATAAGTAACAGTAAAGAAACAGACTTAAAAAGTGCAAATAAACAGAATCATGAAAGATAATTTAATACCTACCCTCTGTTTTACTTACATCATATTCTGGTCAAACCCACAATTCTGTCCAATGCCCTTGAGCAAATCTTGACTCTCCAAGTTAGACCATTTTTATAGACTATGGACACAATGTTGTCATTGCTTGAAATAATAAAGAGATAAAGGTGAAATAACTATTTTTCTTTCCCCAACTGAGTTTGAGTAATTGTAATGATAGCACCTCTTTTCCTTCACCTGTGTCACTTCCACTGCAATTTTTAGGATAAACAATGACTATTCGCTGATCGAGCTTGCCATTTGCTAAAAAAAAAAAAAAAAAAAAAGAAACAAACAAAAAGCTTGGACATATATTTTCCTTTAAGATTCAAAACTGTTATTTCTTAGCTTGGGTGAGGAATATAAAGGAGAATATATGATTTTTTTAAGCACAGAATAGCACTTTTTTTCCATGTTTGTCACATAAAAATAGACAGCGGTAGATATTCTACATATGTATCACTTTCAATTTATATTGTTTTTGCTATAATATAGCTATATTTTTCTTCCTGATTTGCCTCTATGCAGAAGCTCCATCCGTTTGCTTCTTGGTGGCTGCTCACAAGGGAATCTATGGAACATGCTCCTTCCTCTGTAACTGTGTTTTTTTGAAAGCTACTGTAAGAAGGGTTCAGTTAGATTTTTGTTGATAATGTTGCTTGGAGTCTGAGAGAATACCCACTGGTTATATTGGTGACAGTGAAGTGAGGAGTCCATATGATCTATTCCACATTCTTACCCTGTATGCACCAACACACAGGAATATGCTTTTCCCAGTCATATAAATTACTTCTATAAACAGGAGCAAATCATTTTCAGCATCAATTATTGTATTTTTTGTTTGTTTCCCTGTTCATGTAAAGTGCCATAAGGTTAATATTGTTGCATTTATTGGCTGCATTTCATAATCTAGTTTTTCTTAAGATAGATTTTATTTTATTACCTCTTTGCATACTGTGACTTTTGATTGGTTATGATATTGATTGTTCAAATTTTTGTTAGGACCACTATTACCAGCACAGAAAATTTCAAGCTGAATTCAAATATTTTTCAGCTAACTCTACCCAAAGAGGCTGGACCTTCTTCTCTTTGAACTCTAAGGGGTTGATATAACAAAGTATTTAATATGGAATTTTAAAAACACGAATACGCCCCTTAACTTGTAATCTGTTGAACCTAATAAAAGCAACATCTCTGTAGTCAAAAACTATTTTTCTTCAGCATCTCAGAAGAAGCATTACCCATCTACTTTTTGAAATTATATACTTTTTGTGCATTTCTATGGTTGTGGTGACTTCAATAGCATTTCGTCTTCCTACCTATTGCAGAACTTCTACAGTATATGCCTCTGATATTATCTGACATATTTCTTGGTAATTTTAAAGAGCTATTTTCATTATTTTGCTTAATAAATTCTGCTTTTCTGTTATTTCAGTATATTAAGCACTTTACTGATGTGTAGTAGAATGCCTTCAGTTAATATCACTCTCTTCAATTCTTCAGTCTTCAATTAAGTTTTCAATTAATATCAACTTTTCTGAGCCACAATCCCTTTTAGTGACCCCAATGCGTACATTATTTAAAAATGTCTCTCTTACAAATACTGTAGTAAATTCTTCAATCATATGTTTAAAACACTTCATAAAAGAGATAGATACACTTTCTCTTCAGTCTCTGGCTGCATTTATACTGACTGACTGCAGATACTATGATATACTCTCAAATCAGGCATGCCACTTCTCTTAGCCTGTCTGCCTTGCAAATTGCCTGCTTCTTGCCCCAGAATGTGTGTTGGGCTTAGCCAATGTGCATACCCAGAGTAGGAGGGGAAAATCTATTCTTGGTGTCCTAATCTCAGTATGGCTAGAATACTTGTTTGACAGGGTAGCGCATAGCATATGTGTGTGTGGAGAACTCTGAATGCAGTAAAACGTCTCCTTCATAGAGGTTTATATATTTTTTTAAATTTTTATTCAGTTTTATAGGGTATACGAGTATTTTTTTTCATAACAATAATAAGTTACATAGAGCAGGAAATAAATATCTACAGAGTGATTCACTTTTTTAACAAAATAGAGAAATTGGAAAAAAAAAAGAGCTATGCTAAAAAGATACTTCTAATGAAAAAACAAACAAACAAACAAAAATTCATTAGTAATAACTTAAGCATTATAAAAGAGATGTTGGGGTATATAAACCAGAAAATGTAGTTGTTGATAAGATGTCATTAATGATAGGTAAGCTAGATATGGACCAACATAAGCAGTAAATCTGGCAAAATGGTGGTAGCTCTTATGGGTGTGGTTTACTTAATCATCCAGATGTCAATTTGACATTTTTCAGTACTCAACTTTTAGTAAAAGCTCTTTCTGGAAATACTTAATTGTATGAAAACAGTGAAGTTAGGAATACATTTACTTTATTAAAAGAGCCTGAACACAGAAGTGTTCAGAAGGGGTATTTCTACCCAACACATGGAAGTAGGGGGGCAAAATGGCATTTTTTTGAGAAAGTGGCAAAAATTTTGAGAAACACAGAGAACAGTAAAGCACATCTTGTTTGCCTGATTGTTCCTCTCTCTGATTTCCAAAGCTCACTGAAAAATTAAGGAGAGAACAGTCTCTCCTAAAAACTGGGGGGAAAAAAAAGTAAATTGATGATGAGTCATTACTTAAATGAATGTAATGAAATAAAGACCTGACAATTAAGGTGGAGTGAAGATTGTGTGTACAGATTGTGAAGACATAAACTGATAGGTTTCTCTGACTCTCCTGCACACACAGGATTTACCAAGTTAAATCACAGCTCCATCAAAGTCAATGGGAGCTTATGACAAGTCCATTATCTTCCTCAAAGAGGAATAATAGGGCAATCCTATAAAATTTAAGCATATTTTTAAAGCAAAGCAAAATATAAGAATGAAGTTTCTGGATAGTAAAAATCACCCTGAATTCTTGATAGTGTGAAGCTTCTTCCTTCCTTCCTTCCTTCCTTCCTTCCTTCCTTCCTTCCTTCCTTCCTTCCTTCCTTCCTTCCTTCC
>JAUBNY010000393.1:298856-310788 GCA_032275445.1 Crypturellus soui | reverse complement strand
GCCTCGAGCGCGCTCTGCGGCGCAGCACGTGGCACCGCGGGAAGCGGCGCTGCCATCACCCACGTGCGCACCGAGACGGGCACAGAAACGCTGCCGCCGCTCCTCCCTCGCAGACCCGCGTATATCCACGTATATTCACGGAAAACCCTGCTGCAAGGAGGGGTTTGCTAAGCGGGCACCGCAAGCGGAAGCCCACGAGCGAGCGCAGCGCCCCTCGCGGGATGCCCCAGCTCACCTGCAACCCAAACCTCGCTAAAGTATCGCGGGGAAAAAGCCGCAAAGTGCAAACAGCCCCGAGAGGCCGCAGGGCCGGGAGGAGCTGCGAGATGACGGCGGTCGCAGTTGCATTTTGCAGCGGCACCCGGAGAAAGGGGCGCCCGCTCCGTCCGCGTGCAACTCGTCCGTGTTCCCATGCGCTCGCCCTGCCCAGTGCAACGAGCGCGCGTGGGATGGGGGGATCCTTGAGCATCCTTGTGTTTGTGGTGCATTTGGGAGCATCCACGTCCCCGAGAGAGAGAGAGGGGGGACAGAGGAAAAAATAAGACCCCGCACGCAGCTTCTCCTCCCCGCGCAGCCCGAGGAATCCCCGCCGGCCACCAGGAGAGACAATAGCCCGTCTCCTGCCAGACGAGCGTGCCGCTTTCCTGCGAGCCTGGAATGTCCTTTCGGGGCTCCTTCCAACCGTTTCCGCCTTCGCACATAAAAGAATAGATGGTTTCCTCCGCTCCGGGCCTGCGGGGGGTGGCCGGGAGCAGCCGTGCCCCCCGGGTCCCCGGGCCGAGGACATTCCCCGGGTGGCCATCCTGCCCGCGGCTCGACACGCAGCTCGGTGCGTGCAAAATGATCAAGGGGTTTTTGGACACGATGTGGAGCCCGGTGGCTGGTTTGCAGCCACAACGTGGAGCAGCTGCCCAGGGAACGTACCCATTTCCGATGAAATCGAAGTTTTCAGCTTGGAGGGACAAACGTTTGCGTTTTCCAGCAGCCTCTGGTTTGCAAAGCCAGCTCTCGCATCCTGCTACAGGAACGGTAGTGGAAACGGTGCATTTCAGAGCCTTGCGCTTTCCCCGGGGCAAAGGGACAAGGGGAAGGTGCCCCAGGTGGCTCAGAAGCAGCTGGACACGTCCCCGGCGGTGGCCAGAGCGGCGCACGGATCCCACAAGAGCCGGGATTGCAGGAGGGAGCTCGGGGGGCTTTCGCTTGGGGAAGAGCCGGCGCTTCCCGCTGTCCCAGCAGGACAGGCCGCTCTTTGTCCTGCCTCCCGCTGCATCCCAGGAATGTCCCTCCTGCCAGGACCAGCCCTGGGACTGCGCGGATTTGGGGCTGGGCCCCCCCCAGGGCCGTGCCGGGCGCCCGTCCGGAAACGTCCCACGGGCCCCGAGGCGGCGGTGACGCTGCGGGACGTCAGCACCGCGGAAACCCCCGGGAAAGGACAGCAGCCAAAGGGCCCCCCTGGCTCTCCGTGGGCCGCCCCCGAGCACCATGACCCTCCCGTGTCCCCTTGTCCCCTCTCTCCGGCCAGCCCAGGATTGTCCCCGCCGGGGGAAGGATTTTGGGATGCCCTTTGCTTCATTGCAAGGAGGAAGCCGCAGTCACATTAGGGCTCCTTGAGCGGGGAAAAATCCCACCGATTCTCCATCTGCTAAGACGAAAACTAGAAACAGAGGGTCCTATCACTGCACGGCCCATGGGAGACTGCTCAGGAGCAAAATTCAATCCGCAGGCAATTAGGAGCAGCTCAGATAGCTCTAATTCTCTCCAAAAATCCAACCTGACGTCTTCAAAGGTCTCCTGGCCCTACCTAGCGCTGCTGAGGACGTGCACGTCTCGCCGGTGCAGCAGGAGCCCATCGCGGGGCCACGGGGAAACCTAATCTTATCCCTTATTCAAAACCTAAGGAGGGAGGAAAAAAATGTGCTAAGCACCAAATTCACTTCAGAATTTGCACTTGCAAGACAGGGATGAAAAAGAAATCCGAACTGGGAGGCTGTGGCGGAGGGGAAGGATCTTATGCGAACGACGGCGTCTCCGACATCTCTCCCGCATCCAGTGGGATAAGATCCGTGTTTTGTTGTTGTGAGCACTGGAAACCGCTCAGCTAGAGCAGGTTTAGTCCTCGGGGATGCCTGTGGAGGCACTGGGAAGGGGTGGGGACATCGGATTAGCCACGTGGGATGCTCCGGGTAGGAACACGACGGTGAAAATGTCTCCAGGCGAATGGGGCAGAGAGGCACCAAAAAGCTCCTGTTCTTGCAGGTCCTCGAGTCCGTTCCATCCTGGTTGCCCGTTTAACCGGGCCGTTTCCCCGGCCCTTCTCTTACTAACAGTTTCCAGCTCACTGCTCGTTGGGGTTTCTCAGGGTTTCTGAGGTTTCTCTTGCTCCGATTGCGGATGAGCTGGGGGCGCACCGGAGCCGGCGCTTTCCGGTGTCCCTCGCTGCGGGGTCCTGCTCTCCTCCCCGACGGACCCCAATCCGGTGCAAATCACCACGTGGCATCTGGATTTGTGCTGGTTTTTCCACCCGGAGCTGCCGCCGTGCGAAATCCCAAACCTCGGAGACGGGAATGCAAACGATCCCGGCGCGGGATGCACGCGATTTGCTCAGCATCCATAGGGATGGACACCCTGCATCCAGCCCAGCTTTGCCACAAGCTGCACATAACCCTAACCCTGGTCCCTACTTCATGCCCAAGCAGCAGTTTTATAACTATCCAAATAAATAAATCAAATACAAAGAGGCAACGGGATCCTTCGGCGCGCACAAAGTTGCAGCTCCACCGGCTGCACAGCCGCAACCCAAACGCATTTTCCCTTTGCTGCAACGAGCGATAGGAGGGCTTTAAGTAGGGGAAAAATTAAACCGAATATCAGGTGGAACTTCCTGCGGGCGGGATTTATTGGCCTGGGAATGAGCTCATCAGGGAAGGGGAGGAAACGCCATCGCGCTGGAATTATCTCAATCCGCGCAAAGCCCCGAGGAGCGAGCGCGGGGAGCGAGCCCATGGGACGGGCTGCCCAGTGCCATTTACCCGCCTCTTTTTTGGTTCTTTTTGGCTAAAAAAGACACATAAATAAGGCAAAAACCCCTTGCACAGGTCACAGCGTGGCAGGGCCTGGCTCCCGCTGTTGCACTGGGGGGGTCCTTGTCCCCTTTCCTTCCCTGCCACCCTCTCCACGAAGCCGCAGCCCTGCTGCCATCTCCAGCTTTGCAAATCTCTTTGCACCGAGCAACCAACTATAAGAAACCATATATATAATATATATAGTTATATATAACGCACATAATTACATATACAGTAAATAATAATAAGTCGGCGGGCGGATGAGCACGGCGGGAGGGTCCAGCAGGCGACTTACCCAGCGCCGGGGGCTGCGTCTCCGTCCTCTTCGTCACCGCCCCGGTGCTCCCCGTGTCCCCAAGCCGCCTCCAGCTCCTCCAGGGCAGTTTGGGGCCCCTTCTCCGCTCTCCCTTGCGAGCAAATCCTTCCTATCGCCTGGAGGAGGGACCACGCCGTGTGACCCCCTTCCCTTCCGTGCCCGCGGAGGAAGAGCGCGGCGGCTCTGCGATCCGATGCTATCTGCCCCCGCGCACCTATGGGGCACGAGGGAGGCGCAGCCATTTCGGGGCTTTTTTTCCGCACGCGTGGGGCATCCGCGGGCCCGTTTTTGCCCTTTTCCGACCCCCTTTTTTGGGCTTTTTGTCACTCTCTTTTTTTTTCCACGAGAGCTGGGGGGACCCCGGTGGGGTGACGGGCACCCCGGTGGGCTCAGCCCCCGGAGCGCGGGTGACACTGGAGCGTGGGTGACACCGGAGCACGGCGCTTCCGCTCGCGCCGCCTCGCCCCAAGCGGAGCAGCCCCAAAGCGCCCATTTTTTGCACCATTTGCAATGACAAAGTCTGGACAGAGTCGCCACCGAGACAGGGTCCGCTTGGCCACCACGGCCAAGGCCACCGTCCCTCCAGCACCGCTGTGTTTTATGGCCGGGAAGAGGCACAGCTGGCTCGGGATGCATGGGAATCCCCAAGGAAAACGCGGCTCATTTGCAGGCAGGACGGAGCCGGGGGTCCGGCCCGTGCTCTTTTGATCACTGCGGCTCCTATGGTGCAGGGAGACACTTGGATCAGCTCCTGATCAAGCTTCCAGGGGGAAAACAGGGTATTTTTTTTCCCAAACAGGGTATTTTTCCCCAAACAGGGTCAGTGGAGCCAATGCGCCCTGCCTAGTGGTTCCTCCCGCGAGATATCGGGTCCCTGTTGTGAGCGGCACGGAGTGGGCACGCGGGCTCCGACCCACCGCAGCGACCGGCACCCACCGTCCCCGTCCCCCCCATCCCGGACCAAAGCGGGTTTTGGACGGAGGGGATTTTCGGGCCTCCCTTGTGCTGGTTTTGCCCTCTCCAAGCGCTGCCCGAGCAGCCCCGGCCTCGCTCGGCTCCTCGCGAGCAGGAAACTGCAGCGCTTCCTGCAAGCACCAGAAATAGAGCCGGGGCCGGCGGCGGCACCCCGGCGCGCCGCGAGCACCCGCGAGCCCCGAAACCCCATCCCGGCGCGGGCCGAGAGGCTGCGATTGCAGGAGCTGCCGCTAAAGAAGGGGCAATCCGGGTGGTGCGGGAGCGCTGGCACGGATGCTGCACCGGGGCCGCTCGGGATGTCCCCTTGGGCCGCTGGTCCCGCGTCCCGCTCCCCTCTGCGCCCCTCTCCAAGCAGGAGCAAAGGGATTTCGGCACCAGCTTTGGGTCGAGTCGGGTGATTTTCGTCGCACTAATAAGGCAAAAAATGAGGGTAGAGACGCATGCCGGTGCCCCCCGTTTGCCAGGGGGACTCGGTGCCCGTCCGGCAGCACGTGCCGCCGCACAAGGGGCTCTTTGTGCGCCGGCTCCGCGGCACCTGTCCGCCCGCTCCCCCCGTATCCTTATTTACCCTCCTCTCCCCGGCCGGCTCCCAAGGGCCTTGGCAGCTCCTCGGGCCACGTGCCCGGCCCCGGGATGCGGGCGCAGTTGCTGCGCGCCGGGGCCCCGCGCGGCGCCACTTGCGCGCTGCATCCACTGCCGGCGCCGGCATTCCCAAATCCAGCTGCCGGAGCAGCCCCACAGCAGCGACGTGCGGTGGGGAGAAGAACTGGGTGCGCAGGGTGAGATTTGGGTGTCTCATCGCACCCCAGTCCTGCAGCAGAGCCCCCAGATTGCAGGCTGGGCCCCTCCGGGATGGGAAGAGGTTGCACCGGAGGGTGCCCCTGCAGCAGCTCCGGGGGGTCCCGCATCCCCAGCAGCGCCCTCAAACCGGCTCCAGCCCGGCTGCCTCCTCCGCATGGGAATTCCCACATGGGACAGACGCGTTATCCCCGTCCGTCCGCGTTATCCCCGTCCATCCGTGTTATCCCTGTCCGTCCGTGCTGCCTCCCGGCCCCCGATCCCGGCGCAGGCTCCGGTGCAGCCGCTGCCCCCGGGGACTCCCTTTCCTGCGGGAGGGCAGCAGAACAATAGGGCCGGGCCCGCTATTGTTCGGAGCAGATAAGCAGGGGCCGGGGCCGCCCTTGCCCACCCTGGGGGCTGCCAAAAGGAGCCAACGAGGGGACAACGAGGGGGCTCTGCCCCCAGCGCTGCCCATGCCCGGGCACGGCGGAGCCTGCAAAACCTGCAGCAAGGAGCATCCCACACCCCCATCGCTCTCACTACTCACAATATTTAATTTATAATTTGACCATCTTTCCTCCCCACGGGGTCTAAGCAGTCTCCAGAATTAAAAAAATTGCAGTTTGGGCCAGCAGATTTGGGCCCGGGCAAGCGGGTGCGCAAGGCTGCGCCCTCCACCCGCGTTATCTTGTTCCTCCCGATAAGGCGCCCGGGGGCCACCCGGGCTCCGGGGCCACCGGCCGGCGCTTTCCCCGCCGTGCCAAAAGCAGCACGACCCAAACAGAGCAAAATTTCAGAAGTTCAGCGGAGAATTTAAGCGGAATTTCGGAGGTTTCGGGGGCGTCTCCCAACCTGCTTCTCCAGCCTGGCACCCGTCACACCAAGGGCCTTTGTTGGGGACTGGAGCGGCTCCAGCCCGGGACAAATGGCCCTGGAGCAGGTGGGAAAAGCAGGGAGGAGGCGACAACGGCCTCCAAAACAAGGGCAAACGCTCCAAAAGTTGATGCTTTCGGATCTGCCAACTTTGCTGCTGCTGGAAGCAGCCACAGGGGTCCAACTCCACGTGCTCACACGGGGACAGGGCTCTGGCTTGGGAGATATTCCCCAAATAGACACAGACAGGGCAAAAAGCACCCCTGTATTTCCCGTATTTGTTGTCACGAGCTGCACTAATCTTTTTGCACTTTCGTTTGGGCTCGATGCAGGCAGAAAGGAGCGAGGCACCTTGCAAAACTTTTGCATTTCTCAAATCTTCCTCCCCGCAGCACAGCGAAACCAAAACCTCCCGAATTTGGTGCGAATAAACAAATAGAGCCTGGAATAGCCCCGCGCGGCTTCCCGGGATCCCTGCGGTGCATCCCACGGGAGGAGGGCCTGGCCTTGCCAGCGACTTTCCAGCCTCCCGAGGGGATATCGGCTCCTTGCCAAGCTGGGCACGCAGGGTGACGCCGCTCTGACAAAAACAGGGCTAAAAAAGGGGGTTTTATAGCTTTGGGGGGAAGAAAACACCAATTTTTCAACAGCTTCGTTGCTGCTGCGTGCAGCAACGCGGGCAGCAAAGGGAGAACAAAAGAGCCAAGCGGCCCTTCCCCACCTCCTGCCCCAGGTAGCCCTGTCTGGTTTTCCTTTTTTTTCCCCAATAAATGCACATTTTTATGAAAATAAACAGCGTGCATTTCCTTAGCCCGGCCGGGAAGCTGCAGGGTGCACAGGCAGAGCAGAGGCGCTGGCCGGGTCCGCACCATCCAGCACGAGCGCCGGGTTAACGGGGGTCTCGTGGGCACCGATTTCTGCAGCTACACGGGCACGGGCGGCACCAACCGAGTGCAAAATCCCACGAGGAGTTTGCAGCCGGACGAGGCTGGAGCCGGCAGGAATATCGGCTCGCATGGATAGTAAGTGGTCACGAGGGCCACCAGGTTGTCCTGCTGGCCCCAATGCACCGAACACGCACGGCCGCCCGGGCTTTCCCTGCCATCCCAACCCGCTTGATCCATCAAAATCCTGCAAAGTTTCCCTGCTTGGGCATTACGCATGGGAGCAGGAGGGAGCGGGATGCAGCACCGGCCGGTGCCCGCGGGTCGCCGCTCCGTGGCCACTGCCAGCCCCGCGCGAGCCCAAGGGGACGGGGCCAGCAGCCCCGCGCACCCACCTTGCGAGGGGACCAGTGACCCCCAGCGCCGGCCGTGGGCACCATCCCGCTCCCCGCGCGGCTCCGGGAGCCACCGGAGCCGCCGGTGTAAAAATATCCGCCCTGAAAGGCTGGATTTACGGCGCGCCGGCCGCCGCGCACGGAAAACCCTCCCTGCATCCCGCGGGCGAAACCGAACCCCTCCGGCAACCAGCGGATTTACGAGCCCCATCCATCCCCGCCACTCACCGCCCTGCCAGGGAACAGCACCCCCGGGGAGGCCTTTTAAAAGGGACATTTCAGCAGAGGGACAAAAAGTCCAACTATTTCCCCCCTCCGGGGCCATCTCGCCCTCCCTGCGCGGCCTGGGAGGAGGTTTTGCTCACGGGGAGCCTCTTTGCAGGGGCGGTTTGGGTGCAGATTTGGCACGGGTGAAAAAAAGCAGGAGCACGAGGAGCATCCCGGCGGGATAACCCCAACCGAGGGCCCAACAGGAGAGCGGAAAACGCGCCCGGGGCGCTTTCTGCAGCAAATGAGTTTAGCAGGAGATAACGTGTTTATAAAAGTGGGCGAGCTCCATTCCTACCTATTAGGCTGCCGGGAAGGGGATTCGCCCCCCTGCGCTGGCTCCTCGTGGGATGCCCGGGAAAGGGGGAATCCGGCCCCGGGAAGGGGGAATCCGACTCCGGGGAACGCGGCGCCTGCGGCTCCGGTGGCGGCTTCGTAAGAAAGTGAAACAAATAATCGGCACAAAGGGAGATGCTGCTAAAAACAGGTCGGCAATAACGGGTCGGGAAAGAAAAGCGCCTCGAGCTGCCCACGTTTGTCAAAGGACGGCGGCTATTTTTAACACAAAGCCCCTGAAACCAGCAGCTTTTCCAAAAAAAAAGAAAATCAAAAATCCCGTCTCGGCGTCAAGAGGATGGATGCTGCACGAAATTAAATTGAACTGAAAGGAAATGGCATGAATTACAAACACGAGTTATGGGCTCAGAAGAGGAGTAACTGAGCGATATGATCTGGTCTGTGCTACGGAGAAAATCGCATTAGCCGAGATAATGGTCCTTTCTCACTCCTAAAATCTATTCCTCCGCATTCGCCCTGCAAGTCGCCGTGCGGACGGTGCCTCCAAAGACTTAACTGCGACCCGAGCCACACGCGGCTCCAGGCTGCGATTTCTCCCGGGCAACGTCCCTCACTGCAAAGAAGCCTGGGCATAAAATACTGGAAATCAGCAGCTTAGAGCGGAAAACAAGCAAACTTTCTGTTTATTTGCACCATTCGCCTGCAAAATCTCTTGTTTACACCCCCTCGGCTGCTGCTCTAACTTAGTCACCGTTTCAGTCCGGAGCATCCCATAAGATGCCCACGGATGAGTCTCCCACCGTGGGATAAATCCCATTTCCAGGAATGTTCCCGGTTGCCCAAGGTCCGGAGGGTCCCCCAGCTCCTGAGATGCAGCGGGAATCGCTCCGGTCGGAGCAGCGGGATCCGCCGCAGCTCCGCGCTCGCCCCGACTCCGGCAGCGCCCTATGGAGCTGCGATATTGAGGAAAACGACCCCAAACCTGTCAGCCCCGCCAACATCCATGCGGGAAATTATCCCGCCCCGGCGTCTTTCCCGTCGGGAATATCAGCACGCGGCTCCTGCGGGGGATGATGTTGGGGCGGGAGGACTCGCCTGTCCCCGCGGAGCTCTCCCCAAAACGCCACCCCCGCGTGTGACAGCCCTGCGGGGACAGCCGTGTGCGTGGGGTGAGCGACGGGATCCCGCGCGCACTGCGAGGGGACACTGTGTCCCTCTGCGCGCGGTGCGGGACGGGGACCCTCTGCCACCGCGGCTGGTGGCGCCAGGCGGGGTCCTGTTGTCCCCACATCCCTGTCCCAAACTGCCCGGACGGACAGTGTCCCCCTCGGAAGGATCCGGGCGTCCGGACAGACCTCGGAAGGACCCGGGCGGGCAGCGGGGACAGGAGCCACCGTCATTGGGGAAGGGACGAGAAATCGAGCCCGGGGGGGACCGCGGGGGACACTCAAGGGCCACCTCGCGCTGTCGGGGCCACCCCGCGCTGTCGGGGGTGTCCCCAGGGCTGCTCCCTCTCCGCGGGGCTTCCGGAGGACTTTGCAGCCCCGCAACTTGGCGGCGGGGCCGGCGCCTTCCCGGTGCCCTCGGGCTTCTCCTAACCGAGCAATTGGGGGGACCCTGGGCACGGGGGGGAGCCCCCCCGGCCCCGCACGGCGACCGCGTCCCGTTCCCGGGGCCCTTCCCGCTCCCCCGGCCGCACTCACGGCTCCGCTGCGCCCCGGGGCCCCCTCGGTGTCGCCGGTGCCGCCGTCGGTGTCGCCGCGCGGGCTTCAGCTCCGCTCCATGTCGCCGGCGCCTCCGCTGGGAGCTGCCCTGGCGCCGGGCGGAGAGAGGGAGCGAGAAGGAGGAGGAGGAGGAGGGAAGGGGAAGGACGAGGAGGAGGAGGAGGAGGAGGAGGAGGGCCGCCCGTCCAGCCAGCCAGCAGCCGCCTGCGGGGCGGCCCCTGCGCGCTGTCCCCTCCCTCCCGCAGCCCCACGCGTGACACCGCGGGGACACCCGCTCCGAGCCCCCTCCGGCTTCCCCCTCCGCGCCGGGATCGGGATCGTCCGGAGCCGGGATCGGGATCGTCCGGAGCGGCCGCTCTGGGGCTCCCTTCCCGCGTCCCCCCGGCCCCAGGCTGCGCCATCCGGCCTCCTGCCCCGCTGCCTCCACGGACACTGTTTTTCTCCCCGTGTCCCAACAGGAGCCTCCGGTTCTCCCGTCGGATCCGTCTCGCCCTCAGCCGAGCGGTGCCGGCAGCCCAGAGCCTGGGAACGGCTCCTTCCCGCCGGACGGGGATGCGGGATGCTCCACAGGGATGGGGCGGGCAGGACGCTCCCGCAGGCGGCTTCCCCCCAGCTCACACCGGAGCAGCCCTTTGGGGTGTGGAATTCCTAGGGAAGCAGCGGAGCAGCAGAGCTCCAGCACAGAGCATTCCCACAGCCGGACGGCGATTCCATGCGGAGAAACCCGCATTCCCACCGAACACTCCAGGAAAAGCCGCTGCACTGGGAGCAAGACGACATTCCAGCCTCCCGGAGCTGCACGGGGAGGGTGTTGGGAACACGCTGTGTTGATAAATGTTTTATTCTGCCTTGTAAATTCTTTAAGATACTATGTCAGCATGGAAGGGAAACTGTTCCCAAACTGGGAAAATTCCCATCGGCCGGAAGCAGTTTCCTCCCCTCACCCCGTCACGTTGTTCCATGGGAATTTGTTTCCCTCCAGTCCCAGGAGTAGAAAACAACAACAGCCGGAGGCCCCCGGATCTCGGTCCGGATCCGGCTCAGCTGGGACAACCCTGACGGTCCGGCCGCCACGCGCCAACCTGGAAAACCGCCTTTCCAGCGGCTGGGATGCGCCAGCATCCCGCGGCCGGAGCCCGCGGGCCGGGCAGCACCTCCATCCGCAGGGAGAGCCTCCAGCCGCCCTCATCGCGCTCCGGCGGGAGGAAGAGGAGGAGGAGGAGGGAGGAGCATCCCCCTGAACGGGACACGGGGACAATGAACAAAGGGGCCGGGGACCCACGAGCGCTTTGTTCGGGTCGCCATGGCAACAGCCCGGCCACCACTTTCACTTTCCTTTCCTGCCCCCCACCCCCCCCCCAGCTCCGCTGGGGCCTCCGCTGCCCCACAGAGCCCCATGGCCACGGGTGTCGCTGTCCCCACGTGTCACCGTGTCCGCGCATCCCCATGCGCATCCCGCCATCCCCACGCGCATCCCGGCGTCCACATGCGCATCCTGGTGTCCACATGCGCATCCTGCCATCCCCACGTGCATCCCGGCGTCCACGTGTGCATCCCGCCATCCCCGCGTGCATTCCCACGTCCCTTCATGCATCCCTCTGTCCCCGTGCGCTTTCCATCATCCCTGTCCCTTCATGCACCCTGCCATCCCCACGCGCATCCCTGCATCCCCATGCACATCCCGCCATCCCCAAGTGCATCCCGGTGTCCACATGCACATCCCCAAGTGCATCCCTGCATCCCCGTGCACATCCCGCCATCCCCGCGCGCATCCCGCCATTCCCGGGACATCCCACGTGTCAATCGCCCGCAGGAAGCCGGCACAGCGGGCGCAGGGGCCAGGAAAAGCGGGATCCTGCGGGCTCCGGAGCACGGGCCGGGGCGCGGGAAGGCCGAGCTGGCCCTCGCCTTCCTCTTCCCAAGCCATGGGCGCTCCGGGCGCTCCGGCCGGGGCAGGATGCGGCCGCCTGACTCACTCCCGGGGCCTGCACAATGGCCTGGCCCCTTCGGCTGGGCCGGAGCGGGCAGAGCCGGCAGCGCCGCTCCGACCCGGCTTCCTGCGCGGAAGCGGGACCATTGTCCGGGACCGGCCTGGGAACGCCGCCGCCGCTGCCGGCCGGAGCGCCGCGCCGCGGAGCGCTCCTAGGGCGGCCTTGGGAAGGCGCTTGGGAAACGCCGCCCCGGAGCAGCCGGCTTGATACGGCGCAAGGAATGCGGCGGCTCCCAGGCGGCCCTCGGCGCATCCCGCCGCAACGGGGCTCCGCACGGGGGACGCGGCGGGTCGGAGCGCGCGGGATGCGAGCGCCGGGGCTGCTCCCCCGCACGGCCCCGGCCGCTCCGCGGACGCTCCGCTCGGTGC
>JAUBNY010000393.1:232679-246456 GCA_032275445.1 Crypturellus soui | reverse complement strand
CACAGCTTCGAAAATGAATCATTCCCATTCCCAGAGCAACCCAAAGCCAACGTCAATCCGCAGAGCCCTGATCTTGCCGGCAAGGTGAGCCGAGCATCACTGCCCGCACGGGAGCATCTCCCGCTGCTCCCGGCCAAAATGTGCTGCAAAACGGCACGGACAGAGGGGAATAAGGGGAGGAGACGGCAGGATCCGTGATTCTCCCAAGAAATGGAGAGAAGGACCCAACGGGTTGAAGCAGAACCAAGAAATGGAGAGAAGGACCCGACGGGCTCCGAGACGGGGCAGCCCCAGGCAGTGGCGCCCGCTCGGCTCCAGGGTCCCCCGCGCTCACCGTACTTGATCTGCGCGATGTCTCCCACCACGATCTCGGCCACCGGGATCTGGATCACCTGCCCCTTGCGGATGACCGTGAACTTCTGCTCCTGCTCGATGCGGCTCTGGAGGCCCCGGAATTGCTTCTCCTTGCTCCAGTCGTTGAAGGCCGTCACGAGCACCACGATGATCACCGAGAAGAGGATGGCGGCGCCCTCGATCCAGCCGGCCTGCGCCTCGCCCTCGTCCTCCACGCCGCCCGTCGACTGGCCGCACACTGCGGGGAGCGGGGACGCTCAGCTGCGCCGCGAGATACCCGCTATCTCCAGGAACACGCACGGAGCGGAGCCTGGAGCTCCCATCTCCTCCCCGAACCGCTCCGAGGGCGGCCCTGGCTCTTATTATTTTTCCTTTTAGGTCATTTCGGGGTTTTGCCCTAGGTACAGGCTGCCCTCGCCATGCCAGGGTGGACAGACAGGGAATCTCTTTTTTCCAATTCGGCTGCTCCTCCCTCCCTCCGCCTTGGCACCAGTCCCCATCTCTCTGCATCCCTCTCCTGCAGATCCCTGCCCCTTTCCAGCGCTTCCAGAGACATGGAAATCCAAGGCTAGGGAGGAGAATGAAGCTTGTCCAATGCCACATGGCCACACGGAGGGACAGAGCCCTGTCCCTCCGTGTGGCCACGTGGCATTGGGCAGGTTTGTCCTTGTCCCTCTGGGGGACAGAGCCTTGTCCCTCCGTGCCCCAAGCCCAGAGGAAAGCCAGGGGGACCTGGGAACGCACCGGATTGATCCCCCTGCTTTTGTGCACCCTTTGAAGAACCCCAAGGAAAAGCAGTGGTGCCTCCACACCGGGGACCGGCCCCCAGGGACAAGCCACCACTTAAAGGATGAGCAGAGGTGGCTTTAGCGAAGCACCCGTCACCCTGCACTGGGCTGCAGACTCTGCCTGCGCCACCACGGAGATCCCTGGGATGATCCTAGCGAGATCCCTGCTCCAGGTGGCCAAACACCGGCTCCCGGGGGCCGTATGTCCCTACAGGTGGGGACACGGGGACTCACGCTCATTGTCACCGCCGGGCGGGTGGTAGAACGAGAGGCCCAGGGAGATTATGGCTGCGATTTCCAAGATGATCAGCGTGACGTCCTGCAGCGCCTCCCACACCAGCTGCAGGAAGGTCTTGGCCTTCTTGGGAGGGATGAAGTTCTGGCCGAACACTTGTCTCCGCTTCTCCAGGTCCGCCGGGTTCGCGGGCAGACCTGCGGAGGGGACAGAGGGACACGTGAGGGCTCCCGCATCCCACGGAGCTTCCGCCAACGTGCCAGGGGCATCGCGACGCCGCCGCCATCCCCACGGTGCTGCAGGAGCCGCAGGGTCCGGCTGCGGCTCCGAGGAGCCCGGCGAAGGGCAGCGCGAGCCGAGCCGCCCGCGCCGAGCGCAGCGCCCGCGCGCCACCTCATGCCAGTTGGCAGCGGGCGCCTTGTTTACACGCCGCATCAAATTAGCCGTGAATCTGGCACGGCGCTCCGAGCTGTCGGAGCCACCTGATCCGCTGGCCGCTGCCAGCTCGGAGGGAGCCGCGGGCGCCGCGGCGCAGCGGGAGCGTCTCCGAGCTCCGGCGCGGAGCGGCTGCCCCTGGCGCAGCCGGAGACCCGGAGTGGCTCCCGCGGGAGCTCCTGGAAGGCCCATGGGGTATTTTTTTCCCCCATCAGGATAGGGATAGTGAGGGTCTGGAAAAGGAGGGCATCCCGAAGGGAATTGTGCAGGTGGAGCCGTGCTGGAGCCGCAACCCGGCACCATGGCATGGAGAAAGGGGTGCAGAAAGGGACCGCCAGGCGCCTTTCCATGGGGCAGCAAGGGACGTGTGACACCCCCTTGGCACCGCGTCTGCAACGACCTTACGGGAAATGGGAATTCAGCCCCCTGCTCCCACGCAGCCTTAGAGCCCCGAAACAGCCCGGGGGGGCCCAGCACGAGAGCAGCCCCCGTGCCCTGCACCACCTTAACGGGGCCCGCGGGCTCCCTCTCCACCTTAAGAGCGCCCGCGGCTCCCGCCAGCTCCCGAGATGCTCCGGGCAGGAGCAGGAGCAGGGCCGGGATGGGGCACTGCAGGACACGACGCGGTGCCTGGAGCCGCCTGGCAGCGCCGCAAGCCCTGCCCGGGGGGGACCCTTCCCGCCGGCTCCGCTGCTTCCCAGCATCCGGGCTGGGAGGAAGAGGCAGGACCAAAGTGGTGCCCTCCCCACGCCGCTCCTCCGTGCCCTCTTGGTTTCCCGTGAGGAAAACCCTTGGATGTGGAGAGGTGACGCAGAGCGGGCCCAGCGTCCCCACCCTGGGATCTCCCGGGCCTGACAACCTTCCCGGAGCCCAACCCAAGCGGGAACGCTTCCCGCCCGCCGTCTCCAGCGGGATGCATGGAAAATATCGCTAAGAGCGGCGCGCTTTGACTCGCACCAGCGTCAGGCGGCCGTGCCCGCCTTCCCGTGGCACCACGGGACACACCGGCACGGGGAGCCTCCTGCATCCCGCAATGCAAGCCAGCTCCCAGCCACAGCACCCAGCTTTTCCCAAAACCTCCCCCATCCCAAGCACCTTCCTCCCGCTGGAGCATCCCCTGGGGATGTCCCTGCAGGGCCTGGGCTCTCCCGCAGCCTCCGTTTCCTTCCACTTCAGCACCTGGAGCTCTGGTTTCTTCCCCTAAGAGCCGGGCGCACGGCAGCCTCTTGCAGAGCAAACACAAAAAGCTGCTTTTTGGTAGCAAAGCCAGGCTCTGTGCGAGCCCCCGGCGAGCCGCGACATTCCCAGTCTTTCCAAGGGCTTTGCCAGCTTGGAGACGACAAGGATGCTGCAAGGCCTCCAGCCCGTGCCTTGCTGCATTCCCAGCCTGTAGGAAACCCACTCGGGGCTAAGGAGCAAGGGAAGTTTTGGGGACAGATGACATAAGTCACCTGCAAAGCAGGAGGGACATGGGGACCGCGGCGATTGTCACCGCAGCGCCCGCTGCGCAGGTGGTGGCACGTGGCAAAGCAGCGGTGGCACCGCTATGGGAAAAGATTTGGGTCTCAAAGCACAAATTTGGGTCCCCTCGGAAAGAGGCCACGGGCCGAGGGGACTCGTTTCCCCCGTCCCCTCCCATCCTGCCCCCGAGCGCACGCGCTGCCGCTTGGCAAGGCCCCGCGCATTGTTCCGTGCTCTGGATTCGGCATTTCCACCGGGACACCCCCCGCCTTCTCTAACGACATTCCAATATTGTCTCCGCTGCCCCCTCCTTCCCGGCCCCGCTCGCAGCTGTGCCGGACCCTAATCCCCTGCTTTCGGCACTAAGAATAACCGGCAAGTTTGCCGAGCGCAGACGCATCCGCGGCCCCTGCTCCGGAGCGATCCCGGCCCCGCGGGACGAGCGGAGCAGCGGGATCCTCCTACGGCTTCGTGCTTAAAGCTGCTCCAGGGGGGGAATCCCATCCCGGCACCAACAGCTGCTTCTCCCTTGGGCTGCCCCTGGGATGCTCCGTGCACGATGGAGCAGGGAGCATCTCCCTGGTGCAACAGGGCCCCAAATTGGTCCCAACAGCCCAATGTCCCCTGTGGGACACCAACCGTGGCCAGAAGCCCCTTACCGTCCACCGGTGACGTCTTGAGCCTCTTGCAGAGGTTCTGCACGCCCCCGTACGAGTCGTTGATCCTGGCCACGGCCTCGGCGCTCCGCAGCTCCATGAGGTTCCTGAGCTCCACCATGGAGCACCCAAAGTCCCCCTCATGGTTGCTCTCCGCCACCGAGTTCCCGGGGTGGTGGTCGGCCACGTTGTTCGTCATGGTGCCGGCGCGGGCAAGACGAGGAGGAGGGAAAAAATCCTAAATTCCGGAGGCTCCCGGGCGATCCTCGGCCCCGCGGGACGCGGCGGCAGCGACGAGCGGGCGCTTCCCAGCGGAGCTTCCCAGGCGCAGCGGGTGCCTCTAGCCCAGCCCAGGGTGTCCGGGTGCAGGTGTAAACAGGATGCGCATGTTACCGCGGAGGCCACCTTAGCAACGAGCGGCGCGCGGCTCCCGCCGGAGGAGGCGGCTTCCCTGGATACTGCAGCAACCGGAGCTGTGGAAACGACACGCGGAACGAGAACACGGGCGTTAGGAGGCCCCGCGGCGCCCGCGGGATACGGAGGCCCCGGCACCTTTCCGACAAGGAGCACCGAGAGGCAACGCGGTGCCAAGATGCTCCTCGCGATGCTCCTTACGGATAAGCTCCGAGCGGCTCCGCAGCCCCGGACCCATCCGCTCTCTGCCGTCGGGATGAGCGGCCGACGGCCCCAAGAGCGGCCAGGTGGTTCTTCGCTCAGTCCCCAGCTGTCCCCAGCCCAGAAAATTGTCCCCTCCCTCGTCTTTGGGTTTAAAAATACATCTTGGGAGTGGAAAACAGCTGCTTCCTGCCCCATCCCGCGGAGCGGGTAGCTGGGAACGGCGTCGGCAGCAGGTAAGCGAAAACATCCCATTGATTCAGCGGCGGCGAGACGGGGCTCGGCGCTCCGGGCTTTTCATCGGAGACGCTCGTCAGGAATCCGGAGAAACCACTAAAACCCACACGTTTCTCCGAAATAAAGAAGCTCTTGCATTAATCACATCCTCGCAGGCTCCGGCTCGGGCAGCCCACTCGTACTACGCTTACGAGCGCTATTCCCAAAGCCGGGAAGGAGGCGGCAGGGACAGTGGAGCCGCTGCTGCCCCGAGGAGCACGGAGCCGTCGTCCCCGGGGCAGCCGCAGGGTTTGTCCCATGCGGAGCCTCCAGCAGGGACATCCCGAGCTCGGCACGGGGACACCCCGAGCTGGTTCCCAGCACAGCAGGGCAGCAAGAACCGGCTCAGAAATAAGGGAAGCAAAGGAAAACATTCCCTAGAGCCACGTATAGACGAGCAGCAAAGGGAATCTCCTCTCCAAGAGCTGATAGGGAGCACTTGGAGACGACCGGGCGAGAAGCCACATGGACAAACCAGGGACACAAACGCGTCCCTCCTGCGAGCACTGCAAAGCCAGACCTTAGCCTGAAACACAACACCATGAAACACCCAAACCAGCCCAAAATCCCCCCAAAACGAAGCCGACAGGTGCCCACGCGCCACTCGCTGCCCCGCAGCTCCCTCGCCGGAGGCCCCGGCGGGTTTTCCGCGTTATCAGGAGGCAGCAGGCGCCGAGCGCAGGGGCCGGCACCGCGTCCCCCGGCGCCTGCAGACCCTGCGGGTCCCCGGGCGCATCTGCCGCTCAAGGGCCCCAAAGCTGCTGCCCGCAGCAGGCGGGAGGCGGCGGAGCCAATTAAGGCACCTCCTGCGGCGCAAGGGGATAAAAGGAATAATTCCCCCCACCTCAATATGTGGAATTTTGTCCCCTCTTCTATAGCAAGGAGTAGCTTCCAAAGGCAGCCAAGAGGTTACGAAGAGAGAGGCAGATAATTAATGTTGTACCGGAGAGGTTGCTAATTAATCTGGGCATCCTCGTGTCAGGGGTAGGACCCTGCGGAGCACCAGGACCTTCCCGGCGCATCCTGCACCCTGGCCGGGTGGGAAGGATGCGAGAGGCAAGCGGGAAGCTCGGGCTTCCCTAAGGGCTCTGGTCTAACGAGCTCCTAATGACTCTGGCAGCATCCAGAGAACGGCACCAAGAGGAATGAGTTTGCAGAGCCCTTGGGCGCTGAACGGGAACAGCGGCTTTTCCAAGGGTCTCCTTAGGGGAAAGGGAGTGAGGAAGAGGAGGGAGACGCGACGGCCAGGTGTAACCTGCTCCCTGCAAACCCCCTGCGCTGCATCCCATAGGGAATCGCGCCAGGGACGGTGCCGGCTGCGGAGGGCGGCAGCGCGGCCGGGCGCCCTGGATGCAGCGGGAAGGCGGGAGCCGGCGGCGCGGAGCGGCGAGGCCGGTGCAGTGCTGCAGACAAACCTGCCCGGAATAATAATAAACGGCTGCACGACACCTCCGCGCGCACGGGCAGCGCGCCGGGAGCGGGGAAGAGCTGCCGAATGAGCTCCTAAACCTGCGGCGAGGAAAAGGGATCAGGCAGCCAGGGAAAAACCCCTGGATCTGCACCAAGCTGCAGGCGCGCGGCTGGAGAAGCAGCTTGCTGGGCAGGATGAGGCCCAAGCGAACGGAGAAAAATCCCCTAAATGCCCCAAACCCTTATCCCGCGCTGCATTGGCACGGGATAGGCGCAGGCCTGGCCGGGCGGCCCCTGCACCGTCCCGGGCTGCCTCTCTGGGGGTATCGGCGCTCGGGGGCTGCAGGTTGCCACGAGAAACGCACCGGAAAGCTGCACCGGGGACGCTGTTGATGCTGCCAAATGGTGACAGGGGGAGAAGCGCCCCTTCCCGGCACCGGTTTAAGGATTTTCCTTCTTGGCAAGATCCAGCTGCCAGGGAACCGGGGCTCCCGCACGGCTCCAAGGGCAGCGGGAACCCCCAAAGCCGCCTGAGCCGCTGCACCTGCAGAAAACCACCTGGTTGAGCTGCACGAAATGCGCCTGCAAGTGGGGAGGGTGTCCCGGGAGATGTCCCCGTGTCCCAGGAGGTGTCCCCGTGTCCCGGGAGCCACCTCGGCTCCCTGCTGAGGCGCAAGGAGTTGGCACAACGCGAGCGGTTGGGCTAAGAGAGCGGCGGGGCAGCGGCGCACGGAGAGACAAGGGGCCCGGGTGCAACCTGCGAGAGCCGCTAAATCCCACGGGACGAAGCAAGTGGCCCGAAGGGACGAGCGAGCGGCGGCGGCAGGGGCGCCGGGGCCTCCTCTCGCTCCCCGCCGCGGCAGGCGGGTCCCCGCGCGCGCCCGGCCCCGCACACTCACCGAATCGCAATGTGCAGATGGCAGCACCGCTCCCTGCGCCACCCATGGCCCCGGCCGCCGCTTAACCCCTCCCGCGCCGCCCGCCCCGGCTCCGGCTGCCGCTCGGGCACGTTCCGGGGCGGGGGGCCTCCGGGTGGCGGCGCCGCAGGGACAAGGGGACAGGGATACGGTCCCCACGTGCGGCCCCCGGGGGATGCTCTCGCCCTGGGGACGCCCCGGAGCGCCGAGGAAGGAGGCAGCGCGCGGGGCGGCAGCAAAGGGAGCCCCCGCGCACGCGGATGCAGCAATCCCGAAACCCTGCGGTGGGCAAATCCCCGCTCCGCATCCCCGGGCACCCGTGTGTCCCCCCCCGCCGCCACCAGCCGGGGCGTCCCCAGCGCGTTACCTCCCGGCCACTGCGGGCACCTCCTCCCACCGCCGCATCCGCTTCCTTCCCGGGGCGGCGCGGAGCCCCGCGGAGCGCGGGGAAGGCCCCGGGTGGCACCCGCGGGTGGCAGCACCCACGTGCGCGGCACCGGGACCCAACCGCGGGGCAGGGGACCCTCGTGACGCTGGCGAGACCCTCTCGCTCCTTGTGCGAGGAGGAGGGCTCGGAGCCTCCATCTCGCAGGAACGGGAGGCCGCGGGTACCCCCGGGGTGTCGCTGCTGGGGAAGGAAGCAGGAAACGTCCCCAGGAAGTGCCAGGGCCCTGCACGTCCCCAGCTGCGAGCGGCAGCGCTTTGCAGCGGGGGAAATCGAGGCACGGCGCAAACCCCAGCGCAACCCACTCGCTTCTCCCTACGGATCCCTAGGGCTGCACGGACCCCAGCGCAACCCACTCGCTTCTCCCTACGGATCCCTAGGGCTGCATGGACCCCAGCGCAACCCACTCGCTTCTCCCTACGGATCCATAGGGCTGCACGGATCCGGATGAAAGCAGGAGCGCCGCAGTCCAAGGCGCATCCTCTCCTGGCTGCCTCTAGCCTTGACCCTCCAGCTCATGCAAAGGGGATGCAAAAATCCTGCATTGTCACCACCACGCGGGCACCGGCACCAGCAGCGCTCCGGGACACGGAACAAAAACCCCCGGCAGCACCAGCTGCTTATGGGGTGCAAACCCGGCGCCGCTCGCTCCCCGCTAGCGCTTTGCCCCTTCTCCAAGGAAGCTCTTCCCCGTTTTGCCCGCCCGAGGCGGCGCGCGGGGCTTGGCCGCGGGCTAGGGAAGAGGCCGGAGGCTCCGGTCGGGACGCGCCGGAGCTCCCCGAAACCTGCTCGGCCGGGCGGGCTGCCAGGCGGCTCCCGCCGTGACTCACGGCTGCCCAAGCCCTGGCAAGACGCGGGCACGGGGCCCCCGGCGCCGCGCGGTGCCGCCCACGCAGCCGGCCCGCTCCCGGGCTTCCCCTCCGCACGAAAATTCCAGGGGGTGGAAAAAATAAAGGGGGGGAAAAAAAGAAGAAAGAAAGGAGGGAGTCTCCGGGCGAGCTGTCAAGGGGAATGTTTCCATCTAAGGCCTTGGTATTTCTCTCGCGGCGCCTGCACTAAATCACCCGGGCTCCTCTCATTATTCTTTTTGTGCTTTACAAGGTAGCGCGGACGCTCGGAGCGCGCACGGATCCGGAGCCGCCGAGGAGCAGAACCTGCATCCTCGAAGGGGCGATGGAGCCGCAGCATCCTCTGCCCGTGTCCCCGCTGAATCCGGAGGGGCTAAACGCTGCCCAACGGGGACGTGAAGCCCCGTTGAGGCCGGAGCCTTCGTCCTCGCCCGCCCCTTCGCCCTCCTCCCACGTGGCCGGGCACGGGGGGAACAGGTTCCTCCTGCCCCGCGGAGCGGCCCATGGGGCGCCCGCGTTGGGCGACGCCGCTCCTGCTTCTCCTCCCGCTGCTCCGCCGGGTTTTGCAATCCCGGCGCAGCAACAGGCGCGATGGGAACGAGGCATCGAGCCGCGGGCGCACGCGCGGCACGAGGCAGGCGGGAACGAGCGCGCAGCCACCGACGCCGCAGCCGCCCCCGGCGCGCGCCGGGGGGGGAAACCGACGTTCCCGGTGCCGCAGCGGCTTCTCCCAGCCAAACGGGTGGAAAAAACCCCGGGATTGCAGCTGCCTCGTCCCGCTGCGGCGGGAAGTGACTTCGCTCCCAAAGCGGCTCCGAAGGCGCGAGCGCGAACCAACCTGGAGAGCACGAGGGAAGCGGCGGCCGGGACACGCGGGTTCAGACGGGGTATTTTTAGCAGCCTGACACAGGCACGGGGGATTCCTACCCTGAATATCCCAGGGGCTTAAAATAGGCCCCGGCGCTTCCTGCCGCCGGGAGCGGCGGCCACGGAGCCGCTGCCGGGGCCCCCCGCGACCCCGGAGCCGGCGGCCGGGCGGGCGCCTCCGCGCGCACCGTCCTGCGCTGCAACCTCCGGCTGCGCTGGGAGGAACGAGAAGTGCACGCGAAAGGCAGAAAACACCCTAAAAAAAAGCCCAAAACAGCCCCAAAAAATCCCTGTCGATTCACAGCGAGGGAAACCGAGGCAGGGGAAGTGGAAGTGGCCGACGGTGCCGGGCACCACGTGGCCACCCTGGTGGGAAGGGGCTCGTCCGAAGGGGAAGGATGTGCCCGGCTCCGGATCCCAGCAGCTCCAAGGGTTCCCAATCGCATCCCGGGCAAAGGGGGCTCCACACACCCGTTAACCTCCCTGAGCCGGGATAGGAGACGGTCGCGGCGGCAGGAGCCAGGCAGAAATCCGCATTTTTTCCACTGAAAAATCCAAAAGGAGATTTCTCGGGGGAGGAGGGCAAGGGGAAGGGCGAGCAATGGGGGTTCCTGCGAGCTCCCCCGCCTTCCCCAAAGGGTTAAAAAATAAAAGACGGCAAAAGTGTGTCTGCAATAGGAAAAACACACGCGCTCCCAGGGAGAGCGAGCCGGCTGCTCGCCGCTTCCCTTCCCGACATGCCCCGCTCCTGGGAAAGTGTAGGCTGTTTTCCATATATAACTGCAAACTGTTCCATGCAGTAAGAAGTCTAATTAAAGGGAGGGAGGGCGAGCGGGAGAGACGCAGAAGACCGAAAGGCAATATTTATACGAAGGAAGAAAGGCTGCAGCCCAGGCACCAAATTAGACCCTTGCAGAGCAAAACGCCTGTGATATCATCGGGAGATCAAATCTGGGCAGAGCGGCAGCTTTGCACAAGAGGCAAATCAGAGCCTGGAAAATATGTACCGGGAAGTAAGCGGAGGGAGCCAGATGGGCCACGGGAGCACGGGGCGAGCCGGGGGACGCGGAGCTAATGGGAGCCAGTTGTCGGGATAATCGGAGGCGCAGCGGGAGCGCCCGGACGCCCCCAGACTCCCTCGGTGCTGCCGCGTTCCCAAGGTCCCGGCAAGCAGCTCCCCGCGCATCCTGCGGCTGGAGAACGACTTACTGCAGTAAACAGCCAGGAATCCGCTAAATAATAATAATAATAATAATAATAAAACCACATGCGCGCACCAGCGGGAACGGGGCCGGGGGAAGTGAAACTCCGGCAAGGGGAGGCGCCTGCTGGCAGCGCGCCCGGCCGGAGCCGGCTGCTCCGGAGCGGCGGGTGGGAGCGGGCACCGGGCGCCGCCGGCACCAGGGCATCCGCCGGCACGGAGAAACCCGCGCTCCAGCCCAGGATGGAGGGCAGAATAGGGATGAAATGCAGCAAGCGAGGAAAATAAAGCCAAAAAAAATCAATCCTTTCCAAGCGCCAAAGCCTCCGTGCCACTTCCCACGGGCGCCAGCCGCAGGTAGCTCGCTAGCACCTTCCCAGAGGGAGCGGGTCCTCCGCCTACGCGAGGTGCCAACGCACCTTAAAACCGTTAAGGTGCTTTAATTAAAAGCGTCAGTCCCTGCGGAGTCACCTTGGTGCAGCACGGAGCGCCGCGACGCAGGAGCGGGCGAGGGCGGCTGCGTCTCCGTGCGCTCCCGAGCGCATCCCGGGGCACCGGCACCATCCCGATGGGCTGTTTATGCAGCCCCGATGCCTCCCTTTGCACCCCCAAGGCTGTCCCAGCCACCCCAGGGCTCATCCCTGTGTCCGAGGGCAGCCGGCATGCTTGGAAAAGCCGCGATGGCACCAGCATCGCTCGCCCCACCATCCAAATCCGCTTGGTGCAGCCGGAGGTGCTGCAGCGGGTCCCAAACCTGCACGGTGAGCAGCACCCACCCCCGGGTGACACCCGAGGGGACACCAAGGGGACACTACCTGCTTCGTGCCACGGCACCGGAGGCTCCTTTGCTGCGGGCGGCTTTGGAGCGGCTCGCGGGCAGGCTCCGCTCCAGGTGGGTATCTAAGCGCCGGCGCTAATCGGGGATAAGAGCAGCTTTGGAAGCGATAGGGCAGCAGATTACGGCAGCAATCCGGGTTAGGGGCCTCGCGGTGCCGCACGATCCGGCGATCCGGCCGGGATAAGCCCCGTGGACGCGCTCCCTGCCCTCACCCGCTCCGCCAGCCGGCCAAAGACACGTAAAACCCACGTGGCGTTTTGCACGGACGGGATTCCCGCTCTTCCTCCCTCCCCGCCGCCCCAGCTGGCACCGCGCGGCGCTCCCGAGCGCAGCCCCGAGCTCCTCCAGCTGCCCCACGGGCACCATCCCGCTCTCAGGATGCCGGGAGCGGGTCCAGCCTCCCCGCAGCCCGGTTGCGGGCGCTGGATGCGCTTCAAAATCAGCTGTGGAAGGCTGCAAAAACACCAGGATCCCCCGTGGATGCCACTGGGAAAGGGAAAAAACAAGGAGATGCTGCTTGCTGCACCCGAGGCTGCAGCCCTGGGTGCTCTCCCCTTCCTTCCCGGCGCACGAGGTGCCCGGGGGAGCTCCGTGCCTGGCACACGGATGCTCCACAGCTCTCCAAGGAGGAAACCCTGGGGATAGAGGGCAGCTTTGCCCTCCCCTGCCCTCCCGCACAGCCTGGTTGGGGTCAGCACCAAGCGCAGGGCATCGCTGGGGCGATAACGCTTCACCCCTCCGAATCCAAAACCTCAAAGACATCGTTTAAGCGAGCTTAATTTGGACGCCTAAAAATAACCCGCTCTGGTCACACTGGAAAAAGGCGGCTGGGGAGTTTCACACTCGGGCAGCGTGAGCCGGGCCACGGGTGTTTCCGCTCACGGGAAGGGTCCCCACGGAGCACGGAGGGACGCGGCCTCCCTCCCAGGGAAAGTTTCGGTGCCGACACTTTCCCGAGCGGCGGCGCAAGCCGGCGGTGACTCACGCGCAGCCGGGCGGGATCGGCCGGGCCTGCGGATTTTCCATGGCGAAGCCAAGCTTACGGTCCCGGCTCTTTGCTGATTCACCTCCGCTTCCCTCTGTGTCCCCGGGCAAAGGCCTCGCTGCCAGCATTCCCGAGCGCGGGGAGAAACGCTCCGGATCGAGGCGCTGGCACGGGCCGCTGGCACCATTTTCCATGCGTTTCCTGCGTTTTTTGGCCATGCAACCCTCACCCCACGCATCTACAACTCGAGGTCACCCTGTGACTTGCCGGTCACCTCTTGCACTTCCCCATGCGCAGGGAATATCCCTAAATCCCATGCGTGCAGGATTGGAACCCCCATCCTGGTCTGGGCCATCCCCAGGCTGCTCCCGGTTATCACGGCGGCTGCTCCGGGGCACCTCTAATGTGGATCACGCTAAGCTGGGAATTGCAAGGAGGGAAAAAAAACGTGGGAAAAGGGGAAATAAGTGACCCCGCGCATTGCCGCTCGTCAGCTGCAGCTCCCGCCCGCCGGGCAGGGGGAGGAGAAGGGACAGTAAAGCTCCCGCTGCTGCGGCAGGGTCCTTAATTAGCATCTTAGGAAACCCTGCCTAAAACCAGACACCTTCTGCCCCGAAATCCGAGCCCGGACCTGCAAATCTGATCACTGGATCCGACGCCCAAAGAGCAAAGGTCGCCCCGGAGGCCCCGCGAGCGCCGCGGCCCCGAGCGCCGCAGCGGGAGCCCCGCGGGGGCACCGGCCCCGCCGCCGCCCCCCCGGCGCACCGGGTACGCGGCGCCCCGCCGGCCGCCCCTGCTTATTTTTAGCCCTCGCGGCTCCCGGCGCTGCCAAAGGCGGCTTTTCCGAGCGGAGCGTTGAGTCCTGCCCGCCGCCGCTTCCCAAGGATCACTGCTGGAGCGGCCGCGTCGGGCCTCAGCGCCCCAAACGGGGGGCACCTCTCCGCACTCGGCACGGGGGGATTCACCCTCTGGTTGGTACGGGCAGAGCCGCGCGATTCCTGCCCGGAATGAGCCTTCCTCCGCCCAGGGAGGAGGAGGAGGATGCTGGCACGGGCCCCCGCGCGGCGCCTGCGGCCGGGACGCCTGGCAGCCGATCCCGGCAGCTTCCCGGCGCTCCCGGCAGGACTGACCTTTCCGCAGCGGAAACAAAGCGGAGATGCCGGCGGCGCGGGGGCCGGCCGCGCGGAGCCTCCCTCCCTCCCTCCCGGCGTGGCGGGAAGCAGAGCGTTCCCGCTCCGCGAAGGAGGGATCGGATTCCTTCCTCCCCGTCCTCCCCAGCCCGGACAAACTCTTCCGGGTAGGGCCGCGGAGCCGGCGGGTTCGGCAGGGGGAATGGCACGGCCCCGCTCCCGGCGCGTCCCACTCCGCTGCGACTCCCAGAGCACTTGTAGGAGCCTCCGAACAAGCCCCGGAGGATCCCGGCTGCTCCATGGGCGCTCCGGAGCG
>JAUBNY010000393.1:125769-151815 GCA_032275445.1 Crypturellus soui | reverse complement strand
TTAGCCACTACTGGGTGGGTATCTTGTACAATTTGGTTTATTGCCCTTAAATCTTGGACTAACCTATACTGCCCATTCATTTTTTTCACTGGTAATATTGCTGTATTATATTCTGATTCGCATTCTATTAACAATCCATACTCCAGAATCTTACTGTACTTTCTAGGCCCTTCCTTGCTTCCAGTTTGAGGGGATATTGTCTTGGTCTTACCAGCTTAGTCCCTGGTTTTAGTGTAACTTTGACCAGGTCCACCAGCTTGGACTGACCGGGAATTTCTTCTGCCCATACCAAGGGGGTCACTGCATCCTCTGCCTGCATCGGAATATTTTCCTTCTGCTTGTCCTGTAACACAAAAGCACTCGCCTCCATGGCTTTTGATTCAGGTATCAATAACCGCACATCCCCACCCTTAAAGATTATTTTTGCCTCTAATTTGCTTAGTAAGTCCCTTTGATTGCAAAGGCTTAGGACAATGGGCATATATAGAAATCAGTGAGTTATCCATTGTTCCCCTAACTTGAATTTCAGAGGTTTAAAAAAGGCCGTATTTCCATGTTCCCTGTGGCACCAACAATGCTTACAGTATCAGAGCTAAAATTTCCTTTACAAGTGTTAAGTACAGAATTGGTAGCTCCTGTATCAACCAAAATTTCTATTTCTTCATTCCCCAGTCTTAATATAATCAGAGATTCAGCTGGGGTTGAATTCCCCGGTCCTCGTCAGTAATGTTCATCTAATGCCATCAATTTGACTGCCTTCCGAGCAGGGTCCAACTTTCCTGCTTGTGGACATTCGTTTTTCCGGGATCCCTTTTTCTTGCAGATTGCACACTGATCCGCTGTGAGGCGGAGCCCCTGTCTTCTGCTTCTTCCCATTCTCAGATTTCTTTCATTAACCACCCCGCCTCCTTCCCTGCTCCTGAAAATCTTGTCAAGGCTGCAATTAGTCTCCTCTCCCACCTAGTTTGCTGTATTTCCTTCTCCTGCTCTCGATTATTATATACCTTCCAGGCAGCTCCTAGCAATTTTCCCAAATCTTGCAATTTGGCCTCTTCCAATTTCTGAAGTTTTTTCCTTATATCAGGGACTGACTGCCCTACAAAAATAGAGGCCAGCTGAACAGCCTCCTCTGGTTTCTCAGGATCCAAATCAGTATATTTTCGAGCAGTTGATTTCAGTCGTTCCATAAAGGCAGCTGGGGACTTGTTTGGCTCCTGCTTTACCTCATATAATTTTGAACAATTTATTGCTTTCGGCATAGCATGTCTAATCCTGAATAATATCCATCTCTGATACCTGGTCAGGAGCTCTCGTGATCCTGACTGATTAGGATCCCACCCAGGATCCGCAGTAGGAAGAGTCTGGTGTGCTGTCCCTTGCAAATCCCCATTTGCATGTGCCCCTTCTACCTGCTTTTGAACAGTATTTATGACCATTCTCTTCTCAGCACTGTCTAATAATGTGTCTAACATTACTCGCAGATCATTCAAATCAGGATCTTGAGTCCTAATTATAGTTTCAAACACTTTAGCCACCTTCTCTGGATTCTCTCTGTAAACACCCGCAGCCTCCTTCCAAGACATTAAGTCTGTTATTGAAAAAGGCACTTTTATGGAAACTCTGTCACTTCCCACCGCTTTTTGGTGCTGGGCTGGAACAGCCTATTTCAATTCCTCCTGATGACCCATAGTTCGTCTTGCAACTGGACTAAAGTCCTCCACCCCTGTAGAGCAGCTATCTTCCGCCTGTTTTACTCGTTCGGTGTCCCAAGCTCTCATATCCTTTCCCTGCACTCCGTCAGTGTCCCGAGCTTCAGCTCCTAGATTCCTGTTATTTTCCCCTTCCTCACCTTCCCTTGTTCTTTGTCGAGGGGCAACCATAAACTCCAGATCCTCCTCCTCTCTCCGTTTGCACTTCAAATATCATTTGCCGATACTGCAAGCCGAACAACAGCTCCTCAGCCTTCTCCCCTCTGACTCCTTTTCGAGAGTTGTCATCATGGGGTCAGACGGAAACATTCCACATTATTTTTGCCATTCCAGATGATGTCTCAGAGCAAAGAACAAATCTATATATGGGATTTCATCCCATCTTCCCTCCTGTCTACAGAATAACATCAATTGAAATATAGTATTATATTTTAAAGTTCCATTCCTTGGCCATTTCTCCTGGTCTTCCAACATATACATTGGCCACCAATAATTACAATATTTGACAAGTTGTCTTGGCATAAGAGGGTCAGCCACTATTTTTTCCCCAATGTTTTAAAATACATCCCAGGGGAGATCTTTTCAAGATCTTTTCTTGACTCATGCTTTGCACACATTGTATTTTGGGTGAGAATCGAGGTTGGTGGTGTGGAGGCGTTTTTCTGATGAAATGCTTCAGTTTTAATGTTAGTGATAGGATCAAGTTAGGAGAGGGTGGAAGCGAAGGGTCCCATTTGGAGTGAGGGTGCAAAGGGCGCATCAAAGGGAGTGTGAAGCTCTGCCAAGACTCATGTTTTGCACACTATGTGTTTTGAGTGAGAAACTACGTGACAGGCGTGGAGGCTTTTTACTGACCAAACACTGCAGTTTATTTTTACTGATAGGATCTACTTGGTAGAGGGCAGAAGCGTAGAGTCCCATTTGGCATTAGGCTGCAAAGGGCACCCCAAAGGGAATGTGAAGTTCCGCCAAGACACACGTTGTGGTTCATGTTCAGGTTAGAAACAGGGTTGGTGGTGTGGAGGCATTTTCCTGACCAAATGGTTGAGTTTAGCATTAATGATATGATCGTGCCAGGCAAGGGAGGAAGCGTTGAGCCCCATTTGGTGTGAGACTTCAAAGAGAATGTCAAGCGAAATATTTAGCTGTGGCATTATTCATGCTTCATCCACGTCGTACTTTGGTGGAGAGACTGGGTTGGTAGTGTGGTGGCATTTTCCTAACAAAGTGCTAGTGTTTGGCATTAGTGATGGGATATAGTTAGGATACAGCTGAGATTTACATCCCCATTTGGAGTTAGACTGCAAAGTTCATGTCAAGGGAAGTGTGAAACTGTGCCAAGACTCATGCTTCACCCACTTTATGGTCCAAGTGATAAATAGTGTTGGTGGTGTGAACGTCTTTTCCTGACAAAATGCTAGAGTTTAGCATTAGTGTTAGAATAAACTTATGAGAGGGAGGTGATGTAGAGGCTAATTTTTAGTGAGGCTGTGAAAGAAATTACACAGGAAGTATGACACTGTGCCAAGATTCATGTTTCGCACTCTTTGGGGTTCGCGTGAGAAGCAGGGTCGGTGGTGTGGAGGCATTTACATGAAAAAAGTGCTAGATTTTAGCATTAGTGATAGGGTATAGTAAGGAGAAGGAGGAACCATAGAGCCCCATTTGGACTGAGGTTGCAAAGGGCATGCCAAGGGGAGTGTGAAGCTCTGTGAAGACACATGCTTCGCCCACTTTGTGGTTCAGGAGAGAAGCGGGCTTGGTGGTGTGGATGTGTTCTCATGACGAAATACTTGAGTTTAGGATTATGATAGGATCGAGTTAGGAGAGGGAGGAAAAGTAGAGCGCCATTTGAATTGAGGCCGCAAATGGCATGCCAAGAGAAGTGTTGGGTTAGGCCAACGCACACGCTTCGCTCACTTGGTGTTTCAGGTGAGAAGCAGCATTCCTGGAGGTGCTTTGTCATTTTCCAAACGAAATACTAGAATTTAAGATTAGTGCTAGGATCAACCTAGGAGAAGGAGGAAGTGTTGTGCGCCATTTCCAGTCAGCCTGAAAAGGGCATGGCAAGGGACGTGTAAGCTGTGCCAAGACTAATGCTTCTCCCTCTTTTATGGTTTGGTTGAGAAACAGGGTTGGTTGTATTGAAGCGTTTTCCTGACCAAGTCCTAGATATTAGGTTAGTCATAGGTTAGATTTAGCAGAGGGAGGTGGCGTAGAGCACCATTAGGAGAGAGGCTGCAAAGGGCATGCCAAAGGAAGTGTGAAGCTGTGTCAAGACACATGCTGCAACCACTTTTTAGTTCGAGTGAGAAACAGGGCTCAAGTTTTTGAAGTGTTTTCCTGAAAAAGTGCTATAGTTTATGGTTAGTGATAGGATAGAGTTAGGGGACGGAGGAAGCATAGAGCCCCATGTGGAGTGAGGCTCTAAAAGGCATGCTGAGGCAAGTGTGAATCTGTGCCAAGACTCATGTTTCATCCACTTTGTGGCTTGGTTGAGAAACAGGGTTGTTGGTTTGGAGGAGTTTTCCTGACAAAATGCTACAGTTTATCATTAGTGAGAGCATGGAGTTAGGAGAGGGAGGAAGCGCAGGGCCTCATTTGGAGTCAGGCAGCAAGGGACATACCAACGGAAGCGTGAAGCTGTTGCAAGACTCCTGCTTCGCCCACTTCGTCGTTCGAGTGAGAAACAGGATTGGTGGCGTTGAGGTGTTTTCCTAAAAAAAATGCTAGAGTTTAGCATTCATGTTAGGATTGAGAAAGGAAGCACAGAGCCCTGTTTGGAGTAAGGCGGCAAAAGACAAGCCAAGGGAAGTTTGAAGCTCTTCCAATACTCGTGCTTGACCCACCTTGTGGTTCAGGAGAGAAACAGGCTTGGTGGTGTGGAGGTGTTTTCATGACAAAATGGGATTTTAGCATTAGTGCTAGAATAGCATTAGGATAGGGAGAAGGCGTAGAGCTCCGTTTGGAGTTAGGCTGGAAAGCACATGCCAAGGGAAGTGTGGTGCTGTGCCAACACTCATCCCTGGACACCTTTCAGGTTCAAGCCTGCAACAAGGTCGGTGATATGTAGCCTTTACTATACATTATACTAGGGTGGCACATGAAGGATTAAGAGACAGAGGAAGCATATAGCCTGCCTCCTCCTGACCTAATGCTATCCGTACGGATAGAGTATAGTTAGGCTTAGGAGAGGGAGGAAGTGTAGAGTCCCACTTGGATTGCGGCTGCAAGGGCACGCCAGAGGAATTGTGGGGCTGTGCCAACACTGATCCCTGGGCCACTTTCTGCTTCTTTTGAGAAACAGGGTGAGTAGTATGAAAGCTTGTGTAGAGCTCATGCTAGTGTTAGGGTTAAGGTTAGTGTTAGCTGTAGGGTTAGTGTTAGCTGTAGGGTTAGGAGAGAAGGAACCTAGAGCTCCCTTTGGAGTATGGGTGTCTATGTCATGCCATTGGAAATGTGGAGCTATGCCCAGTCCGATCTCTGGACCAGTTTCAATTTCTAGTCTGGATTGGAGTGGGTGGTATGAATCCTAGTCTGGACCTGATGGGAGAGTTAGGGTTAGAGATGGGAAAGAGAGGCAGTGTAAAGCCTCACTTGGAGTGAGGCTACAAAGGGAATGTGAAAGAAAATGCATGGATGGGCCAGCACTGATCCTTAGGCCACTTACTCCACTTACTCTTTCTGACGCGGATTACAGTGGTTACTCAAGGCCTAGTCGAGATCTGATGCAAGGGTTAGGGTTAGGTTTAGGAGAGGGAGGAAGCATAGATTCCCACTTGGATTGCGGCTGCTAAGGGCATGTCAAAGGAAATGCAAGGCTGTGCCAGCACAGGTCCCTGGGCCTCTCTCTCTTCCTGATTCAGATTGGGGTGAGTGGTATAAGTCCTAGTCTAGATCTTATGCAAGGGTCTGGGTTAGGAGAGGGAGAAAGCATAGAGCTTCACTTGGAGTGAGGCTGTAAAGGAAATGCCAAAGGAAATGTGGGGCTGTATCAACACTGATCCTTGGGCCACTTCCTGCTTCTTTTGAGAAACAGGGTGAGTAGTATGAGAGTGTAGAGCTCATGCTAGGGTTAGGGTTAAGGTTAGGGTTAGCTTTAGGGGTAGGGTTAGTATTAGAATTAGCATTAGGAGAGGAGGAAACCTAGAGCCCCTTTTGGAGTGTAGGTGCATATGTCATGTCACTGGAAATACAGGGCTATGCCCACCATGATGCCCAGGCCACTTTCTGTTTCTGCTCCGGATTGGAGTGGGTGATATGATGCCTAGTCTGGACCTGATGCTAAGGATAGAGTTAGGAAGAGCAAGGAATCCCTGCTCATCCCTGCTTTGACCCTTGCTCAAAGCAGTGTCAGCTGGAGCAGACTGCTCAGGACCTTTTCCAGTCATCTGCTCTCCATTTCCTCTGCAACATCTACCTGAACCCCAGTTCCCTCAGGTCCTCCTGTGGGGAGGCTCAATATGCCACACTCCTGTGCTACTATCTCAGCCACAGACCCGCCTGTCTCCCATGTACCTTCTGCTAGCCCCCAAGCTCAGATGCACCCCAACATCCTACCCTGGCTCAGGGAAGCCCCCTTAGACTTAGAGGATACATCCCTCCTCAGACTACACCTGTCCACGCTCCTTGATCTGCCATGCTGTACATGGGGTACTACTAAAAATGTCTCTGTAGCCCATGGTCCAATTCCTCAACCTTCCTCTAATTCAGGTTCACAGAACATTTTCTCCTATTCTCCAGTTACATACCTGCTTCCCATGACATTGCTATGGAAGAGTAAAGCAAACCAACCCTCCTGGGCTTTGCTCAAATGGCTTATTTCTTTATGGTCCACAGAAAACACCGCCAAACAGCTGCATCAATGTCAAGCAGTATCTCTTAGACTGAGTACAAAAGAAGCTGTGTGCTCCAACATGTCCAAAGGATTGAGCTTTGCTAACCAAGGAGTGGGTTTCTGATGTGGGGGAAGCTGTGGCAACCCAAGAAGAGGGGGGAGAAAAGAAAAAGAAACATTTATGTCAAGGTTAGTGTTAAATGGGTTGTCAGCATCCCAAGACAAGGCACAATACTCCAATAGCCACATCCCAGGTGGAGGACTCCTACACTGGGAATGGACTTAGTCAGAAGAAGGGATAATGAGCTCTGCAGATTTATTTGGCTCGGAAGTCTCTTGCTTGGGTGGTGAACTCAGGCCTGGGACTCCCATCTCAGCTCTTGGTTGTGAAGATGGGGATAGACAATCACTGGCAGTTGAACATGGAGGAACAGGCTTGAAGACCTCTGCACCTGATACTCTACACAGACATCAGAAGAAAACATGTAAGGGAGGTGACTGCCATTCACCAGGAGCAGCACAAGGGAGGCAGATGTTTTTGTCTGGCCCTGCTCCCCTGTAAGCTAAGTTAATCGCAGCCACCAGCCTCATGTCACAGGCAGATCAAGCAACTTACATGTTTCCTGTTGCTCCACTTGCCCCTCAGAGTCCAAGAGTGCCCACGAGGCTACAGCATGACAGTACTACCCTCCTGGTCCATGGACGAATTTTTCCTTCCTTGGTTATTTTAGTGACTGCAATTGGCAACAGGAGAGAGCCAAGATACCAAGAGAAGGTATCAGTGCCTCAGGAAAGGGCATTTTTTTCCCTTCAAAACCTTGTAATAACCCAAATGTTCCCTAATTACTTCTGTCCACAGGGAGGAATATAATCATAAAAGGCTTCCCTTTCCCAAAATACTTTTGAGATACCAAAGTTCACGTTCTCTGTGGAAGGAAGGGAGAAGTAGGGGTCCAGTGATTTTGGTAAGGCAAACATGGCTATGGACAGGTGCTAGCAGCTCCTTCCCAGTCCCTGGAGCAGCTAGAAGCAGCTCAAAATTGCCAACTGGGTCACAATCGAGAAAATTTTCTGCAACTGCTCCAACAAAGAGGTAGGACAGTCTTGTTTCCCAGCACAACCACAAAGGAGGGCTGGAAGAAACCATCTCTCTGTCATCCTCCATCCAAATGCATCTCTGGGACACCTTTGGCTCCCTGGAGAGTCTGGGACTAGGAGGGGAAGGATGGGGAAACTCTGTCTTCATCATATCTTGACATACAGAGATTTCTGCCTGTCTTGGATGTTCTTGGCATCTCCTTGATCTGGAGGGAGGTAGACCAAAAACTCCACTAAGAGCAAGTGTTGACCGTATTACTGGCCATATGGTTGTCAGACAATGACATCTCTATGGGGACTTTAGGATAAAAAACATGCAACCTTTTTCATGGGAGACTTCAACATTCACTTGATCCATGTTTTAATGCTTTTTTCAATCAACACTCAGGTGATCACCTTGACTCCCACAGCAGCATAAACTTCTTTCAGAAGTCTTCCCTGCACTTTTTTCAAGAGTGATCACGCAGTCCAATCTGAAGTGTTTTGTAAAAACAGATCTCTTGATTTCATGCAAGAAAAGTAATTTAAAGATCTCAGAAAGAAATCAATACTGAAACTTCAGCTCACAAGGAAATACAAACTGAAATTTCTCTCACATTTCAACTTAGGTGAGTACAATTGAAAATTAAAAACTTTCTCTGGAAGAGAATATCAAGGCAACTACTATACTTGAAGTATAGTTGATTTGAACAGAACTCAGGTTTTTAACCTGATTGATGATGTTAAGGTGTTGTTTTCTCTGTTGAGTCACAGAGTGACTCATAGGATAAGAGCAAGTGACTCAACATGGTTTATCATCAAGACTTACCTGGGCCAGATTACTGTAGTATACTGGAATCTCATTTATTTGCACATTGTCAGGAAAACCACCATATGTTGAATAAACTCAGACACGGAAATACTACGCTCCCCATCACAGATCCCAAAAGGCATCCACAGCAAACTGCCCAAGTCTGAAGCTAAAGCGCTTCACTGGAGTCACTAGTGGTGTGAGGTTTGTTTCTCCTTGGAAGTGTGAGATTTGTTTCTCTACCCTGGATGGAAGAGCTCATGGGATGAGACACATGAGCTAGACAGGGAGGGCAAAAACTCAGTCTTTCAAAAGACCTGGACTCCTGGCAGAGTCACTTCAGCAATGACAGATGAGAGCAGTGAGTCTCACTTAAAGCTCTTCCATCAGGATGAGCCAAAAATAGCCTGATGAAGGAAACTAGAAGTGCCCCCAGTGCAATTTCTCTGATGCTTGACACAACGATGAGCAAACAGGACTAAGAATACATCCCATGAGCAGTACTAGTGATTTGCATGGGCAGCTGAGGGGCTAAACATTAAAGTACTACTCAGGATGTCTGGTCTTCTAGTTTTTTTTCCAAAACTGGTATATACCAAATGGTTTTGGTATATAACAGAAACATTTCATTCCTATGAGGTTCCTGTTTTGCGGAGAAATGAGTGGCTGTGAGCACAGGCTGTAAAATGAAGTATTTCACCCAAAACAGACAGTGCTGTCACTTGGATGGCTACCATCAGTGTTCCACTGCCAGGCCCCTAGTACGAGTAATGTACTTGGTGCTTTACTGGGGGGGAGGATAGAGTCCAGCTTCAAGAGATTGTATTGTTGGTGTCAACAAGCAGAAAACACTCATAAACTGTTGGGTGGAAGGGGACACTCAGGAGCACTAGGGCTCCCCACTGCTAGCCCTTACCCCCACAGGGGCATATTTAAAACCACCTGATGAGCTTGGCTTCTGCAGTCTCCAATTTCATGGGGAAAGCGCAGAGTGGCTAAACAGGGCTGTGAGTCCAAGGCTGGGGCAGGCTCAGCACCATCCGCTATGCCACACTTCCCTCTGCTAAGAGCAGAAGTTTTTCCAGGCTCCATGTCACTATGATATTCACTGAATTCATACTGAATGCAGTGGCCAGGGCAGGCAGGCTGGCATGTAGGGAAGCTTACTTGCCTACGGTAAGCAAATGCTTACTTCACTGGGAAGCAATGATGACAGGTAAGGTGTCCTGGGGACAAGCCATGACACGGGCTCCTTCTTCACATCTCAGTCCCTCCCCTGAAGCAGCACCTATTAGCACTGCTGCTCTGGGATATTAGCTTTAAACTAGCATTGCCTCAAGTTCTCCTTATCTGGTCTAGGAAATACATCCAAGCAACAAGGAGTTGTCTTTGATGCAATTCAAGATGTCTCCAAGGTACCACTGGGCACCTCTGCCGGGTACCCAAGACTGTTCCTGCAGCACGACCAGTAGGGCAGGCAAAGGGCAGTGCATGCTCCAAGTCATCTAACTTGCATGGGGAAACACATTCGCTCAAAGTGTGCTGGGCATCAACACTTCAATTCAGCAGTCAGAGCGAGCCTTGAGCTCACCCACCACCAGATGCCCCCAGGTTGATGGCCAGGACCAGTTCATGAGGCAGAACAGATGGGAACTTGGAGCTGAATCACAGAATGGTTGAGGCTGAAAGGGGCCTCTAGAGATCATCTAGTCCAACCCCCATGCTCCAGCAGGGAGAGCTAGAGCACATGGCATAGGGTGGCATCCAGGCAGGTTTTGAACATCTCCAGAGAAGGAGACTCCACAACCTCCCTAGGCAGCCTGTGTCAGTGCTCTGTCACCCTCACAGTAAAGAAGGTCTTCCTCACATGGAGATGGAACTTCCTGTGTTTCAACTTGTACCCATTACCCCTTGTCCTGTCACTGGCCATCACCAAGAAGAGTTTGGCCCCATCCTCTTTACTTCTCTCCCTGGAACAGGGGTGGAAAGACATTGCCACATTCAGGCTCACAATTGCAAACACCAAGCCCTATGTGACCATCAGTCTCTTTGGGCTGTTATTTTTGGGGCTGTAATGGGATAACTCTCCCCTCAGCTGGTGGGAAGGGACAACTAGGGAAACCTACACAGATGCCCTGGTTTTGCCCACCATATCACCAGAAGCAGAGTCAGGGAGCTCAGCACCAGAAGGTATGGCTCTAAGGGGGACCACCAAAGCAGCACCACCCATGTACCCAACCAGAACAGATGCTGTAATACTGTTCACAGGGCTACCACGCATTGTCACTGCAGAGCAAGGTCAACAGCACCCCACCTAAATCAGGGACAGGGATCACCTGGGACAGGATGTGACAGGACAGTAGAACCGCTCACACACCTTGGCACCATGTCAGTCACTTCCCACACCTCAAGAAGCAATGTAAAACCCTGGGCATTGCTCTGTCTCTGATTTTTTTTTTCCAATCTTGCTCCCTGGAACTGCCAACTTGAGTTTTTCTAGGACAAGCAGGCAGAGAGCTGTCAAGTGCTGAGCTCCTGCCAACTGTGCTGTCCTCAGCCTGCTGGGAGTCACCTCTACTCAGGCCCGTGGGCAAGTACATGCTGCCAATCTCACCTGACTTATTGCCTCCTTACATTCCTAGCAATACATCCATCAAGAACCTTCTCAAACTACCTTCAGGGTTCTCCATGCCCACTTGGAGAGGCAGCACCATGAGCTGGCATGACCTCTCCTCCACAGTTTTCTCACATCCCTAATTTCTTCCCTTTCCTGAAAGGATTTTACTTTCTCCCTCACCTGCCTCCTAGTTCATTCCAACCTCCTCTCTCTCCATCTCTTCCTTCTTCTTTGCCTTCCAACCTCCTCTACCTGCCCCCAATGCAGAGCACGTGCTAAGCACCCACCATGTTTCATCCCAGGTGCAGCTGAGCTGGAGCAGCTAGTGACCTCTTTGGCCAGAATGGAGCAGGATTTTTGAAAGGCTGGAGGGAAGTCTGGACCATTAAGGGGTCTGAGGCCATGCTGCAATCTTGTGATGGTGTTCACACAGTGAGAAGCATATACAAAAAACAAGTGTCCTGCTCCAGAGATGCTGGATCAGCTTGACCCCACTGCCTTTGTAGTGCCCAGCCTGTGCAGGGGAGATCTGAGGTGTTTTGGGAGTGGGACAGTGACTGGTGGTGCCTGGGAGCAGATTGGCCTCCCAGTCTCACCCCTATCACTATTCTTTGGATGCAGGAGGGAAGGCAATTCCTGCTCAGCTTCATCAGCCAGAGCTTTCCTTGCATTCCAGGCCAGAAGTGGGTGGACAGGACCTTGTCCCAAATACTTGCGACTTGCTCTATGTCCTGATTAACCAGAAAATCCCACAGTTAGGGGTGTGCCAGAGTGTGTCACAGATGCATGTTTCCCTGCTGCCACAAGAGAGCATCATGGGGACACAAAAAAAAAAGGCTTTTCTCACCACAGGCTGATGTGAAACCTTCTAAATACAGGGCCAGGTTTGGTGATGATGGCATCCCCAAGATGGACAGGCCATCCCCACCACCTTCTCCACAACAGACCCAATGCAGAGAGGAATGCAACCCTTTCTGCAAGGCCACAAATGACCCAGGATCCTAATGGAGGGTTCATTCCTCCCCGGCACCTGCCAAACCCAACCAGCAACCCTGCAAGGCCACAACCTGCCAGGAAGGCAAAGCAACACGCTGGGCTCTCACCCAACCTGGGAAATGAGAGGCCAACTTCATATCACAACCTGCAAATCCCAGGGGCAGGCAGACATGGCTGGGTTGTGCACCAGTGGCATGTCTTGAAAAGGGAAATATCAGGGTCCCATCCGAAGTCATAACCTTCTGCAAGGCAGGTTGTGCCCTGCATCCTACCCTGTCACAGATGCAAAACACCCTCAGAGCTCCCTTTTTTCTGCTACTCGCAACTGCGGTCACCTCTTCCTTGCAGGGAAGCCAGTGTCCTCTCTCAGGCCAGCACAGCATGGATGGAGGGAGCCACCACCAGCAGCCTGTTATCTGATCCTGGCAGCTCCAGTGTAAACTTTGCATGGTCTTTTGGAAAGTACTTGCTGTGGCAAAACACACCATAAATCACTGCTCTGGATGCCAACAATATTTTGAGATTAGCAAAATGTACAGGGTTCCTTGCAGGGAAGCTCAGCTCTGGGGTTTGCAGCCCTGCAAACTTGGGGCAGGGGAGGAGGCTCTTGCTGTCCCCATCCCCAAGGGGGTGATGCTGCGCTGCAAAAGCATCTTGCATCCTGGAGGGAGATGCAGCCAGGCCATGGGTTCACTGCCCCACGTGGGGATGGGGGACACCTGTGTGGTGCCCGTTTCAGACGGTAGAGGAGCTGGGATTCTCCTCGGGTTCCCCTTCCCCACAGACATGGACGCTGCCTCCACTGCCACTGCCCTCCCCTCCCCTACCCGGATCATTCAGTCCAGTTTGGAATATTCACAGGTTCCTCCTTTTATTTTTGAAGGCGAAGCTTCCTGCTAGCCACCCTGGGTTACTCTGGCATCACCCTGCAGCGCAAACTGACCAGCGCCCAGGGCTAGCACAAGTCACCTAGGCTGTGGCACTGGCTGCTGACACTGCGGGACCTGTTGTCACCACCTGAGCTCAGTCCCAGTCCCCATCTTTCCCAGCACTCCCCATGCTGGGCACAGCTCAGCTCAATCACAAAGCTTCAGAGCATGGATTCATGAGATCCTTACCTATGACATCAAGGAGGTCAGATCCAATTGCCTCCATCCACATGTGCCATGAGTTCCCCGGGCTCAGCCAAGGATTAATTCCTGACTGAAGGGCAAAGAAAGGGGAAGTGTGATCTGAATTGAGCAGAGAAAGGTGCAGCAAACACCTGGCAGGACAAAACTGGGTGCATCCAGCCTGGAAATAGTCGGACACTTTGCACAGGACATGAACCCCTGAAGTTCACAAGGGTCAGCCTGGATGGGATTTAACCTTCAGAGAGTTTTTAACCCCAAACAAGCCACAGGCACAGAATGGGAGGGCTCATGGCAGATCCTATGTTACACCTGAGCCGGGCCATGCAGCTCGACCCTTTCCATCTATGGGTGCCCCTCTGTGCACAACGGTGCTAGCCCAGCCCCTGGCCTGTAAGCTGACACCTCTTTACACCTCCTGAAGGTGTCCCAGGCCAGCGCTCACCAAGCAAGTCCTTCCAGTGCTTGCAGAGTGCAAGTTTTAATCAAAAGTTGGTTTTTATCATATTTGATATCACCCTGGTATTCTTAATTTAGCAGCACAATGCAGTAATATACTGAAATCACTAACAAGTCCCAGAAATGATTCCTAAAACTAAAAGACGATTCTTTTTTTTAAGCAACAACTTTCAGTTCCCAGGATCTACGACTTGGATACTGAGCTAGCTGTCTGTATCCTGCGCATCGGAGTGTGGACTGTTGGGGTTTGGAGATGCCCCTTGCTAAGAAGTCCCAATTTCACTGGTCCCGGAGCACCCCAGGCTGTCAGACAGGAGAGGGGCAGATGGAGGACCATGTGGCACCTTGGTCTTGGGAACCTGATCCGGTTATTGGAAAGTGAACACGGAGAGCAAAAAGTTGGCGATAGAACCAGTACAAACAGAAATGAACAGACCCTGTATGGCCTCAGCTCTCCCGGACCAGGACAAACTGGGCAAGGAGAAGTCTCCCTGGAGGCAGGTCCCCTCTCCAGCAGGACCCAGCTGGGCTCCAAGATCCCCACCAGCCTCTCCAGAGAGGTGTATCTGCTGTAACGCTCCTATCCAGTGGGAGAAATGTCCTGGTGTGGAAAAGGAGGCCCTTGGGGTCCCAGGGGAGTTCAGGCCTTCTCCAGCGAGGAAGAGGAGGGTGAGCAGCCCCGCCACAACCAGGGTTCAGGCAGCCATGGTGTTTCCCAGCAATAGGATATTTGTAGTGAGAATACATGTGAAAACCCAGCATTTGAGGAAGGCACATTCCAGCGTTTTTATCAGCACTGGGACAGAAAGGCAAACAGAATGAATAAATAAATAAATAAATAAGCAAGCTTCCTCGGCTAGGCTGGGGGAAACGGAACAACTTTTGCCACAGTGACAAAGCAGCCGGGCGGCCAGTTTTGCATCTGCGGCTGCCAGAAACCCCACAGATGCCACAAAGCACCCATTTGTTGTCACCGCGGGTGGTTGTGTTCCTGCAGAAAGGAGCTTTCAGTGGAAACAGCCAGAAGTTCAAACTCTTTTTTCTTTTCTGTCTTTGGCCACACAAGGCTTGGCTGGATGGTTCCCTGGGCACAAAGTCACATTGTTTCACCAGGAGCTGGGAGCATTTGTGGCCGGCACGGCAGGCAGAAGGCACAGGAGCAGGTTTGAGTCTGCCGTTTCTAGGAATTTAGTGGGGGTTCTCCAAGATCAAGGGGGGAAACTCTTATTTTTTGTCTTCACTTTGTGCCAGTGTGAATTTTCTCCTCTGTGCAACACTACCTGGACTGCACAAATGCTCTTTTCCCAGGTCCTGCTGTCCTCCAAATTAGTAACTGCCAGTTACTAACAGTAATCCCAGTGATTCACCTGCTATTCTCCAGTTTGACTGCATATGCAAGAGCTGATGGGAGGCAATGCAAACTGTAAAATGAGGCTATCTGATGTAGAGTATCTCATCTACATCCATCCCACTTGAAGGAAACAGCCACATGTTCTCACTGAGGCTGAGAACTGCACACAGCTCATCACACTTAAAATCCTCCTCACTCATAGGCAGAGTCTAGAAGGAACAGGAAAAACTTCAGGGGTCAGGGCAAGGAAAATACTTTTTTTTAAAGACATCACTGCTTTTAAAGCCACTTGCCCTCTCTGCTCATAGCCAGCAAGGAGGGCAATGGCATCTGCAAGAGCCACAGCAGCAGCTGAGGCATCTCCGACTCACCCAACGGGGACTAAACCTGCACCCCACAGAGCAACACCAGCATGGGTGAAGGTCCTGCCCAGGCGGGCATTGGCATTTCAATCTAGGTTTCCAGCCTGGGAGGATGGAATATCCACAAAAATGAAATCGCAACACTATAATAAATGAAGGGCATCTTGGTGCTTTGACAGTGTCCCAGGACTCTTATAGACAGATGTTCCATTCTCCGCTGTGAACGGTGCTCCTGGAATGCCCATATCCAGATGTGCTTCCTGCTCCCCTGTGCCCAGTGCCAGTTCTCCCAGGATCCCCATGCTCAGATCTTCCCAGTGTCCCAGTGCCAGGTAATCCCAGGACTCCAACAACCAGGTGTTCCCTGCTCCCCTATGCCTGATGCTCCCCGTGTGCCCAGATGGTGCTCTCGGGATTCCTATACCCAGGTGTTCCCTGCTCCCCAATGCCCAATGCTCCCGGGACCCCTCTACACATGTGCTCCCGGCTTCACCCTCCCGGTGCTCCCGAGGGCCCCGTGCCCGGCGCTCTCAGCTCCCCTGTGTCTCCGGTGCCGCCGGTGCGCGCAGCGCAGGGCAGGTGCGGACCGGCCCCGCCGCTCTCTTCTCCTCTCCTCTCCTCTCCGCCCCGTCCCGTCCCGTCCCGCCTTCCCCGGCAAAGCGAAAGCGCGGCGGGCGGAAGCCGGGCCGGGTCGAGCCCTCCCCACCGCACTAAAGCCGCACCGGGGCGGCCATGGCCACCTCCATCGGCGACTTCTTCCGGCGGAGCCTGCGGCGCTCCGGTCGCAGAGGTGAGTGCCGGGCGGGGGGGAGAGGGGGGGGCGCGCCGGGCACCGCGGGGGCGCCGGTATCGGTGCCATTCATTGCTGTAGGTGCCGGTGCCGTCGGGCTCCTGCAGGCGAAGCGGGGACTTCCCCGGGCAGTAAAGCCCGCGCACGATGCCGGCAGCGGCTCCGGTAGCACCGGCACCGGGGGTGTGTGCGGAGGGGGCGGTCCGCGTTCCCCAGCCGGTAGCTGGTTCCCCTCATCCCCAGTCCTGACCCACGTGGGGTCCCCTGTCCTGGAGCAGTAGCCGGTCCCCTGCAAGTGCACCCACTTCCTAGGAACCTCCCCTGTCCCAAACGAGCGCACTCCCTGCCGGGGGTGGATCCCATCTCCTGGGGATGCTCCCCATCCCCTGGGAACATATTCCAGCCCCCAGGGGGGATTTGCCCTATGTCCTGGGGCAGCAGTCCCCACAGGCTCCTTCTCCGCACGTCCCTAAAGGCCCTGCAGGACATGCCGGATCGGTTGCACGGCCTGTGGGCCACCACGTGCCCAGCAGGACTTGCCTGCATCCAGCCTGAGCTGGCACCCAGGAGGGCACCGTGTCCCCAGGGAGCATAGCCATGGCAAGGACAGGGCAGAAATGGAACATTTCAGTGAAAGTGCATTTTGGGACTTTCTAACCCAAACACCTCACAACTGGCCTGGTTTTGAGTCATATCCTGCCCACTGCAAACAACCCTGTGGGGCTGGAGACCCTGATGCCACACAGAGCCTCCAGGCAGGGTTTCTGCCCCACACAGTGAAACAGGTCCTCACGCTTGGGAAGCTGATGGCAGAGCCGGGCACTGCAGGACCTTTGCCTGTGCCAGCTGCCTGCGGCAGGGACAGAAGTGAAAATCCACAGTGGCGGCAGCCTCGTAGTGCTAAAGGACAGGGCAACCTGTGGGCATGGGACAGTCTGAGTGCTGGTGCCACCTTAGCCCAGTGCAATGCCGCAGGATGTTGCATGTCCCCGTCATGCCAGGAATGCAGGAACCAGGATGTGCTGGCAAAGTAGATCCACGATGAGGGGAGCCAAGGCGGCTCTCCAGGAAGAGTTTTGCCTTGCTGAGAGGATCGGCTTTGCCTGCTGAGGTGGAGCAACCTCAGGGCGAAACAATGTAATGGGCAGCTCTATCCACCACCCTTGGATTGGAAAAGCACTGGGAAATGCCTCTGAGAAATGTGGCTCTGTTCCTCGGGAAGGGAGCTTCCACCTGGGATGGGATGCAATGCGGGGTGTATCACTCTCGTAGCTAGAGGATGCCACTATTCTTAGGTTATAACCTTTCCATTTCCACAATCAGAGCCGGAGCCTGGGACCTGCTCAGGACTGGGAACTGCAGATGAAGAAAGTCGCAGGCAGCTGCTGGGAGAGGAAAGGGCTGCAGTGAGGCCCAGCCACAGGTCATGTCCCACCTAGCTGTGGTCTCCAGGGGGTCCCCAGAGATGCCCAATGGCTGATCTTTGTATTTGGCTTCCTCGTTTTTTGGGTTGTGGCAGCTGAGGCGTCCCAGCTGCTCTCCCCAACCGGCAGAACAAGAAATACCATGTGGTCTCAGGGAATAGCATCGCTTTGGGAGCTGCAGCTTTGGGAAGGCTTCTGAGTCCCTGATTTGCAAGCAGCCGTTCCCAGGGCTGAGGGCATTTGGCAGGAGTTGGATTCCTTTTGCTGGAGCCTCTGGAGCCGTCAGAGCAAGACATGGGCTCTTTGATCGCTGATGTTTTGACCTGAGAAAATGCATTTAGCAACTCAAAAGCCATTCCCACACCTCTGGTGTCTTCTTCAGAGAGCAGCTGCTCTCAGGGATCCCATGCACTCGGGGTGAAGAAAGGCTCAGAGGTGTCTGATGCCACTTAGGCAATGAGTCTCTTTTCTTTTGGCTACAGAAGGAAAAGAGGAGTCCCCCGCTGCTGAAAACAAACCCTCGTGGGGGTCGCCGGAGAAGGCTGGGGATCGCAGCTCTACTCTCTACTCAGCTGGCCAGTTCTTCTTCGAGTACCTTGTGGTGGTGTCACTGAAGAAGACACCAGACGGCCGCTATGAACCCAAGATCTCCTACCAGTTCCCCAAGGTATCTTGGCATGGGAAGTGTACCGAGTTGTCCACAAGCCATGGAGATGTTTGCAGGAGCCGCAAGACTGTTTTTGGCTTACTGGAGATTGAGACGTGGGTCTTCTGAGGTTAAGAGGAAACAGGGAGGTTACTTCTTCCCCATTCCAAGAGCCAGGGAGAAAGGGAACAGAAAATTACCCCTATGGCCTGGAGCTGGACATCCAAACTCAGCCCTGGGCTGGGGTCACTCTGATGGTTCCTCCCTGCTGTCCCAGCCCCAAGAGAAAAACCCCTTGCCTTGTATTTCTCTGGTCTCATGTTGTCCCAAAGAGTGACCCCTTTCCTGGCGAGGTCCACTGCAGGAGTTCTGCTTGGCCATGTTATCCATGACAGGAAGCCACCAGGAATTTGGACTTTCAGGGGGTATTCACCCAGGGCTGTGCAGCCACTCGCTGCCCCAAGACATGCCCCGGGATGCAGGGGACCCTCTGCCACCCTGACCCAGATCATCACTCCATTCCAGCGTGAGAACTTGCTCAAAGGCCAGAAGGAGGAGGAGGAACGTCTCCTGAAGGCCATTCCCCTCTTCTGCTTCCCTGACGGCAACAGCTGGGCACCCGTCACAGAGTTCCCCAGGTATCAGCCTTGCTGTGCGCGCCTCAACTCGACTGTCACTTTCCGGGATGGATGGGGCTGTCCCCAGGGTTCCCCTTCCCCTGGCAGCACCCTAAAACCAGACCCCTTCTCCCCTTGCAGTGAAACCTTCTCTTTCGTCCTGACCAACGTGGATGGCAGCCGGAAGATCGGCTACTGCAGGCGGCTGTTGGTGAGGGTCCTGCTCTCGGATTCCCTGTCCCCGTGTGGGGGACGTGGTCCCTTCTCCCAAGCTCAAAGTATGGCCTGATGGCTGGATGGAGGAAAACAATGTTTGAAGTATTTGCATAGCCCAGGAGTGACCCAAAATTAGCAGCATGGGGCCAAGGCAGTGTAAGGGGGTACAGGAGGAAAACTAAAGGAAGGAGCCCGGGAGAATCCATCTGGAAAGGAAAACAATCTCCCAGGAGCTCATTCTGCTGGCCCCCATTTCAATAGGAGGCAGGATCAGTCCAGGGGATGGTGGCAAGCAGGGCAGGGGGTCTCAGAGGACATGTGTCTAGGGGAGAAAAGAAGGGGATCTGCCAATGGGCTTTGCATCAAAATGACTAATAACTTGTGCATCTAAATTGTTTTATCTGGGATCTGGGCATCCAATGATTTCACGGCACTGACGGCATCCTTGGCCTGAATCCCAGCTCTGAAAATTCCCAGGCATGTGATGGGTGTCTTTTTTTTTTTTTTTCCCCATTGCAATGTCAGAGCCACCTGTGTCCCCATGAAGCAGGGCTTGCTCTGCTCCCCAGTTGTTTTCCCATAAATTTCCCAAGACTGCAGGTGGGATCCATGAACTGGAGGAGAAGCTGGGGGACCTGGTACTGCCTCTACAGCTGGGAACTCATAGCAGGGCTGTCACATGTACCATGGAGAGGCTAAAACCCCTTTTCCCTTCTTTCTTCCTCCAGCCAGCCGGCCGTGGCACCCGCCTCCCCGAGGTCTTCTGCATCATCAGCTGCCTGGGCTGCTTTGGGCTCTTCTCCAAGGTAGGGACACAGTGGCTCCATCATCCATCACAGCGGTGGCCCAAGGAGCCGCAAGGACCACTATGCCTGTTGCTTGCTGGGGTTTGACGGGCCCTTTTTGCCTCCTGCAGATTTTGGATGAGGTGGAGAAGAGGCGGCAGATCTCCATGGCTGTCATTTACCCCTTTATGCAGGGCCTCCGAGAATCACCCTTCCCGGCTCCAGGGAAAACTGTCACTATTAAAAGCTTCATTCCTGAGTCAGGCACGGAGGTTGGTGGAAGTCTAGGGGCTCAGTGTGTTGCAGCGGCTCCCGGGTTGCTCCAGCAAGGATGGGCAGGGTCATCTCCAGAAGCATCCTTGGTGTTTGCAGCACCCTTGGTGTTTATGGAGAGCTTTCTACCCTGGTTTTCATCCTTGAGTGTTCATGGAGCTTTGTGTGGTGAGTTGGGTGGCTGGGAGCTTTTTGGCCTAGAGGACACAGGTGCCACCTCCTGCCTGGGATGGGAAGAGGATGGCAAGCAGTGAGGATGAGGATGGGATCCAGCCAGACCAGGGAGGGACATGCGACGCTGCTCCAGTGTGGCCACTGCTTTGGCCTCAAGAACTTGTGCTGTGTTCCAGAAGGTTCTGAGACCTTTCTCCATGCTGGAGAAAGCCCTACGATGAGCAGTCCCATCTTTCACATGCTGCTGCTGGATCTGGCACCGCTCTCATCTCCACTCAGCTTCTCCTTTGCACCTGGGTGCTGAGCATGGCCAGGGCACCCGCCAGCTCCAGCTCAGCACCCAGGATTTGCAGTGACCACCTGCAAGCATCCAGTGAGCCTGCTGCCGGGAAAAGCAACTCTGAGGAGGGCACGGTGCCTGCGGGGCTCATTGTGCCCACACACTGCCCTCCTATCCAGGTGCCACACCAGGCTGCGGATGTTTCCCTTTGCTTTTCCTTGCTTTTACTTTCTCTAGCCAGGGTGGGAAAAAGCAGAAGGGGAACTGCTCTGGCAGCGGGCTCCCATGAGGGCAGATGAAGCTCATGGCCAGGAATGTGCCGTCTTCTTTGGAGCTGGTTCTTGCCAGCTGGCTCTCAAACTGCAAGCGATTTCTCCATGCAGGAAGGCTTGCGCAAGGGGCTTTGCCTGTTGCTCAAAGCCCCGGTAGCACAGGAGAAGGAAGGTGCGCAGCAGGGGCCTTTCTTTGAAAGAGCCACACGTTAGGGCACCAGGCGGGAGCACTGGGCAGCAGCGAGACACTGGAGATAAGTGAGAAGCCGAGGGGAAGGCAAACACCGTCAAGCACAAGTGCCGGGAGCGAAGCATCATGCATGATCAGGGGCAGATATGCTCCCCCAGCAGCTGGGATGATGTTGCTTGACTGCAAGGGCGGGGCAGGGAGGAGGGGAAATTCCCACCCAGAGAAGTCCCAGGAGAGGGGCCAAGACTCTTAACCCTTTGCTGGCCACCATCTTGGAGCAGCAGTGGGGAGAATTGGAAGAAATTTCACAGCCCACGTTTTGCCTTCATCCCTCCTGCTCTTTCTTGAGGGACTTTTTCTGCTGTTTCTCTCGGGCACTGCTTGGATGCTGGCATGTACCTGCTCGTCTCTTAGCAGCAACTCGCCAGCAATTGGAGAAAAGAGGCATTTTGAGTTAAAAAAAGCACTTGATAAATCCCACGGTGCAGATCCCTGCTTGCTTTCCTGCATCTTCTGCTTTGCACATCCCTTTTTTCAGGGGAATGCCCAGGCAGGACAAGACCAGGTTCATCTCCTGCAGCAGGGACTCACTAAGGATGCTGCAAGCTCTCGGGGTAGATTTTGGGCAGCGCCAGGCCTGGCAATATCACAGAGCAGCTCCTCACTGACCCCCAGTGGGTGCATGAGGGGTCCCACTCTGCCCTCGCAGCTCATCGAGCTCACACGGCCCGTGGATGCCCACCTGGAGCATGTGGAGTTCCAGGCGCTGCTGCAGCGGCTCAGCCCCCAGCTCATCCTGCACATCTTCGCCTCCGCCGTCCTGGAGCGGCGGCTCATTTTCCTGGCGGAGGAGCTCAGGTGAGTCACAACATGGCTTAGAGGAGAAGGACCAAAAAATGTGGAAAAAGAAGCCTCCTCAATGAAGGGCTTCCCCGCGATGCTGCCTTGTCCCACAGCGTCCTGTCACAGTGCATCCATGCCGTGGCCGCGCTCCTCTACCCTTTCACCTGGGCTCATACCTACATCCCTGTGGTGCCCGACTGCCTGCTCGACACTGTCTGCTGCCCCACACCCTTCATGGTGGGCATCCAGATGCGTCACCTGGAGCGGGTCCTGGATCAGCCAATGGAAGAGGTATCACACCATGGTGGGGATGGCGGGGAAAGAGCCACTAGCGAATCCATCGCCATAGATTCTGCTGGCTCTAGAGTTGAAAGCTCTGGCTGGACCCTGAAGATGGAGCTTGGCGCTGCTTGCATGCCTACAGCCTGTTAGCCTCAGCAGGGCTAATGCCAGCTGGTTTCTTTTAGGCTCTGCTGGTTGACCTGTGCGAAGGGAAGATCCTCCAGGCGGTAGGTCCCCACATGGCTTTGCCTAGTCTAGGTGTCCCTAGGAAGGGTCCCATTCCTATATCCTTCTCCATTGCTTAGTGGTTTTCACACCATGGCATCAGGGCAATCCTGGTGTCACCCATCCAAGGGGAAGTTCCCACCAAGGAATTTCCCCACTGAGTTCCTACAGGGCTTCAACATCCATGTTGCCTTGCAGGTGGGTGATGAGGAGGAGATCTTGCCCACCAAGCTGCAGAACGAGGTGTTGATGTCCCTCAACCGGCACCAGAGCAACAACAACATGCAGAGTAAGGACAATGACTAGAACACTCAGCAAAGTGGCTTTCTTAAAAAATGCCTTAAAAAATCCCAATTTGTAACAGAACATCCTCTTCCAGCATCTGAGCAGGTGAACGCACTCGTCTCCGAGGCCTTTGTGCAGTTCTTTGTCCGTACAGTCGGCCACTACGCCGCACACATCAAGTGGGGCAGGAATGGCCGGGGCGCCTTCCAGGAACGGGCCTTCTGCAAAGCCCTCACCTCCAAGACCAACCGCAGGTTTGTGAAGAAGTTTGTCAAGACCAACATGTTCTCCCTATTTATTGAGGAAGCAGAGAAGAGCAGGATTCCCCAGGAAGGTAAGTGGATCTGCCTCTTTCCCATCTTGAAACAGAAGCTCCTCAGCCCTGCAGGATGCTCAGGTCAGGAGGCCCTGGAGCATCTCTGCTCCTGACTGTGGCGAGGGTCCATATGGGCTCCATGAGTCTTTTCTCCTTCCCGGGTGGATCTTGCTGGGTGCAAATGTTGACTGGGAATGAATGAGCCAGATACTCACATTCACCCAGTGCCCTCCTCTTGCAGCCTATTTCCAGAAGAAAATAACAGAATACCACGAACAGAAGAAGCACCGAAGGGAATCCTGAAGCCTGGGGAGTAAGAAATAGGGCTGGGGCCAAGCAGGTCTCTGACAGCGAACTGAACCCACATCCCATCAACGAGCAGAGTGCACTGGACTCTGATGCATCCAACTGCCAGTGCCTGCAGTCCCAGACTCATTTCCACCCTTTCCTTATTTTTCACTTTTTCCTCAGGACATGATTGCACTGGAAAACTCTTTTGCACAGAGCTAGCAAGCAAGTTGTCATTTTCTTTTCCCCCCTAGTCTTGCTAGCAATAGGGAGAAACAGCAGCCCATATGGAACCACTGGGATTGCGCACAGGGATGGAGAAAAGCCAGTGAGCAGGCACCTTGGTCAACAAGATTTGGAGAATAATTATTAAAGACAAAAAAAAAAAAAAAAAAGGAAATTAATTAAAACAAAGCTATATATTTTTGCAAATAAGTTATGATTCATTAGGTGCATTTCCAAGGCTGCTATTATTGGCACTTATTTCATCCTATTTTCTATCAAGATGCACTTAACCGCAACAGGAACTCAGACATCTCAGTGGATTTAGGTACTTCTTCACTGTTGCCACTGAGAGCAACATTCCCTGTTCGGCTCTTTGAACAAAACAAAATATTCCCAAAATATTTATTTGGGCTGTCGTCAAACCACCAAGGCCACAGGACTGCACTGGGGCAACAGCAGAGTGATGGCCTTGGGTAGGGAGGAAGCGGTTGTTAAAATTCAACAGCAGCCCTTGTTGGTACCTGCCTTTTTTCTTGGCTTTGGGGCCAACCACCCTTAAAACATTCCACTTCATCCCACTACCGCCTGAAAGGTGATGTCTGCAGCAGATTCAAAGGAAGATTATGGTCCTCTCCCTTTCCAAACGCCTTAATCCGGGTATTGAATATTACAGCACAGTAGTCTGGTGCCGGTTGTAGTCCTGGTTCTTCCTAGATGAGCTGGATGCTTCTCCTTGGCATTGCCAGGATGGAAGACAGAGCTTCATCCTCCAACCCAGATCACAGTGCCGACTCATGCTCACAGGGTTGCTGCCTGCTTTGCCATACAGTTGAGTTCCCACCAAGTGTCACAGTGAGTTATTTGTGTCAAAAAATAATATTATCAGGCTTGGTACCAGACAGCTTTTGATTTCAGAGCTGTTGAGTATCTGACTCATGAAGCCAAGGCAGATGAAAAGAACATTTATTTAAGAAATAACTGTGTGTGTGCAGTCATGCATGGGGATTATGGGATGGGGAGAAAGAACTGTGCAGAGTGTAGAAACTGTGAACAAAACTGAAACTTTCCAGCCACAGTGAAAGAAAATTGTTTAGTCTGCTCATATGCCTTGTGTGTTGGGGGAGGATGGGAACTGCCGGATGAAAAATAGAGGGTTTGGGCACTGTAAATATCTTCCCTGGTTCCACAAGTTTCCCTTTCTGAGTAAAGAGAAGGCTATGTGTAGATTACAGGAAATTAAAAATTAGTTATTTTTTCTTTCTGTGTTTTTTTTTTTTTTACTTCAAGAAAAGTCTACCTCCTGGCAAAAAGCAGCAAAGGGAGCCAAGGGTTTTCCCTTTTGAAAAGACTGCTTGTCCCCTCTCTCCTGTTTGCCCATTGCTCTCCAGTGAAGATGCTGATCTTTCTGGTTGCAAAGTGCAACACATCTCATCTAAAAAAAGTCCTGGCTTTAAAGGTAGCTCCTTAATAATGATGAATTGCAAGTCACAGAAAGGACTGGGGTTTATCATCTGTGGTTGCTCAAGGTTTCCAGGAAAAAAGCTTTAGAGCTTTATGAAGGGCTTTGTCCTTCTTTCCTAAGCTCTGCATGATGAATACTGCTCCAGAGCAGCATTTATTTAAAGGCATTTGGAGTTGGGCTGGCCTGACATTGGAAAATACCCTGCTATTTCCTCATTAGCTTACTCGGGGAGGGGAACTGGTGCCATCCGGCAAGAGCTTTTAACACTCTCCGTTTCCTGGCTGTGGGTAGACAGCGTGGATATTGCAAAAAAGCATGCACAGCCCAACGATTGATCCAGACAGGCGAAGGAAGAGGACACTGTTCTGAAAGTCAGGGCAGATGCTGAAAAAAAATTACCCTATTTACTTCTTTGAGCTCAGTTTGCTTCTCCTAAACCAGCTGCTTGTGGCTGAGCACGTTTTTTGCTGTTGCAGACACTCAGCTGCTGTGAGTTAGGAGCAGGGACACATGCAGCTATACTCAGGTCACATTGTGGGGCACCAGCAAATCTCCCAGCATTTCTTTAAATCCTTCTTCCAATTCCGCCTGCTCAGGATCTGCCTAACACTAGATCCACGTCTGGAAGAGTAAATAAAACAGCACCAGGGAATCTTTCCCGGAACTGGAAAGTGCTCATTTATTCTGCTAAATTGCTAGCATACTTCCCGGCATAGTATTAGCCAACTAACACTCATACAAACAATTCCCAGGCGGAGCTTGGGAGTCAGCTCAGGAATCATTTCTTATTCGCAGCCTGGTCCCTGCTGTGCAGCTGCCTTGTTCGGGAGATAAGTTTCACAGTACGGTGTGTGCCAGCTGGCCTCGGCACCAGGAAATTGTCCCCAGCACGTTTAACAAACCAAGGTCAATGCAGACCTTGCTTCTAAGTGCTTTCAGATTGCTCCAGTGCAACAGCAGACACAGCTCCTATTTCAGATGGTTTCTCCACCTGACTGTAACCTCTGGAAACTGCTGCAGTCTTCATCTCCTGCTCTCTGGATTAAACTCTGCAACTCTATTCTCAAGTCAAATACTGGGCACAGCAGGATGTACCTGGCACAA
>JAUBNY010000393.1:83256-125669 GCA_032275445.1 Crypturellus soui | reverse complement strand
CTCCTGCTCTCTGGATTAAACTCTGCAACTCTATTCTCAAGTCAAATACTGGGCACAGCAGGATGTACCTGGCACAAGCCCTGGCACAATTATGCCAGTCTTGCACTTTGCCTTGCTCACCCCTTGAAGGGCAGCAATACAGGTTGGACCATCCAAATCAACCCTTGACATAGTTGAATAGAGCTCTTTAGGACTAAATATGGTTAACTAAGCTCCACTTGCATAAAGAAAAAAAAAAAGATGTTGAAGAATCAGCTACTACCTCATGCTGGAAGTGTTCATAGTTTAGAGGCACTTGGACCTTAACATTTCCAGGACACTGAAGAGCAGTGCCACAGTCACAGTCAGGGTACAGAAACCAAACTCTCCCACAGGCTCCCATGTGGCAGAAGCCCCTTTGGGCATCTCCAATACAGATCCACCAGGTTTTCAAAAGAATCCTCACCATAGAATATCTGTGCACAAGTTTGTTAGCTGTCATGAGCTCTAGGACTCCTCCATTTGCCTCCAGGAAGGCACAGAAACCTTCCTTAGACTTTTGTCCTCATCCTGCAGAAGTTTCCTCCTACCCTAGCACCACATTTCCAAAGTGGGCTCTCATAAGAGGGGCTCTTCAACTCACTTCCACTGAAATAGCATCACTCTGGAGGAAGGAACCCAAGACTCCTAGGGCTACAGAACCTACAAGCAAAGTCACACTCCTTTTAGGCTCTCTCCTTGGACAGAGCGCACAGAAAAATTCCCTCCTGTCCAAGATAGCCATGGCACCAGGCATGCTCCCAGGGAGATAGAAAAAGGTGTTTAGAAGCTCTTAAGATTGAGAAAGGAACTGAATTTTCTCTTGCACTTCCCAAGCATGTTTTCTAAACACTAGGGCACTACAGGAAATATATGTCACCACTTCCTGTAGTCAAGTGGTGTTTTGATTTATTGTTCTTATACTTCTATCATTCTTAAAGTGAAGTGTGCTCAGTGCTCTGGAAGTAGACACATACAGAAGTGTCTTCAGGACTACTGCAGCTCTGGAATCCCAGTAGACCTCTCCCTAGCCCCGTGGTCCTACCAGACCAGGTCCCTACCCTCCTGAGATGCTCTTGGGTTGCAGGGCTATGATTTCAGCCGTTAGGGTCACAGCATTTCCCACTGCCCCAAGCAGCTCCCTGATGGCCACAGCCAAACATGTTCTGGAAGGGGTCCCTGTGCTCTGCACAGCAAACTGAGGCACCTTATTCAGGGTTTGAAACAAATGCCAGGACTTGAGGCACATGCTGCAGCAGTTCACTTGCTAAATGCTCTGTTAAGAGGACAGCACAGAAAGCTCTTAGAGACCCTGCAATGACTACTATACACAAGTCAAATGTTAGAAAATTGCTTTCTAAACAGCAGGCATGATTGCACTTCTTTCATTGAGCTACTTGACCCAGCAGGATAGAGCAACAGACACATATAAAAACAACTGTTGCTCTCAGAAGTCTTATTTATTAAGAGCAGAAAGGAAATTTTGCTTAAGTTTTATACATAAAAAAGTAAACAGTAAAATTCTTTTTAAAGTCCTTCCACTAAAGAAAATTGAGAAATAAGTTGTCTTTTAGATAATGTTTATTTAAAAAAATAAAATTAATTCATGAAGATACCACACTATTTTGCATGCTGGTCATCCCTTTGACTTGCAGAATCCCTGCTCAATGTTTTGTTCTTTAGCAGCAAACTGCTTTTCTCAGCAACGCGTAAGCAAATGAACCACAAATCTGGACTCAAATCTTGTCAGCTACTTCAGCCACACAAGCTAGTGCGATATCTCTGTTTTTACCAGCTCAGGTCTTTAGTAAATAAATTTCAAGTGGACACTAAACAAGTATTTCACTAAGAGATGATGAAATATTAAAATTAAAAGCAAGTTGTATTGCAGCTTGTAATTATACTACATTAGAAACTTGAGTCGTTTGGGGATCCATTCACCATATATAGATTATTTTGTAATCAAGGTAGTTACAAAGACAGAGCATTACTCCCTGCATGCTTTCCTGGACATTGAACCAATAGAGTGGATTACATGTAGAGTTGACTAGGGTGTACTTGGAATTCACTCTCTCAGGCAGGAGACTAGTTAAGGAGTGTTACCGATAACAAAGAATAAGAGTTATACAACACTGATTATCATAAATTAATTTGCTCTTATCTGTTTTTGCCTTAGTCTCCTATGTATCTTCAGCATGTAGCAAATCAGCTCTTTCTTATTTCTCCTTATGGTGACCCCCATTTGCTAATGATGATTCGAATGTGTGGAGGAAGACTTGATTCGGAATACGTGGATGTGCAGATGGGCAGCAATCTGATTGCACACGCTGACACAGTATCGAAGCAAATCAAAAAGAGAAAAGATCTGTCGAGGAAAAAAGTTACATGCATTTAGATATCTGTGTCTCCATGACATTATAGTATCACATGGTCCATATTCTTCAAAACAAAAATCACTCAGCATCTGCTTTTCTAGAACTAAACCTTCAAGTCTAAGCTACGTTTTCTTCCAGCCTTGTAAAGATTTCAATTTTAGAGGCAGAGGTAAAAAAGTTATTATCATACAGGTATAATGAAATGCCCCATTAACACTGGGTAGTGATAAAAATATATAACATATCAGTTCTATCTATTAAAAGCTTTAAATTGTTTTAGCAGAATAAGCTTGAGTGCTCTGTAAGCACAGGTGTTTACCTTAAAAAGATTTTTCTTAGGTTGGCAGCTGGCAGTGACAGATGTGTATGTCTTCAAAACATTAAGGCATACACTTCACATTTACTGTAGTCGCTTGCTAAAAAAAGGCATCAATACACATCTTCACAGTACTCCAAGCTTTAAAGATCTACTACATGGCTTTAAAAGTGCATTTATACTATGCACCAAGTGCGTGCTGTTGAGCAAATCCTTCTTACCTCACTTTGCATGAGCCCTATTTAAGACTGGCTCAAGAAAACCTGTTCCCAGCCCACTGCCCTCTAGACAAGTCAGTCGGCCTCCTCAGCCAAGACAAACAGTGTTTGTGAAAGAGCACAACATGCTTGTCATGATTGCTTGAAAAGAGGAAGGGAGCCTGCACTTACCAGGGCAATCCAAAGTACAACATACTCATCGATAAAGCTGTTGAAATACTGGTCCAGAAACAAGAGTGCTGGGCCTATGAATGCTGTGTCATGCAGGTGCATTTCACTCTTGGTCATGTGTGCAACCTGCAGAAAGAAAAAAGTTTAAGTAATAAACACAACTCTAGCAAACGTAGAGCGGTTTCAGAAAGCACAGCCAAAAGAAGTTTTCATTCAAGCCACATTTACTGAACCTGTTTTTTCATGCCCGAGTGCGGTCTTCCTGCCTTGCCCCATGCTGCAGAGAGGCTGTATGCACCACATCCTCACTTTTACCAGCAAGCTTTTTATGCAACTGCATGGGCAATGGCTTGTGGTTGAAATAACCTTTACTCTCCATGTGAGTTAAGTCCAACACGGATCCAGCTCACAGAGCAACACAAGGCACGCCCTCAGAGCTAAGGTGGTGGTGTGGGGCAGCAGCTCTGCATTCAACAGGGTTTCCCCACTGTAAACTAGTTCAACATCTGGAGGAAAAAATGGTAATTAAAGTTAAGGTAAATCCTAAGTAACTACCCCAGATTTGACAAATAATTTTTGTCAGAAGCCTTCAGCTGGCTTCAGCTGTTTTACCCATGCTCCTTCCCCCAGCAATCTCCTCTCTTCCACACCCGCATGTGGTAAGCAGCTCTGTTCCCAGCTCAGTTCATCATCCACATGCCCAAACACATTGCAGAAATGTGAATGAGCAGCCAAGGAAGAGGAACAACCTTGGGGAAGTGTAAACTGTACCTGCACTAAGTAACCACGGCCTGAGCGTGAAGTTGACTACTCCCAATTCAAATGCAAAGAAAGGTGAATTGCAGGGAATAAAGCTCAAACAACTTTATTAATAAGCAAAGTGCAAGTATCATATCATTTTAGTACACAGGCCAGAATAAAGTTGATAAAATATGCAGACAGCTTTAGAAGCTATGATAAAGAAGAAAAAAATATATATAATTCAAAAACAAAAGAGACTCAACGATTCAGAGGCACTTACCACGAGCTTATTTGTTATCTTAGCAGATACAAAACCAAAAGTAAGTATATACAAGCAGGGATGCTTTTCAAAGAGCTGCACAGCGGATTTCTTGTAGATCATTGCAGCTAATGTGATCACAGACCCAATATGAAGAAAAGGTGAGAGGACACTTGTTCCCTACAGCAAGATAAAGTGTTAAATTAACAAAAAACACACATTGCAAAAACAACCTCAGTAAACCAAGTATTTGTGTAGTAAAACAACAGGTGGTTTTCAATTAATGTCACATTAAAAACAAGCCACCAGCAGGAACAAAATGTGGTGAAACCTGAATGACTCTTTGATCATGTGGCTGAGCCTTGCTGGTGCTGGTATCCTACTCTACACCTTGTGTATAGGTTATAAACTAACTTAAGCCACAGGTTCAAAAAGACACATCTGGAAAGTCATAGAATGCTGGGGAGGAAGTAAAAGCAGCAGGTCCAAATACTCACTGCTATGGTGGATCCATTTTTGCCGACTCCGCCTGTGAAGATTACACCAAAGTAGTTTGTACAGGAGAATATGGTTCCAGCAACAGTACAGAGAGCTGGGAATATTTTCATCTGAATATTCAGCACTGGAATCTTAATAGTAGAGAGAGAAGAAGTTAAAATAGGCACAAGCAAACCAAAATAGGGTTTACACACTGCTAGTGCACTCAAACACTCCACTTTCTGAAAACACATTTAATTTTCTCTCTCTCTGGTATACACCGATTTAAATTTCTAGCAAGAGTATCAGAGAACCATGTGTTTTTCCCAATAATTCCTCCATCAGACTTCCCTGATCTGTGGGACTTTTATTTGATTACCTGAAAAGAACTATCAAGAGCAGAGAAATAAGCAGAAATCTTCACTAGCTAAGTCTTTCACCTACCAGGCAGAAGAGAAGTTTATCAGCGACCTTTTCCTGAGCCTGTCATAAACATTTACAGCTGCAGCTCAAAACTAAGCTGGGCAAAGCAAGAGCTATTGGAGATAATTACACAAACATCCTCTAAAACTGCATTTTACCCTATGGGTCATACAGGGAAAGCAGACAGAAATCAGAGAGGGCATCTCAGAGAGTCACTCAGCTTAAGACAGCAAGTGATGGTGTTGCAAAAAAAAAAAAAAAAAAAAAAAAGGCAGTGGTCATCCTCATTTAAGAGCAGTGTTGTGAGCAGAACAGAGGAAATGAGAAGGGAAGAAAAAGCTCACAACAAACCACAGCGAATATGTTATGGAAGCAGGTGTTGAGAGAAAGCTTCCCAGAGAAAGAAAGAAAAAAAAAAAAAAAGCCTTCCAGCTTTATTTACCCAACTAAGCCTTCTTGCTCCCTTAATTCAATATTTGCAGCCATACCACTCCCAACTGGATAAACACGTTTGGTTCTCAAAGAGCAAAGAGTCCAACTACAGTGAAAAGCTCAGATGAGGTCAAGTTGTTTCTACTTCAGTATCTTCAATCGTGCTTTTAGCAGAGCTTTTAGCGGATACAGATTCTTGGCTTTGTATTATGTTTAATGGCTTAATAACCTCTGGGTGTTTTCAGGACTGTACCTGACAATTATGAAACAGAGCAAGCTCTACCTCTTCATGCTTTGCTCTTATAGAGCCTACAGATGAGCAGATCATCTCTCCAAATCATTGTCCTGCAGGGTCCCCAGGGGGCACAGCTCTGTGACACTCCAGAATATATCTCCCTTGCTCAGGCTGCACTCTTAGTTGGAGAAAACGTTTTCAGAAAGACACGGGAGGGAAAATTATGACAAGGAAGTAAAATCCAGAGATTGTCACATTTTGCTGAGATCTAAACACATTAATATTGCTAGGAGCAGAGCTTCTGAGGGTCTCATCTCAGTCATGTAAGTGAAGACAATGTGTGCTGCCATCTGATTCAATAAAAATACATTTAAGGAATGGGTTGAATTTCCTCCTCTGCAGGAAGAGGGAGACAAGGGAGCTCTTTGCACCTATGGGAATCAGAAGAGATTAAATTCAAAGCTTCTCAAAGAAGGGAAGGGCGCAGGCCGGGGAGGAAAAAGTAAAGTTGGGAGGGGGAGAGCGAGGACAATATCCATTCTGGATATTGCCAGGTAGTAATGGACTGGGAAACTTATAGGAAAAGAGCACAGCTGAGGACTCAACAAAGCAATACTGAAGACCACCTAAGCCTCTGTGTGAGAGGATATGGAGGCTCTTCCTCCAGCAGCTCTTTTCAGCTCGTTTCAGCTCATAGCTAGAAAAAGTTCAATCGCTTGCGCAAGAAATAGAAGTCACATCAGAAATCATGGCATGCCAGGAGCCTTGCAGAATTAAAAAGTTTTTAAGAGATCCTGCACTGACAAAGTAGGAAGTAAGGACAGATCTATAATTTCATGGGAAAAAAAGGAGAAAGCTAATGAAAGCAAGAATTGTCAAAAATGCCCAATTCTGCAATGACTAAATTCAGATCGTTCTGCTTTTTTCATACTAGCATAAGAAAGTGGAATGTTTGAGCACACAACCACGTATTTCATTCCTTTCTTTTTCCTTGTAAAACCAATTTTGCTGTTTATAATAACCAATTTTGCTGTCACGTGAAATGTTAAATAGTTTTTCCTCTATGATAGATTCTGCTCTGCAAGTAGCACACAATGTTTAACACTAAGCAAAAATTCACATCTTGAATAAAAAGGGGAAATTCCTAATTGTCATGAGAAACAGTGAGGTTTGCTCTTTGGAGAAACAGAGAGCAAATCTCTCTAAATCCAGCTGGATTTCCAAATATTTTAGTCTAGCAGAAGTTGTCTACACAAAGTCTTGAACTATAATAAATATTCTTTGTTGAGCAGCTTTGGGCTAAAAAGGGTGAAGTTATTAAATAATAAAAAGGGAAGATTAAGTTCTCTCATGCAAACATTATCTTGCGCCAAAACATGCCAGTAGCCCAGTGCAGCAATTATTTTTTCTTTTTAATAGGAAAATAAAGGGAACTGAAACACGAATTGGGGATTCCCTATTTCTAATGCACTGTCATCCTCATGACTTCAAGGAAGCCTGGCACCAGTAAGGTTGCACCTGAGGCCATTTTTTAGAAATAATTCTGGCCACACTCATAAATTGCAGGTGGTATCGACTTTGCCAATAACATAATAGTTTGGGATAAGTAGGGGGTCTTTTTTTTAAAGCCTGTAAGGACATCTAGCAAAACTGGGGTAACCAATACAAATCCTCTCATGTTGTACAGTTAATTTAGCTATTTTTATGGTGCAGATTAGAAATTAAGTGATCTAGGTTAGCGCATTTCAGTAATTTTTGACTATCTCTTAGTTTCACTATAGATCAAGATTTCCTTATCCACCCTGAAAATGCTTTCATCAAATGCACAAGCAGCATTCAGGAAGGAAAACCTTCTATTAAATCAATATTTCTGCAGTTCATTCAATTTACTGTAGCTATGCTTGCCTGGCCAATTCTGTTTCAATAGGCACAGGAGGCTTCAATAACACTAATATAAAATTAAATTTATTAAATATAAAATATCCCATATGTCTGTCAACTGACAGGGACTAGCGAGCCCCATTAAAGGCTATGGACCTATATGTAATCACCCCACAATCAATGTCTGTGATTAGACTCGCCATAATTTAAAGTATCTATATAATAAATAAAAATATGTATAAAATAGCAAATTTTCCACATTTAGAGCAAATTAGCTACTGAGGGTTATTAACTGCTCTCCAAATATTGCCCCCATAGCTGCAACCCAATTCAGTATTACTCTGTTGGTGATCAAGCTTTCAGTTGGCTCAAGCTTTGGTTAGATCACTCAAAAGTAGCTGGACTTCACCAAAGGATGAAATAATATCCAAAAAGTGTGCTTAAATTAGGGCAATATTTGGTATCTTTCTACCTGCAGAACAGTGGAAAACAAAGGCTTCTTCAAATATTTCTGATAAAACCATAACACAGATTCATTGTCATTTAATCCATACTTAAGGTATTTCTAGACTAGCACTTCTTCCAGCTTCCTAGATCATTCCAATTTTACACTGCTCAACAGAAATGCACATTAATTAGAATATACAGCAAAATTACCAGAGATTGCCAAAAAGGTGGTCCTCCGATCACTGCCAGTAAATGCATGATTATTATGAAGATTTGCACTTCAGTCACATCAATTCTGATTAGATTTAAAAAAAAAAAAAAGCCAAAAAAAAAAAGAAGCCAGAATTACTCAAAGCAATTTCAGGGCAAGTATTTGCAAGCTTAGCAGCATTCCTCTATCATGCACAGTATGATAATTCAATGATACTTGGAGAGAGAGACATTGATAATTTAGAAAGCAAAATATATTTTAGTTTCTTTGTTAAAAGAGTCATGCCATAGTAATTTTTGTTTGTTTTCTTTAATTTCGGAATGTGATAAAAATCCACGTTGTCAAAAGGACCAGTTGAAACTTTTCTTTTAAATGACCAATATCAGTCGCAGGAATAAATATTCAGTTCTAACGTCATCCACCAGGGAAAAAAAAAATAATAATTTTCAAATGATTCAACTTCCCACTCTCCCCCTGCCCCATTTTACTATTTTTACTATCTTTTTAAATGAATCTTCTTTCTGAGAAGCACCAAACACAAAAGAAACTTGAATCCCTCAAGAGCTTTTGTGTAATGTAAACTGTAGTCCAAATTGCATTGCTAAAGATTACGCAATTCGGTATCTAACCAGCAGCAAGAGAAACCACTTCTGGTTCTAGCAGAGCCAATACTTTTGTAGAATGGCAGGAAGGAAAAGTTTACAAAAAAGACTCAAGCTAAGATGTTGTTTTAAAGACCATACAAAAGTCCCCGCTATCAAGGAGGAAGAACAAGGCCATATAAATTGACTCCAGAAACACAAATAAAGAAAAAAATAAGTAAAATAAAGAAGGATTTCTTGGTGACTAATAGGAAGCAATATATCTTCTTACATGGCAATACTGTGCCAAAAATAATACTTTGGGGTACTTCCAAATATTTATGGCATATGCACTAGCTCTAATCGACATTCTCTCTAAAATACTCAAAATATTATTTGGCTCCATCCCTCACTGCTGTAAAGATCCTCTTGATATTAAGCACAAGCCTCAGCAATAATGACCTTTTTTCCACCAAATAACCTACAAAACCATATAAATGAGTTTAATAACTCATCAGTGTGTATCACCTCCACTTCTTTCTATAGATCCAGCTTTGGGGTAGATCCTCCAGTCTAGACACAATATAATTCCCCTTGAGCAGCGAAGTAATTGGAACAGCTGATAACTATGGGGCTGCATCTCGTTCCCAGACAGGACATCCCCAAAAGCATGAGAAAGCAAAGGACCCGTGTACATGGGATGCAAAGTTATCTCTCCACACAGGCAAACAGGATAAGAGGCACGCAACCCTACGGTTGTGGCCACTGGAAAAAACCCTCTGCTCCCTCCCAAAATCAACATGCAAAAAAAAAGAGAAGAACGAGGAAAGGAAAAAGGCAAACGAGGGAAGAGCAGCAATAGCCACGCACTACCAAGTCACTAAGACTATAACACAAAGGAGTTTGGCCCGAGAGGTTGGGGCTGGCAGAGGAAAGCTGGAGAAGATTCTACAAACGATCATTTCCTTTACACGCTCTTGCTTTGCAGTTTGTCTCTTTGCCATGTCAAGCATGTGGCTATGAAATGCACAGGAAATACCTTCAGGGGTCCTCCTATATCCTGATTTCAGTACTATCATGATCTTGGAAGTCAATCAAGGCTGATATGGTGGCTAAGGGGAAGGAGGGGTAGACAAATAATTCCCAGAAAAAGTCCTTAAAACACGCTTTTTAAAAAAATCTGTTCTTGTGATCTCACCCAAACAGATTTAAAACACTTTGCAAGAAAAGCTCCAGATACTAAAGTCTTGCAAGAAGAAAGCACTACAAAACACCTGAGTAAATGCAAATTTGTTCCTCTTTGCTTTCAGACTTGCTACAGAAACCTGTTTTCTGCATATTCAATTGAAGGGCTGAAGCAGTTCAACAAGATTACACAGGTTTTACATGTATTTTAGCCTCCTGCAGAGCTCCTGTCAATGCTATATAACAGCATGAGTTAGCTGAAAAAGCTCACAGGAACAGCAGCTAGTAACTAGTGAAGGCAATTTGAGTTTACAGCTTTACTTGGGCAGTAAAATCGGTTTCTCTGGGCAGCACTTAATAGAAAAGTAAAAAAAGAAAATGTACTTAAGTGAGAATATTCAAAATGGTGAAAGATATCCAAGATGAGGTTTCTGGGAAACAGAGGCTCTCAGAAGAAATCAGTAGCCCACAGAAGGCAATGGCCAAATCCATGGGTGCAGTGTTCAGATTCAGCTCAGGACAATGGGATTATCCTCTTTAGGCACAATCTTCACTGCACTGCCCTTAGCTCTGCCCTCCACCTTGAAAGAAAACTAAACAGGGTACAAGGCAGCTGGGAAGGGTTCAGAAATGACCTATGAGATGTTTGGTCCAAACCTCCTCCTTCACTTGTTATAAGGATTGCACAGAGTTAAGCTTTAACTTCAATTTCTCCATTAAGGAGATGTTGGACAATAAACCACTCCTTAAGCCAGGAGATAGAGATATAAAGTCTGTCAGCAAGAAACAAACCCCTAAAACTGCTACTATAAATAAGGTGCAAGTTCCTAACAGCAGCAACGCATTAACTGTGCTGGACTCTGTCCCTGTCCTCATTAAAATCACTGTTGGGTGGCTTTGTAAGAGAAGCTCCACACCAGCAGGGCACAGACTGCCAAACAGTCACGTCTGTCCTTAGAAATCCATGACAAGGGGAATCCGGATGGGCAAGTCCTCAAAGCCAGACCACAAAAGGGAACAAGGCTCGGAAAGAAAAGTCGAGTGAAGGGGAGCCATGGCTCACGCTTCCTCTCTTCGTTTAAGCAGCAATTTTTACCGTCAGGGAAAACCAGAGTAAATCTACACTGCTGCTAAACAGAGCGGTCATCCCGGCCTCTCCTCTTCTCCAACCATTTGTGTCTCCTCTCAAACCAGCTGCTCGTCACTTCACCTTTCTGTGGCATGCTGATGCCACCAGCTGCATGAAGAAACCGAGTTGGCAAAAATGACAGAGGAGAAAAAAAAAAAAAAAAAAAAAAAAAAAAAAAGAGAGAGAGAGAGAGAGAGAGGAGAGGAAAATAAAAATGTTCCTGTCTCAGTTCTCAGCAGACCAACTTTCTTCCTCTACTTTGAGTGGTCCCAGTAGCAATGTGAGCACCACAGAGATGGCAGGAAAGGGTCTGTGCCGCCTCTTTGGCAGTAGAACAAGCCCATGCTGAGCTGAAGTGATCATGTAGCTGCAGACTTGCAAAATGGGCAAGGGAGCAAATGAGCAAAAGGAAGAAAAGGGAAGAAAATTAAGGGTTCCAAATGCAAGTGAACTGCTATAGAACTGCATGAAAGTGCTGGGCAGCCCTTAAAATGCAGCATGGTAATAAAAAGAAAAGAATAACCAAAAAGCAACGCAGCAGTGGTTTTGTAAAGCAAGATGAGAAGGTGATACGCAGCATTACCCGGAAAATGTTAACATATATCAAGGCAATCTAGAGGACACTCATTCCTCAGCTTTAATCATTAACTTGTATGTGCAAGTTACTGCAGGATAAAATGTGCTAGTAATGAAAACACCCATAAACTGCTTCAGTCACCTTGCTGGTTTTAAGTTCTGGGAAACCAGAAAGGTATCCAAAAAAACAACAACAAAGCAAAAAACTGAGCAACAGGAAAAAGCTGCTTGATGAGTCTGAGTCTGGACTTGATAAAGCTCTTAGAGTCCATACTTTTTGAGGGGAAAAAAAAAATCTAGCTTGCTTTAGAGATTATTCACAACACAGGAACATTAAAACTACTTTGATGGTGGGAGAAAAAAAAAAAAAAAAACACACACAAGTATCAAAAGTGGGGGAAAAGCCTTTGGTGATGCAGGCCTCAAAAGTTTTAATATTTTCTTATTGCAGCATGTCAGATAAACCCAAGCAGCCTGGTGCCATATGCAGACCTGCAGGAAAGCAGAAATATTTCAAAGCAAAGAGGGAATGGGCCAGTTCAAAAGCCAATTCTATTTTTCTCCTGCACTATTATTTACTTGCTGGACATCCTAAGAAAAACAGTCAAGGTTTGCAGCTGCTGTTTTAGAGCTAAATTAAGGAGGTTTCTCTCAGCTCCTTAACTGGGATATTTTCAGCAATCACTTTGGCCACACACTTCCCCTAACCCGACAGTTCTGGGGGTGCGCCTAATGTTTCCTGACAAATTGAGTCACGTCAGCATCAACCAAGATGTTTATGTCGCTAGGACGGTGCCAAGACACAACAAGCACCATGTGGCAGGTCTCCATTATCTATGGACTGGAGCAAATGGAACAAGCTGCTTTCCTGAGACGTGTCCATGCTACAATAGAGGGACATAAACTTATCGCAGCAGTTCCTCAATGGACACAAAGCTGCTTCATCCCAGAGAGCTCCTAGTCAAGTAAATCCTTGCAGAAAATAAACAGAAGACCTGGAGTCAAGGAACACACAGGCAAAAAGGAATAGAGATTAGACACTGAAGACAAAGCTAGCAAGACCCTGGACTCAACAGCTGAACTAGAAAGGCATAGACTGAACAGTTAATTGCAAGGCTGAGAGAAACGTTTAAAGTGACCTTGAAAAATACTGATTTTGCGATAAACTGGTGGTAAGAAAGAATAACTAGCAGTAGAATCTGCAGAACCAAAGCTGGAAAACAAGAACTCGGACAAAGAATGTTAACATTGCGTCACTGAACAAGAGATTGCAAATGAGGGCCTCTCTATGTGCATTCAAATAAAGCTGAGGAAGCAAGAATACTGTGAGTTGGTAAACGCATGTGTTGTTATTCCTTACTGTTTGACTTCACAAGACAGCCGGATGCTCCTATCCACCTTCAAAAGACATTCTGCGTTCCTGCAGTGAGACTGCATTGCACTGCACACACTGCAACATGTGTTACTACTTTTATTATCCTTCATTATTTTATCGCACATCCTTTCTTGTCATGCCAAAAATTGGTATAAATTACTTGCCAGGTTTACACTTATGTTTTCTATAATAAAAGGAGATACTGGCAGCAAAATTGTTTTAACATTTGCTAGGAAAGTCTGGGCATTTCACAAGTTCACACATGAACTTCCTCAAATCTTTATGCAATACATGCTGTGCTAAACTGTATTAACACATGGTCAGAACTCGCCATTTCTACCTTGTGAAACGAACACTAAGGGTGCATTTGCTATATAAAATACTTACCAGAGTGTGAATATATATTTCCTGTAGCACATCCACCTCAAAAACAAAGAAACACTGAAATAAAACTATATACTGCCAAGTTACCTATACAAAGAAGTAGAACTTTCCTCTTCCTCTTGATTAAGATACATGAGGATAAATTGTAAATTCATTTATTGCCATCATAAAACTTGAGTTTCTTCCCATCAAAAAAGGGGAAAAAAAAACCCTCTAACTTAAAAAAGACAAAAAAAAGTTTCAGCAGTTAAGGAAAAGCATTTTAAAACTAAGCATCTTTTCAGGCAAAGTCATAAAGTTGTTATCACAACAGGCTAAAATCTTGATTAAACTCTTCCTTCCTCCGAGTCACTGCTCAATACATTACCATTTCCTGACACTAAGTATTTCCAGCCTTTCACATACTATCAACAAAGTATTTGAAAATCAAGTCATCTGACTACCTTAGGAGCTGCCTTCACTGACATTTCACTCAGTGCCAGATACGAACAGTGGCTGTAACAAGATCTAACAGATTGCTGATACTGGTCGATCTAAAGTAGACCTGGTAATTAAAGAATCTTTTTAATAGCCTCATGAAAGCAGAGATTAGGCTGAAATATTAAATTTAAAAAAGAGAGAAAAGTAAAAAAGAAAAAGATGGCATAATTTATACCAATGTGGAAGTTTCAATCCAAATCAGTCACTTTTAACAACATAATTCTACTTGGGAAAAAAAAAAAAAAAGACGACTTATATAGACCACAAATATAAAGCTGAAATAAAGAAGAGAAAGTCCCTTCTGCAGAGAAGTAAACCAGAGCAGAAAAATTGGTATCTTTAGCACAGATGTAAGGAAAAGCATATAGAAAATAAAGACAAACAGGAAATGAAATTACTTAACAATGAAGCTGTAAGCACAGTTAAACGAGTGGACTACAAGGACAAAGTGATATAGGTCAAAATAGCTATTTTTGGCCAATAACCACAAATTTTAAGCTATTACATTGTATTCAATTCCATGAACTAGCCAAGCACTTTTTTTTTTTCCTCTGGTGGAAAGGTAGTTGTACTAAAAAAAAAAAAAAAAAAAAAGTCTCTCCAATTTTAATAAGCAGTTCCAACTGAATTATTTTTAGATCCACACTTGCAGAGCCACTTCCACAGCCCTGGTTATTTTATAGGTGACATCATAATCAGGGCAGAATCAAATGTTCAAAGCCAACATCTCAGTTTAATGGGCAGCCTCTGCTCTGCTTTTAAGTACAACACAATGCTTTCAAAACCAATTTTCAATTGCACTGGATGGTCATTCCTCCTTTACACCCAGTTTTCACCCCCCTCTTATCAGAGCATTTGTGCAATACCCTTAGCAAGACGCTGCTCAATATACCAGTTATTATGTGCATGACAAAGGCGCTGTCTCTTAGTCCATGCTGTTGCTTGCTGGGCAGCATTAATTCTCTTTACCGTGTAGTTCCAGAAACAGGGCCCCAGGATTCCTGCGAGAAGTTGGATTGCTACCATACAGAGCATAGACTCTGTAACATCAAATCTATGCACGAGGGAGAGAAACATTGCGAGATGTTTTATCGCGTGCTTCTACTATTTCCACCCATTAGAACCAATTTTTGACTGCAGCGTGAAACAAAATACAGAAGCTCCTTTAGCATGTTACAAATTCACCACTGGGATAATTCCCTTATTCCATCCTTTAAATTAATTACCAGGGGAAAAATAGGGCTTTAAAGAATTGACAGAAATACTTCAACCCGTGCAGTATTTTGCATGTTTTAAACTCCATACAGAGCTTATCCAATTTACTGTTTTAGGTTATAACATCACTGAGGGGCAAATGCAATTGCTGCTTCGTGCATGGGAAAGCAAGCAGCATTAAATCCCTTGCTCCAAGTCAGAGAAAATAGTCATAATTAAATATACAGCTTGGGATCTCATATTTTACCCCAAGCTCATGCCCATGAATGACATTCAGTATATCGAGATTTTCGCATAATGAATCTCCTCTATATTTTTTGTAGACTGGAAATGCAGTCGCCATCTTCAGGCTTCATCAGCTGCATCTTCGGTTAGCTGCCTCCAACAGAAAACACGGATTCACGCTCCGTGCGCCTTCATTTCCTTGACTTCTCCGCAAATTACATTAAAGAGGAAGCCAAGGCAGCTACAGACCATTACTCAGGGGTAAACAAAATATATGTCCTGCATACACTTGCTTTTCACTCCTGTCAGTAAAGGGTAAAAAAATAAGTCATAGCAAAGACATCTACAATACACATCTAGCGCTTTGGTACAGGTTTATGACATTATTTTAATAGCTAATTAATTTAACATTTGATCCAATTAAAGTTGTATTAAACCACCTTGTTTAAAAAAGATTCAGCAATGAATTCAAGCACAGCAGAGATTCCATTTAAAGCAAGTGCTCATCGAAATGTTTGTAACAGCAGCATGCAGACTGCATATACTTACAACAGGCAATTTTGTTGCTTTTGGAAACTGGAGTTTTCTTTTTTCGATTTTACACAGAAAAAAACAGACTATTTGCAATTCAGATGTGGCTACATTTAAACATTATTTAGGAAAACTTAAAAAGGAGACCACCAACCTAGGCATGTGCTTGACTTTACTTAAATATTGCCAGTAACAATACTTGTGGGGTTTTGGTGTTTTTTTTTTTGTTTGTTTGTTTGTTTTTTGGGCTCTGCTAGGTTTACTTGCTAAATTGGGAAAGATTTTGAGCAAGGCAACATAGCCACGCATGAAAAGCATACACTTGTCAACACTAATTTATTGAGTATCTTCACCATGCGATTTTTAAAATGTCCTGTCTTAATTAAACAAGCCAAGACATTAGACTTGAAAATGGCAACCAGTGAATCAAGTTTCATAGCCTCAAGGCAGCTGCAGTCAATTCTTCCCTTGCCCAAAATGGGGAACCAAAGGCTTTAGTTCAAACTTGAGACTTAAGACAGTCAAGGAAGCAAAAGCATCAAGAAGCAGATACTTACACTGGAGATTGCACTGAAATCAAGTCAAATGTTAATGATACAGCTGACTTAGTGCCATAAAACATATTAAAGGAAAAGTATTAAGAAGGATTCGCATGCATCCTCCTCCCCTCCAACCTGAAAAGTCATTGTGACAGCTCTGCTTTAGCATGACAAATCCAGAGAAAAAACACTTTTGCCTCACTGGAAGACAGAAGTTATGAGGGAGGCTGGAAAACTCCAGGGACAACAGTTATTATTTGGTACTTTGAGCAGCAGTATTTTGGTCCAAAAAAAATGATGATTTTTCCAACTGTCTTATCCATATCTACCAGATGTGCAAGTGGGATTACTCAGGCTGGGCAATGAGCTATGAATCTGAGCATGAGACAAAAGATTACTCTATTGAAGAAACCACTGCACCCATGAGAAAATGTTCATCATCACACAAGAAAAAAAGGCTAAGAAGTCACAAATGAGAAGTCCAAATGTTTAGTTTTAAACGTTGCTACAAAGTTGACTCTTAACTCCTTCCAATGCAGCATTCTCACTTACGTACATAAGTAGCATTAAAAAGCCAACTGCACAGAAGGAAGAAATGCCTCACTGAATTAGAACTATTTCCAGTTACAGGAAATTCATCTCTAGGTAAAAACAAAAATTAAAAATCAACCAAAAGCTCTTTTCCTTTCCCTTCTGCAAAACACTTCAGCTGACATGCTAATTTTTCTTTCTGCTGCTCATTAAGGTAGGTTAAATGCTCGGCAGGAGAGATAAATAGGTGAAGCTTGTGCGTACTGCATTGGAACTCAGCTTTGCACAGTGGTAAAACCTCATTCTATGATAAAAGCAGAAAAAAAAAAAGCAGCAGCCGCATCTGAGCTCCCAGTTCAAAACACTGTCAGAAGACTTCTAAGCAAGAAAGGAAGTGGAGGAGGATCGTCATGAAGAAACTGATTATGGTTTGCTACGGCCCTCATTAATCTCAGCTGTACGTATTATAGTGCAGCAAAGCACTTGTGTGTGTTTGTATTATGTATAAATACAAATAACATACTAGCAAAATGCTGACTGGTACAAGGAGTGCATGGAGAAAGATGGACCACAAGCAAACTTCACAGCTCCACCTTTTTGTGAGCGTGGAGAAGCCAAGTCCTTCCTAACATCCCAAGGCTCTGCACTGAACTTCAAACTTCCCTCTGCAAATAGCAGAGGTGTTAAAGTCCCTCAGAAAATGCTGAAGAACAAAGATGGAAAATGTTAAACAGTGCAACTATGGGAATTACTGCCTTATCTCCTCCTATAATCCCGAGATCCTGAAATTGCTCCCAAGAGCAGGCACTCATTGCGCTCAACTTTCTCAGCTTGGAAAGCTTCCAGCTATGGGTGTAGAGATTTGGTGCGAGTTTGTTGTCCAGGACAACAAACAACAACTTTTCTGCTAAGTACTATAAAGAAAGGTGCGAATTTAACGGCTTTCTGAAATACCCCCTCATTTACTCATCGCTGCAGTAGTACTGGCTGGAGGGTTCAAAACATTAGACAACTTGATGTTCTTCCCTTCCTAACTGGCTCCATTATCAAGGGGGTTCCTGCTCACATACAACTGCTGCAATGTCATTTCACAGGAATGTTCCAGGATTCTCCAGCATTCCTCAAGAGTAGCTGTTTCATCAGATAGCCTCAACTGTCTTGCTTTCTCTAGGGACTGTTATTCACTAGGGATTATTATTGAGCAAAATAACATCTGTAACTTCTCAGTTGTATGAACGCTCTTAAGAAGTGCTCTTCCCTCTTAAAGTTGGCCAATAGGCTTTATCCAAGCCTCTAATTACAAAGGCTTCAAGATCACATTGTGCAACCCATGGGCTAAGCTTTATGGAGCACTCTTAGAAATTTATTTCCATCTCACTGCTTGTCTCTATACATCTTTGATTGCAACAATTGCCAACTCGCCATTATCTCAAATAAAGAAAGCTTGAACAAACAAAATAATGTATTGACTCATAAGAGAAATAAGAGCTGGAGTTCATGCTGCAGTCACATCTTCATGGCTCCACATGGATCCTTAATAGATCCCTTTTTTCAAAAAAGCTTTTTACCCTTGTCCAGGGCAGCACAGTCACATCTATAATGTCTTAATTTCTGTGCTATAGGTGTCTGCATAGCTCCAACCCGGGGCAGAGGTGTTGAGGCTCACATCTCAAGACAGCAACTGTGTTCTGGGCTCCCTAGGACAAGAGGGACATGGAGCTTCCAGAGAGGGTCCAGCATAGAGCAACAAAGATGATTAATGGACAACAGTATCTATCGTATGAGGAAAGACTAAGTGAGCTGGGCCTGTTTAGCCTAGAGAGGACTGAGAGGGGATATGATCACGATGGGGACAAGAGGGACGTGTTGCTTCTGGAGAGGAGCCAGTGTGGGGCCATGAAGATGATTATGGGACTGGAGCATCTATGGTAGGGGGGCAGATGGTGACAGCAGGGCCTGTTTAACCGGGAAAAGAGAAGACTGGGAGGAGATTAGATCAACATGTTCAAGTACCTGAGGGGAGGATGTAAAGATGATGGCGCCAAACTCTTCCTGGTGGTGGCCAAGGACAGAACAAGGGGTAATGGGTACAAGTTGAAACACAGGAAGTTCCATCTCCATATGAGGAAGAACTTCTTTATTGTGAGGGTGACAGAGCCCCGGAACGGGCTGCCCAGAGAGGCTGTGGAGTCTCCTTCTCTGGAGATGTTCAAAACCTGCCTGGATGCCACCCTGTGCCCCGTGCTCCGGGTGTCCCTGCTGGAGCAGGGAGATTGGACTAGATGATCTCTAGAGGTCCCTTCCAGCCTCATCCATTCTGTGATTCTGTGCTTGCAAAGTGGAAGCCCATTCAGACCTTATACAAGCCCTAGCATCACTGTTTTCTCTGCTGAATTTAAGATGCTTCTGTAGAGTCAGGCTATTTCTGCACTGAGCTTCAGATTAGATACTTTATTGAATGTGCATAAACTCATGGACAGCTTCTAATAAACCCCTTGAAGCCAGCCCAACTAGGAAGCATGGAAGCAGTGAACCCAAGTGGCCCAAGAAGAACTAATAATATCACAGCTAAGAACTGTAATTGGACTCAGCTGACTGCACGCAAATTCCTTCCACGGTTTGTGATTCATATCCTGCACCATCTTCCTAAAATACGAGATCAAATAAACCTGCTCCCAGGTAGGCCGCTTGTTCCTCTTTCCTTTTAAAAAAGGAAAAAAAAGCTCCTATATCTCACTAACTGTGATGCTTCCTGTTGTCTTTGCACTGCCGATGTCATTATAGTGACTTTTACTGGGGTAACCTACTCGATTTGTCCTGATGCTTCCGGCTTCCTCGCTCTGAATTTTTTAGCAACACTGACCCCTAGCTAACTTTTGAGCAATTTAACCAATTCAAGTTGCCTTTCAAGAGGTCTGCATCAGCTGCCTAATAAAAGTACCTGATCACATAAAGATGGAGACATCACCAAGACCTTACTATCTCAAGTGATTTTGTAATCCTAGAGACACCCAGGACAGCTCAGCAGTTGCAAATGGGAAGAACCAGAAGAGCTGATGTCACTAACAGGGCACAATTAAACTAACAGTTTTCCCATCCCACCTGCAATACTCTGTAGGAATTTGGCAAGTGAGCAAGCCAAGTTGACTATGTATTTAACTCCAAGTCTGGACTGAGTTTCAGGACTAAAACATCAATCTCTCCAAGCAATCTCCTTTAGCAATCTCCTTTAGCAGCCTGCTGCTCTTCTCTGAGCCCTTTTCACTTCACCTGTTCTCCATAAGGAAATAAAATTGCTCCAACATCAGCTCATCATAAGCAATGCCCTTTCCTGCTTCTTGCATGTATGTCCCCGCGGCTCTGAAAATGTAGATAAAATACATGCTTTTTTGTTTTAAGTTTTGCAAAAGCAAAGCTTCAAAAAATCTAACATCAAATAGCAAGAATTGTTTACCAGAATAATGAGTAATTAGGGTTTTTGCCAGGGGAATGACTGCCAGTTCGTAGCAGTCTATTAACCTTATGACATGGGGCAAATTAAACACATGCGTTTACCAACAAACGCTGTCCAATAACTCAAATAATGACATACAGACTTCTGTGTCTACATTAGCTATATACTGATGGGTCACTCTCCTAAAATAAAAGTGCGTGTAACATTGTGTCTGCTGTAAAGTCTTGTCTCCAAGCTTAAAGACTTTTCACAAAACGAAAAAGTTACAGTGAATACCAGCAGTGATGTACTTATCTGTCTGGAGCAGAAAAACAAATCAGGTGCCTTTGATACTTTCATCTGTAAAGTCAAGCACATGCCAAGGTTTCCAAAAGTGGAAAAGTTTCGTTATTAGGACCCCATAAAGTTCAATGGAAGCTAGAAGGCCTCAGCATTGAGATCTTTAGTATGGTTTGAAAGTAATATACCTAAAACAGTACATAAATTGAACATAACCTCTTACTTTTAACGTTGAAATATCAAAGAAGTGTCAGAAACTACTTTTACTTTGGTATAATCAGGATTAGAATATGGTTCTAGATTTCCTTACCCCAGTAAATAGTGAATACCATTAAGCATCTTACTACTTTGAGCAGACCTTTTATAAATACATTCTGGAGAGCTAACCCAAAAGACATCAAAGTTTTAAGAGAATCTGTTATTAATATTTTGCGTGTAAGAGCTATGACAGATATGACACCTAAGACTGTACAGATTCAGCAGTATTTGAGTCTCTACAGATAGAGAAGGGCAAACCTATAAATTAGAAAAACGTAGAATTGTTTCTACATACTATACAAACTAAGGCCAAGTTTCAGAAGATTTTGATGCAAAAACCATTCTGCAGTACATTTATGTTTGTTTTAATAGATGTATTTTAGATATGTTTTCACATTTGGGATGATGAATTCCACAGCTCATTGACTTCTTGTGTTTTGCTTTTCTCCATACCTCCCCATCCACTAGTCAGAAAGACTTTGGCTTTTCAGGGGAATTGCTATTTTGGTCCCATTATTGAACAAGAGTCTACATCAGCTAAAAAAAGATTCATATCCTTAAATTAGAGGTACAATGTCAAATAACCGAATATATTGAGCTGTATTTAACAGTAAAGATTAATAATACTATTTGACTTGTCTTGATGCATGAAGGCATAAGTTGGTGTTTAACTGAATAACTAAAACCAGATTTTGTCACCATCTGATACAAGCACTCAGTTCTTAAGGAAGAAACATTGTGTGCTTTCCCTTATTTCAGTTTAATTCATATCATAAGCTCCTAATTAAATAAGATGGCAAAAGACTACTTCCTAACACAAGCTAAATAACTTTCGGAATTAACTGTGGATCAAACATAAGAGCTACCCAAAGCCATAGGCACATATAAAGGAATACAAACAATTTACTGCTACTCTAAGGATCTTCACTATAATAGCACAAAACTGAACTAGACAGGAAAGCAGCATAACTTTCAGCCTTATTTTCAGCCAGGTTACTTACATCCCAAAGCGCAGCGTTCCAGAGACATACGTCTGCCAATGTGCGCAGTAAAACATGAATGTTCCAGCAAAACAACAAAAGAACATCCAGTCAGGGTTGGTTCCAAGCTGCACAGCAACACAAGTTCCCAAAACCACAAAGACTGCAGAAGAAAATCAGTCACACAGTGAAAAAAAAAAAAAAAGAAATGTGTATGAGTGTAAAGACCCTTCCCAGAATCAAATCTAATTGAGGACCCAGAAAAGGAGAAACAGTGTGAAATTATCCTGCTGTGTCTTAACATTTCACAGATGCTAAGAAATTAATACTTCCATTCAAAAAGAAAAAAGGCAAAAAGAAGCAGAAACTGTAAAAGTATATTTAAATTCATATCAGTTGCCAGATGTCCTCAGTATTGAGAGCTTCAAAGTATCCTCCATTTTCACTAACATTAATGCCATTAGAAATCAAGAGACTTCACTAGTTTATGTAATTAGAGCCTTTGGCCATAATTTGAGTTTTCTCGCATGGCTTGCTGAATAAATTTTTTCCCTTTTTCATTTTCATCATGCCACTGAGAAAAACCCAATGCCTGTCATGCAATATCCCTAAGGCAACTACACAATTCTTTATAAAAATTGTTTATAAAATTTAAAATGTTTATAAAAATTTAAAGCGCAAAAGCTTTAGAATTTAAGTAATCAAAATACTACATCCTTTCTTTTGAAACAAGACTAAACTTCCAGATAGCTGAATGAATTCTATATATTGTGAAGGGAATCAATCTTATTTATACTAGTCTTAAAGTTGGTCTGCTACTGTCCTACCATTTAAGCTCTATATTTGACTTTGCAATCGTTCTACATAAGTTAGATCTAAAAATGTAACTGGAAAGGCATTTTTGAAGGCTTTTTATAGCAAACTGTCAAAGCTAACACTGAGAAAGCTGAGAGAAACCTGATGGCTCAGGCTAAACTAGTCCTATCCTTAGGAACTATCCTATGCAACAAGACAGGTTGCATTCATTGTTGCAGTTAATTAAGAGAACTGCATACAGACAAGAGTTGACCAGGTTGCTTCACAGTCAGCAATATCCCTTGCCCATTTCTTCAATAACAAGTAATGCAAGACTTTTGTGTATTCCCGATTTCATCCCTAAACAGGGATCAAATTAACCCTCATACTTCAATTAAAAATGACAATACCTGTGGAAAGTGAATCACAGCCATGATCAAAAAGTTCTCCTAAGGGAGTACTGCTATTTGTCCTTCTTGCTTGCTTCCCATCTATAGCATCCAGAGACTGGTAAATGAAAAGGCCACATGCACAAGCAATATATGCCCAGGGAGGTGCCTATGGAAGAAATTGTCAATGATGGTAAAAGATTTTTAAACCTTCAGACCTGTTTTATTCAGGTTGTCTTACACTCTCCTTTAACGGTTCATTCATACACATTTTCTCATCTAAATAGCTGCAAAACTACATGCAGGGACCCTCTACTTCCCAACAGCTGGTCCTTACAGGGGCAGGCTGAGCAAGTTATGACACATGAAATGCAAGAAAAACTGTGACACAGAAAGCATTAGTTTTGATTAATAAGCAAAGTAAGTCTTCCAAAGCAGGAAGGAAAGCTTCACTGAACATCTGAAAAATTTATAGCACACATATGTAAAGCAGAACTCAGCTAAGCTCTTGTATAGCTTCTGCTTTCTGCAGAGGAATTTGTAAAACACTCAAACAATTAGCACCTTGAACACTTTCTGAGCCCTCAACACTCAAAACTGCCTTAGCAACACTGAGCTCATCTCAGCAAGACTCAGCGAGGTGCCACATACTAAAACTTCACCAAATACAGGGTATCAACAGGCTGTGGGGTGCCCACTTGAAGAGCTGTCACTGCTCAGATTGTTGGAGTTCAGGTGTAGCTATTGTGTCAGCTGAGATTTTTAAGACTTCAGGATTCCAGAGCCAAGCCCACTTTCCTTCTTCCTTCTGTAGACAACAGGAGCTTCCCCAAAACCCATGCCTTAACATTCAGAGCCTGTAGGGCAGTTTTATATAAATATAAAAAAAAAACAGATTTCAGTTTCATCCTGCTTTGAGAGCTGGCAGCGTGCTCTGCTTTTTGCAATGGGTTCACCCAAGGAGAAGGAAGAACATGTCATCCCACATGACCACGCTCAAGAGAGGTCACAATCTGATGGAAACCCATCCTGTGATACCATTTCTATTACATATCAATTTGACACTCACTGTTACCCTTCAGGGTCAAGTAATTCTATCTCTATAAACTTGAAAAAAAAATCAGACTGTTGGCTCTTCTTGCACACTGTTTTCATGATCAGTGTATTACATGTCTGTATCTGCATAAGATTTCACATCTGCCTCTTTTAGGTCATTTTAAACAAGAAAAGACCCAGCATTGCTAGCTGGGTCTCCCCTGTCCCAAACTAAGCAGGCAGCAAAACAAGTCTTATTTTATTTCCTTTGTGGCTACCAGAGAATTTGTAAGACAGTTACGTTTCCCTAGCTACCCCTTTAATCACCTGGAAGTACCAAGCGGCCTTTGAAAAAAGGACAATTAAGAATGAGCTGCAAAGAAGAGGTAATCTATAGCTGAGAGCAACAGTGCTTTCAGAAGTAAACTGCATTTTTTCAGCCCTGGAGCCCTATCTTCTTCTCAGCTACTTGATGTTTAAAAGCACAAGCTCACAAGCTTCCAGCTCTGCCACCAAGACGGCATCCTCCCTGTCCTGCCAACATCTAGGGCTGCAGCATCGCACGGCAGATCGGATAGGGCTGAAAGTTCCCTCTGCAGAAAGTTATTTTTCAGTCAAAGTGAGAAAACTAGAGTTACTTTGTGCTTAGCAAATGGGATTGAACTGCTGCAGATACAACAGTGCTTTAATGTGGCATATTGCAGCTAATAATATGATACTCTGACACTGAGTGTATCTTGGTCTGTATTTCAGGAGTTTAATTACCACCAAGATCACATTTGTACTCTAGATGTTAATTATCCTCTGGTTCAGCAGCCTATACTACCTGCTCCTTTGCTGAAGTAGAGACAGGGTGAAATCTCTCTCCTGAAATGAAGCCCAAACTCCCAGGACCGGGGAATACTGCTATTCGAGAAGAGTGAAGGTTAAAACAAAGGACACCACAGCCTGGAAGGAGACACTGGAAATATTCACCAGTCAAACTTAATACTTACTTTACATTTTAAACTTGTGAAATTATTGCATAACTATTTCAACAGATTTCTAGAAGAAGAGGTAAACATCTCATTACTACGTCATACAGGAAAGTGATGAAAGTGGGATGCACAGTGCTGAACATCCCAACTTAAGGCCTTTCTGTAGAGCCCAGGTAGAAATGAGCCTTATGTCACTTGATTTCAATCTTCAATCCTCAATCTCAGCTATTAGACTTTATTATGTAGGAGCTTAGATATTTTAAGGACTAGAACTCAGGAGGCTCCCCAGATTTTAAACAAGTATAATATTCTTTGCATCAAATAAATCCCTTCTCCATTCGTACAGGCCCAATTCACAGCGTATTGTATCTAAGATGCCAATAAAGGCCAACAGGCAACATAATTTGCCAGGGTTCCAGATGGGTAGAGAAAGATCTGTTTTAATGAGCTGGGTTTTGTCACCTAAGTCACATTGCTGTGATGTCCCAAGCTGCAGGGCTTTGCTGCGCAGCCCCATGCCTGATCTTGAGCCCTTCACTGTAACTCAAGCTGGCTTTGCAGGCCAACTGTCCATCGATCCACCTAGCGTTTCTTGTTTGTGGTAACTCTAGATCACACAGAGCCAAAGGTGACTAACCTTGCCACGCAGCGAGAAAGTAAACAGGCAACATGTCATGTGGGTTATGACAGTTGCAACTCCGTTTTTTTCATTGTCTGCACATGAACTCAAACATATCCTGCGAGGTGGCAGCTTTCTTGCAGCAGGTCCCTGCCAGCTGCTTCCACAAGTTATTTTAGAGCTAGACACCATTTCACCCCTTGAGCAGCCCTCAGCTGATTCACTCAGTGAGCAGTATCCTACCCCCAAAATTCACACATGCTCTTTTCGCATGCAAGTACTCACATGGATGCACACATGCACTGAAAGTACATTATAAATAACAGCATAAACCTGAAAATTACGGGCTGTTAAGTGAGAAATAGCTTTCCACAAATGGAATTCACGTAAGAACAGTGCCAGCTGCTACCAGATCACACTAAACATGAACTAAGCCTATCAGAGGGCCTGGTACTTACCTGTTCTGTAGCTGTTGGGCAGTAATACACTAATATCAGAGTTGTAAATATATTTATTAACAGTCCGATGACAGTGATCAGATTTGGGGCAATCCAGGCTGGAACTCTTCCAACTAACCATTCCCAGTAACCTTGCATTAGTGGTTCAAGTAGCGATCGTCCTGCACTCTGATATTTGTGTTCTTCCAACCGTTTTAGCTGGTGCTTTGACAAGGGAGGTGTAGGCAACTGAACAAGCTTGCTTAACACACATCCAGCAGCAGGGACGTGACCGCAGCCCGCAGGGGATTCCAAGTGCGACTCCCCACATCGTCTCTTCACGTTTCGATGCCCACTCATGGATCGGATGGCCTCCAAATTTTTATTTGGCAGGTAACAGATGCTGCAAAGAATCATAAGATCCTGTAATGTAAAAGATTTGGACATATTGAAGGACACAGAGATGGTTTAAAGTCACTAAAAGCTTCTCTAAAGAGCATTTAATTAGCCATCAGAAAACAAAAACAAGAGAAAAAAAGCCAAAACAATTTTCACTTAGCAAAGAGAAATATTCAGGACTTTGCTGAAGAGAAAATAGGGAAGAAGTATCCTAAATGCAGTTGCAAAAAGATAAGTTGCTTTTATTCTTCCTTTTTTTCACCCTTCCTGGTACTCACTGAAGCAAATACCCTGCGTTCCCCAGCCTGCATTTCATCAGCAGATGAAACACATCCCACACCACTGATTTATGCTACTGACTAAAACACACTCAGACCCCTCACCTCTCTGCCCTAGGAGAGCTATATATATATGCATCTGTTACGTATATGCTATACGCTCTGAGAGACAAAACCCTCTCTGTTTGCCAAATAAGGATAGTAAAAATACCGCAATTAAATTTAAAAAAAAAAAAAGAAATCTTTTCAGAAAGTGGGAAATCCAGGAACAGTCCCAAGTTCCACAAGCTTGAAGCAGTTTTGCCTCTTTGGTCAAACTGAACCACCACCTAAAGGTAGTTGTAAGAAACAAGAAATATGATCTAACAACAATAATATCTGTTTATTTCACTTTGTTGTGGTTTTAGGTTTGCAGGGTTTTTTTGTTTTAACCCAAGTCAGGTGAAAGCAGATTATCTACACATCATTCAGGATGTGCAAGAGATACGTAGGAGCTATGAAATCATGACAGCTGCTGCCAGACAGCCCAATGACAGTGGCTCAAGAGAGCAGTGAGAAGGAAAGACTGAGCTGGGAAGAGAGTTTCCAGCACAAACAGGGACATTTGAGGGGTTCCATCTCTCTTGGAGACAGAGAAACACACAGAACTCCAGGGAAGCAAAACAGGCAGCAGCAGAAAAAGGCTGCTAACAAGGAAGCTTTGCTGCTCAGCCTCAAGAATCAATCAGAAAGAGAAAGAAAAATGAGTTCTTAAACACAGCAGAGCAAAGCCCATGAGAAGGACAACAGGAACAGAAAATAAGGTAGGTAAAAACTAAGGCCACCCCCAGCACAACCACCCGCCGCGGCCTGACCAGGGCAGCCGCTGGCCGAACGGAGCCGGGCTCGGGGAGGGGCAGCAGAGGAGGCCGCGGGCAACCAGAGCCGGTAAGTTTGGGAGCGGCAGCACCGCAGCCGCCGCTATCAGCGACCCGAGTTGGCCCCGCGGCAGCCGCTGGCGGGAGTGAGAACCAGGGTGCGCACAGCGCAGAGCTCCGCGCTCCCCCCTTCCGCAAGGGCCGCCCCGGACCAGGAGGGGGACGCGACGCCGCAGCCCTCCCGGGGACCCGGTCGCGCAGGCCCAGGCCCAGGCCTGGCCCCCGGGACCCTCCCCACGTATGGGCGCCCCACCGCCCTCACGAGCCCCAGGCGACATCGAGGGCCAGTCCGAACCGGACTGATCCAACAAGACCCGCACCCACCCTATCCCCACCCGGACGCCACGGGACACCCGGCATTTACCTCAAACCTCCGCGCACTGGGCGGCGCTTTACGCCCTTTTTGCGACTGCCGGAAAGGAGGCGGGCGGGGCCGCCATGGCGACGGCGCGGGGCGGGGCGGGGCGGGGCGGGGCCGGTCGGGCCGCCATGGCGACGGCGCGGGAGCCGCTGAGGTAAAGGCGCGCGCTCATGCCGCGGCCCTGCTGGGTCCTGTGCACCCGCCAGGGACCTTCTCGGCGTCCCTCAGTCCCCTGGTCACCCTCAGGGGACGCTACCAGTGTCCTCTGGGGTCCCGGTCACCCTTCGGGGACCTTCCCTGTGTCTCTCGGTTTCCTGGTCACTCCTTAGGGACCCTTCCGGTGTCCGCTTGTCTCCTGGTCACTTCTTGGGGAAACATCCCGGTGTCCCTTGAGTTCCTCGGTCACTCCTCTCAGTCACCACTTATGGACCCCCCCGGTGTCTCCTGACATTTTGGTCAGATCTGGGGCACCCTCCCTGTGGTCCCGGCTGACCCCCGGAGACCTCCTGCTCAGTCCCTGATGCCCAGAGCGGCCGAAGTTCAGAAGGGACCTTTAGGGATCATCCAGTTTTGCTCACCCCATCCCTCGTCCTCCCCGTGAGTCCCTCATAGCACCCAACAGCCCCTAGCGACACTGTGGGCACCCTCTGCCATGCACCCCTGGTGCCCCATGGCTCCCTCTCCCCCCGCCAAGTCCTGTGCCCCTTCTCTCACCTTCCTCTGCCCTCCCTTCACCTCGTCCTCCGTCTCCCTGACTGCTCTGAGGCCCCCCGGCACCGTAGGCACCTGCAGGGTCTCTGTGTCCTCGATCCCTGCTGTAATATGGGAGACTCTCTTCTTGCTCTGCTAGATACGGCTTTTCAGCAGCTCTTCAACAGCGCAGGCTGACAGGTAGCGCGGGTTCATGCGTGCGCTGAGCTCCTCAGTTGTAGCAACAGGGCAGGATTGCTGTGGGTCACGTTTTTAGAAGCAGGCATGGGGGCAACCTCGGATCACAGTGTCCTGTGCCTGTCTCTGTTTGTTTTGGCACAGTGCTGTTCCAGGTGGCACAGGGATAAAAACCCTCCTTTCACCTCCCTGGAAGCTGAAGCCCATATTCAAAGGATTAAATTCTACCTTAAACTTTTTTGGGATTCAATACCATGAAACACTGGCAAGGAATGGCCCGTGACTACACTGCAATGGGAAGAGCAAAGCCCAACTTTTTCTATGTTCTTACTTTTAGTCCTTTGAGGATTAGTAACCTGTAACCATTGTTATCAGTTTGACCCTGAGGATAAGTTACGCAAATGAACATGTTCAGGCTCTGTGTGACCTGTCCCTATCCAACCTTTGTGCTTGCTGAGGAATGCAAGCCGCAAATTATTTTTATTCCTTCAACAACATGACTGGATTATTTTACTGATTTTGGATTATTTTGCTGGAGAAAAACTATTTTTTTCCTTTTTTAGTGTGATTTTATCCCTGCTTGTCTTCCTGAGAAAGCCAGAAAGTAGCAGGTTGAGGCAGCCTTTACTATTGCTCACCTAGGCATTGCTGCTTTTGAAATGTTTTCATTACATCTTCTGCAGTTTCTGTTCCTCATACTCAAGCATGCACTACACACTTCCTGCATCTAAAGGAAAAGAAAAAAAAAAAGAAAAAAACCTAAAGATGTTTAAACTCTGCTTTCAAAGCAGAGTTTCAAACTCTGCTTTGACTTGCTCTTGATAATGATTTGATAATGTCAAGAATGATCCGTCAAAATTAATCTGTGTTTTCCAAGCCCCTTAGGACACAAAAATAACTACATATCTGGATAAACGTTTAAGAAAATGTTTACTTACATTGAAAAGAGAGGTTGGCGGTTGCTATTACATAATCAGTTGGCAAAGGACCTTTGCGGAGAAAAAAAAACAAGGCGGAGAAGTTTCTTCTATTTTTTTACTGTTGAAAACAATAGGACAGGATGAGGTGTTAATAATAATTATATCTGAGCATTGTCCAGTTGGCAAGGTGCAAGACAAATCCATCTTGCTTTGATTTCAGAGCTTTTTTTACATGCTTATGCTTGCGCAGACAGTGCACAGCCCAATGAGCTGGCAGTGAGATGATTTACCTACAGCAGTACACAGTTGGGACAGCCTCAGGTAGATCGTGTCATAAATATACACAGCACTTTGCACAGAAAAAAACGACTGTTCTTGCTTATTGCAGTTTCGTGTACATAGAGTCTGCCCATATAATGCATACATTTTACATGCAGATTTTAAAAGTCAAGGAAGATACAAGAAGATTAGACAAATTCATGGAGGAACTTGGCACATCTAGGGGAGAGCATTTGCTGAACAACATTTAGGAAACAGTTTAAAGCATAAGGAGAATTTGGGGTTATACAAATCTGAAAGTGAAAGAGGAGCTGTGGTTTTCCTTGGGGCTGGGCATGGGCCAGCTCTGGTCCCCATGCCTGCTCCAGCCTGCAGCTAGACGCACAGTAAAACATGCCTCACCAGAGCACTCAGACTGCAATTGAAGTTACCGCACTGCTATTTCCTCCTGACCACATGAAAATGCTCGTAATTTGTGTCCAGATCATAGCTTTGGGCTGAGTAACAGATGTTGAAGCTCAAGCGACTGAGGGTTTGTGTGCAGCAGGGAATAGACGCTGCTCATCTGCCTGTGTTATTATTTATCCGGTAAGGAGAGTGATTTCCAAGTGGGCAATTGGGAAGAGCTGTTGTGCTTTACTAGCCTTCCCTTAGTCCAGTATCCTGGTGGTGGCAATGGCTAATAGCAGATAAAGAACAAATTGTAGAGAGTAAAAGGCATAGGAGTACATCATGGCTTGATAATTTTCTTTTATGTCTCAAAGATGTAGAAAAGAAAGAAGGAAGTGGGGAACTTCAGCGAAAAGATGACTTTGGATTCTCCTTGAGGTGATATTTCTCTTCAATATTGTTCTTCTTAGGTATGTTATGCCTTTTTTTATTTCCAGGCAGAAATATATTAGTTAAGAAAAGCTAAGACACCACTACCTCTTAAATGATAAAGAAAAAAATATAATATCAGACTGACCCCTAGGAGCCTTAAGTTACATATCTGTGAGGAATAATGCTAAGCAAAATGTGTACTACTTTCATACAAATTTCCAGTTTATTCATACAAGAGATGTGTTTGTGAAGTTAAGTTTGTTATTATTTTTAATGCATTCATTTTTAAATGAAAGTCATCATTAAAGGGCAAATGTTGTTATGCATACTTTAAAAATTGAATCTTAAAACTTAGAAATTAAGCAATTTTAATTTAATCTTTTTTTTTCTTCTTTGTGTCATGTTAAATAACATTACCTGCTACCTAAAATCTTTCTTACAAGCAGCTGAACCTTTAAGTGTGCAAAGATGTACTCTGCATATTCTTTTCAAGAGTTTTTAGTACCAGAGCTGACCTTCATCACTGTGCAGGATCGTTCCAGAGGTCATTTGTTATTAGGTAGAACTAATATTATAGACTGGAAGGACCACGGGCACCTAAGTGAGTGACCAGTTTCTGGTAAGTGGTATCAGGCAGCTCTTGCTTATAGATTTGTGATCTTATGTGAAGTGCACTTATAACAGAAGTTTAGTTGCACAGTTTGACAGGTACTAGATGAGTGCAAATATTAATGTAATTTTAGGTAATTTCTTCCCCGTCTGCCCAACTGGTCATTAATAGAAGTTAGAGCCTCTGCAACAGCCACCATCAATTGAACTGTCACTGTTGGGACATAATCTCTGTTAACATTTTCTTTTCTGTCAGCCTCACTAATTTTAACCTGGTGTTCTTCTTAACCACGAGGTTAAGAAGAAAATGGAGTCAGTTATTCACAGTGACCCGCTTGATCTTCTGTCAGCAGTAAATGGTGAGACATGCTGTGAAGTGACACTGTTGATTTTTTTCTAATGCTCTAAGAGTTTCAGGACAAAACTTTTCCAGGTGTGATTTCTGCTTATTTATGATTGCTTTTGTGCTGGGAATTCAGGCAGTCACTTCAGGTTTGAAGAATCGAACTGCGAGCACCATCAGATCCGTTTCGTCCCAGCATAGGCTTTGTAGTAAAGAGTCATCCTTAACAATTGCATGTGGTGAACGAACAACTTGCCTCAAGAAAAGCAAAGATTTTGAGATAAATCTTAGTAAACTTTTGTATTTGATTCCTCAGTGTTTGGAGTCAGAAGACAACACTAAAATGTGGTGGTTTCAGCAAGGCCTCTCTTTCTTGCCTGTTGCTTTGGTTGTGTGGTCAGCTGCATCTTTCATATTTTCTTACATTACTGCAATTACCCTACACCATGTCGACCCTTTGGTCCCCTACATCAGGTCAGTAAAGTTCATACAATTGCACTGTTAACTATATCTAAGTATTAAGGTGCCCTCTCACTCCAGCCAGTTCATCTCTAACTTCAAACTGTGATTATAAACAACTAGTGAGTTGGGTTTTTTTGTGCAAATGTTTAACCTTTAAGTTGTGACTCTGAACACATCCATAAAATGATGATGAAGAAGAAAATTGGGGGTGTATCTCCAGCCTTCTCTTTAGAATAAAGCTTTTTGCTGTCACAAAGTTTGCTTTCTTCGGTTAATCTATACTGCAATCTACATTCGTGACTGGATAGCAGTAAGGTTGCCCATATGATCTTAATTTTGGCCTTTCACTTTTCCAAGTTCTTCATTTTCCAATTTTATTACTCTTTATTCCCCTTTTTAATGGATTTAATATAAATTTAAAAGGAATAGCTATATCAAGTGTGTTCATTCCTTGTTCTGAGAATATCATGTCCTTACCATGCTTATTTCTACAGCTTTAGAAGCTGGCACAGTTTAGTTTAAGTCATGAAGAATTCAGTGAAAAATAACTGTGAGGGTTTTGCAAACCGATTTCTTATGGTTTCTCTGTAGCCTGAAACAAAAGTGTGTTGCAAATATTTTTGTGTAAATGGAGATGACTATTGTTTCTTTCAGCGATACAGGGACAATACCTCCTGAAAGATGCTTATTTGGGATTATGCTAAATATTTCAGCTTTCATGGGTGAGTATAGACCATTGTCCATGGCAAACTGGAAGCAATTCTGGAATGCACACTATTTTAGACAATTTCCATATTCAGATCATTAAGCAGCCCATGATTCTCAGTCAAAAACTACGTTCTAGGTAAGCTATCTTAATACTGTTTAAGTAATTGAGAGGAAAACCTACTTCAGGGATGTTATCTTCCAAGCTAGCATGACAATTCCAGAAGGCCAAAAATGCATTCAAAAGAAACCTAGACTGGTAAAAGAAATTGAAATGCAAGTTTAAGGCAATTAATCCACTTTAATTGTAATTATAGGGAGGGAACGACCTAATATTTCTTTCAAATGAAAGAGGTCAGAAAATTTATTAGGTAGCTGTGTTTTGGTTCTGAGTTCTCAGCTTTTGTATTTTAAATAATTGCCTTTGTCATTCAGCATGTTTTCAGTTAAAAAGGACACTCTACTTGTCAGCTTAAGATCTTACTGGACTCGGTTCTTCATTTATAGGTATGGCTACTATGTACGTTCGTTATAAACAAGTTCACGCTCTGAATCCAGAAAAATCCAAGATCACCAAACTTAATAAAATCGGCTTTGCACTAGGACTGATGAGCTGTTTTGGACTTTGCATTATTGCAAATTTCCAGGTTTGTGCTTCGCTTGCAGTTTTCTAAAGCTGTCCAGAATTCTGTTTGTATACTGAAATATTTGATGAGATATGGGAAGTTGGCTCGAAGCTCTTCTTTGGGGGAAAAGTAACTGTTTATTGTTTTTATTTTTGTTTTGTCAAATTCCCTACAGAAAACTGTTAGAAAATTGAAGTTTCAGTATGGAATTTCTTACACATTTCTTACTTGCTTTATCCCATGAGACATGTCAGGAGCCATTCATAAAATTCCAAAACATTATTAAGAAGTTTTCCAGAAAGCAAACATCTTCAGTCTCCATCTCATAGACCATTTGAAAGTCTTTGTTCCAGATTAAAAGACTACAAATAAAGTATATTGTATTTTGATTCAGGAGAATCAAATGTCAAATACTAGAAAACTTTAATAGCCAGAAATAGCCCCCTCCCCCCCCCCCAAAAAAAAACAAAGCTGGCCTCACAAAAAAATCCATCTCTTAAAAAAAATAGCATCTTCACTATATTTTCTTTCAAAACCTACCTAGTTTTTGCAAATACTACCATCTCAGATAAGTTTTGCAGTTCTGCCTCCCAGTCTTTTTTTTAATCCTCTCTATACTATTTCCACACCATCAGCAGGGCAACATTTAGCCACCCAGGTTGTTACACACAGAGCTGTGCAGTTATCAGCGTCTTCTTACAAATTATCAGCTGGATTTTTTCCGGCATCTGTGGTGGTGCTCGCAGCCACTAGAGGCTGCAGTGGCTCCTGCTTAGTCTTGTGCTGGATCAGTGCCAGGATTAGAAGCCGAAAGCAACAAGGAAAGTGCTAGCATCCTCACTTCCTTTTCCCGATAGCACAGTTCTCCCTTGCTTCAAGACTCCATCTTCAGGAGCTTAGCATATTGAGTCTTGGATTTCTTGGAAACGCAGCAGCACAGGGCTCATACTTAAGAGATTTTTGATTTGCTGAACCAGTGCAACTCCTTTATTCTCAAGCAATAGCTATTAATTTCCCTTTCACACAGACTTCTCTCTATTGAAGCCTAGTTGCTTTGCATGCTTTCAGAACACACACTTTCAACTATTACAATTTACAATTTCCATCTTTGTTGTTCTGCTGCTATAAAGATGCAATAAGGTGCAATTGTACACTGTGAGGTGCATATTCAGATTGTGACCAAAGCTTGACTGGTTCCTGATGTTAATAGTTATATAGTAAAATTCATAGATAAACTCCTTGCTTTAGGGCATAAAGTGATTGTCTGCAGGACTGGGAGTACAGTGAGGCTGCCTGGCTTTGCACTGCACAGTTCACACGATGCACTCCATTTTCTGGCTTTGGCTGCCCGGTCAGTGATTAGAAAAACAGAGGACTCAATGCAGTGTAATTTTGGATAGCATAGATTGCGAGTTTGGCTGTTTTTGCAGGGATCATTTCTAGTTTTAAGGACTCTTACTACTTGACACTTGATTGTCCTAAAGTGTGGGTTTGTTTATTTTAAGTTTAAAAGTATTGCTTTCCAATTCAACTTGGTTCTGTCTGAGTATTCAAAGATACTAGTTTGACAAACGAAGCATATTAAAATCTAAATAATTCAGAAAAGGACTAAGCCTATTTCATTTTCACGTCACTTGGGGGATTAGATTGGTGTGAATGTTGTGTTTATCTTGAATTATGTTACCTTTGTAAACATTAAAATCCTGAGCTAGAGAAGCTCAGATAGCATTTTGTAACCCTTCTATACCTGCCCAACTGCAGGGATTCCTTCATCCATTTTCTGTGTTACCATCCATTTTTCCTTAGAATGCAGCTAATAAGAGCAGCTTTTATAAATTCCTGTGGTTAAGATACAGTTGTGATGTTTGACTTAGCTACAAGGACTTAGCAAAAATAGCAATATAGAGGGCTGGGAAGTGCTTTCTTTTAGTTCACTCTATGAGGGGTTTCCAAGAAACTCTCTTAAGTACTGACATGTTCCAGAACTACTTTGTTTGAGATGCAAGAAGAAAATTGGGCAGATTTATATTGGGCAGTTCCAAACAAAGACTTACTAACCAAAAAAGTGTTGTCTAAATTTAAAATAAAAACAGGTTATGTATTAGTATTACTTTCTTTCCCTAGAAATGTATTCTATACTACATACATGTGATTGGAGCCTGCCTGACTTTTGGAGTAGGAGTGATTTATATGCTGGTTCAGACCATCCTGTCCTATCTGATGCAACCCGAAGTTCACAGCAAAGACATCTTTTGGATCCGATTGACAGTGCTAATCTGGTGCAGTTCAAGCATTGCAAGCAGTATCCTTTGCTCTGACCTGTAATACTAAATAGAAAAAGTTCTAACTTATTTGCAAATACTATTGTTTGTAGTTTAACTTAAGTTAGTTTAACCTGCTAGGATGAAATAAATATGCCACAGATGACCTGCCCACCTTAGACAGACAGTTTGCATAGTGTGACGTTGTCATATTCTATGTTGTAATTTGGGAGGTTGAGCATAAAGGTAATCATCAGGTCAAACCCACTAGTGAGTCACTGGCCAGTAAAGTTCAACCCTTCTCCTCCCCCTGCACACGAGGAAGTAAAAAAATGACAAAATAAGAATTTACTGCAAGGAGTTTTGACTGCTGATTATTGAAGATGTAGAGGGAAAAGTGTGCTTGAGTCAGGTGGAGTGAGTGGTGGAAAAAAACAGCTGGGAAATAAGTGTCTTTACTCCCCACTGGTGTGAATGCTGCAGCATATTTTTATAGAAAACCAAAAGTAGTACAGAACATAACAGAAGGAAAAATACCACTAGCATATCAGTGCGCATTAGCGATGCGCTGTGCCAGATGGCTTCCAGAGGAGCTTTGGAGTGTTAGCATTTAATCATAATGCCTGGGAGAGGACTCAGGAGCGTTCTGCCAAGGTTGTGTCAGAAGTGGAATTTGACCTCTGATCTCTTTCCTGCTCATCTTGTAATTCAACAGACAAGACATTTAAACAGACACATAGGCTTTCCCTACAACTTTCTGTTGACCCTGGAATCAATCATCTCCAAGAATTTTCATTTCTCAAGTGCTTGAAGCAGTTTCAGGTTTTAAGGTAATGTGGGCAAATGCCTGCAAAAGGAGAAACCTTTTTTGATCCAGAGTCACTTAATATCAGGAAACTGAATCCTGGCAGTAACTCTGTTAAACCCATTTTGAAAATTATGACTCAGATTTGTTGAACGTATAACAATTCAGGATTGTAATTTACATTCCAAAGGCACAAGTCCAAAAAAAAAAAAATACCGTCACTAGATGCTGCCTTTATGCTACAGAATCAAGGCCACCTATTTAATCCCCACCAATTCCACTTATTTCTAGGCTAACAGCCAAAACCAGCACTAAACCACACACCCAATTTCCCATTAACAGAGTCCAGCTGATCACTGAGCTCCCATTTTGGCTACGACAAGATTATATAACCTGTTTCAGTCAGATAGGAAGTGACAGCCTGAGCACTAGCAGCTTGGCATAAATAGGAGAAAAGGATGCTTATCTACTGAGGAGTCCAGATACAGAATAAGAAGGTCATCTGGATGACTTCAGAGAATTTTAGTCACAGGAGAAATATCACCTGAAATATCCAAGAGCCAGCTGATAAATCCTAACTCAAGGACTCTTTAATCCAGTTGGAAATTTCAATACTAAAGACAATCATGATGGATAACGGGGAGTTAGCTGCAAAATTACATGGTAGCATGAAATGAAGTTACGATGTTGTACAGGACTTTTCCAAGGAGAGAACATGCTTTTCAACTTCAAATGATGAGGAGCCAAACACTCCTTATCAGGAGAGGACTTTAAAAATGGGAAGATAGGAACTAGATGGAAGTTGAGAGCTGCTTACAGATACCAAAAAAAAAGAAAGCTGCAAGGACTATAGAGTTTTCAAACCAGTGTGGTCTAACCAAAATTAGAGGGAAAGAGAGGCTAGTTGTCAGGGTACTTTCTATATCGGTAGCTGTGGATACATTAAGAAAGAAAATTGGAGGGAAAAGTCTATGGCCATGGGTGAAGTGGTTGTATCTGGTACTGCAGGACATGAGGAATCCTGAGAATTGCTGACATCTTGCTGGACTGAAACAGCAGAGAGGAGCAAAGCAGTTTGTTACCTGTCCCGTAAGCAAGAGGAGGGTGGGAGCCAGATATTTTTGTATTTGAATGATTACATTCTTTACATTTCACTAGTACCTCAGGCAGGTAACATGCAACCACTAAAGCTGGATATTTGAATTACCAGAACTAGGTAACTTGCAGTATTCAATACAGAAAGAGCTCCTAAGATCATTCACATCACATTTTTAGTAAACTTTGTAACTGTGTGTGCTCAAAAGCATAAACATGCCAGCAAGTTCAGCCTTGTTCATCTTCAGAAGTAATCATGGATATCAGGAGCCTCTTAATGTTTAATCCCATTAAGGATTGAGGAAGCTAGTTAAGATATAATTTTCATTTATACAGGCACTAGCATTTGATGCAGTATATCTTCAGCTCTGTAAGGTGTTGAAAATACAGTTTCTTACTAGTGCAGAGTAGCCTGCTGATTTTGTATTGTTCTACATGCAGAAATTCCTCCAAGCAAATAAGGAATCATTGTTGGGGGGGCCTTTTTTTTTCTCTCTCTCTCTCTCTTACCCTCCCCTCCTCTTGTTTTTGGCCACCTATTAAACCCTGAGTGGACTAAAAGGAGAGAAGGAAGGTTAATAGCCCTATATTTGGCACTATTTCAAAGGTAAGGGTATTCCAGAGCATAATCCACACATCAAGGATTCAAGGTGGTTGAGAAGTAGAAAAGCAATCAGAGAAAGAGGTGCAGACACTATTAAACTGGTATAAACATCATAACATGTATATATATATACATATATAATTGAGGTATGTAGTGTTTCACATCTGTTCACAGTCCAAGTGCTTTCATAAAGACCTTATATTTGATAAGGAGATATAACAGGATCTAGCATCCCAAAATACGAAGATTGATTTCAGAATTGAGTTAATTTTAGTATGGCAGTAATTGACTGTTGGAACAACATACAGGTTGAAGGGAGTGATGTACAGGCTATTTCACATCACCATTGCTATTCATTATGGTCAGGAGGCCTTCGGGAAAAAACACCCAGAAATCTCCATGCAGCCTCCGGCTGAAACAATCCAGAGACGAATTTGAAACAATTCTAAGTTGCCACAATTTTGTCTTGACTCTTCCTTAACATATTCATTTACAGTGTTTATTTCCTCTGTTGTATTATATAGTGGCCTGTATGGAACTAATCTAGTGCAAAAGTTGCACTGGGATCCACAGGAAAAAGTAAGTAATTTGGAGCAGAGAAATTAAGCAAATTCACGGGAGCAGCACCATGCCCAGCATTGTAAAAAATCTTCATTAGATGACATTTAATACAGTCCAACCTAACACTCAGTAAGCTAAGGCTTCTAATCACACCATGCAGATTTGCATTAGGGGGTTTTCCAGTGAGGAAATGTATGCATTATTTGCAAGGTCAGTGACAAATACATCTGGGAACTTAGTGCTGTTGCAGATAGCTCTGTGCTTCCACACTCAGTGTGGGACAGGAATAGTGAGCTTGACTAGTTGAGCCGGTATAAAACTACAGGCTGCAGCAACACATTTGCAGCTTCTAGCATGGCTTTAAATTAAGCTCCTGGGCTGTATCCAAACTGCCTCAACTTGTTGTGAAGGTACTGGTTTGTCTAGTCTGTGCCAGTCAGAGATCCAAGGTCAGTGTTAAACTAACTGTAAATCATGGATTGTGTGCGCTAGTTGGTTGCAGGCATTCCTGACTGCTGTTAGGTGGGCATCTGAGGGAGTTAGGAGGAGAAAAGGGTCAAAGGATGCAAAGGATACAATGCACACCTATTTGGGCCACTGTAGGCTCCAGACTAGCTTCTCACACCATTTTTTCCTCCTTTTATACAGGGCTACACAGCTCACCTCATCAGTACCGTCTCAGAATGGTCATTAGCATTCTCCTTTCTCAGCTTCTTCCTCACCTACATCCGTGACTTTCAGGTAAAAATAGTTATATTAAACAGCACATTTCCAAACTCTAAATAGGCTGATATTACGGGCTGTGTTTGTGAGCTTCTAAACTGAAGAGCTTTATCAGCGAGACTGGAAGACCTGTAGCATGAATAGCAGTAAATACAGCCCTTTCTCCCTCCATAGGCTCTGCTCTTAGTGTGTTAACAGCGGTAAATAACACCATCGCTACCGCCACAAACTTCAAGCTCTGTCACAACCACAGGTGAAGTTTGCCCCATATTGCATGGCATGTTATGGAGTCACTCTAGGAGAACAGCTTGTCTGTCGAGTTACTAGTACTGGAGCTGGTTTGAATTTCAGGGTGGTTGATTTGGCAGGAGAAACTGTCCATTTTGAAGACATAACAAACCTTTATGTTGCATTTGCTCTTCTTTTTCCTATACAGAAAATTTCCTTGCGTGCGATCGTTAGCCTTCAGGGACAAACCCTCTATAACACACCGCAGAGCTTTATGACTGCCGAACAGACACTACTGGTAGCAGGAAGTATCTAATGAAGTTGAAGAGAACTTGTTCTCAACATAACTCAGGAATTTAGTAGCAATAGTAGTTACATTTCTAAGCATTTATTTTGCATAAAAATATGAAGTGATTATTCTCAACTTGACATAAAATGGCTTTGCTATTAACTCACTAGCCACTCAGCAATGCAAATATTATCAGTATTGTAAACAAGCCTATAACATTTCTACACATGCAGATGTCATGGAAGAATTAAATGAGGATTATTAAAAAGTTGTGTCTCCTCATCACTTCCCCCACACCCAATGGAAAAGCAGCACAGATTTTATCCTGCTCAGCCTCTTGTTCTGTTCTCTCCAGTGTTCCTTGGGCCAAGGCCTTTCGGATGGCAGGAGCCACCAGCTCAGTCTAGTGCTGCTCTCCAATGTCATCCTTTCCACACTTGTGGCACCCTCATTTGGGTAGTTGGAGTCAACCCACGACACACACATTATGCCAGCACTGAAGGTGAGGCCACACATGAGGAAAGTCTCTTTGTATAGCAGTTTACTCCAGAAGATGACAGGTAGTATTTGCTTGAGAAGATTCCCTTCTTTTTACAAGAGATCTTAGCAAAAGGGTGCAACTCCTTGGCATGCTCCAGCTCTAGTGTTTCCTACCTTCTGGAGAGGAGTCACTAGGAGTGTCAGTGGAAACAGTGACCAGAACAGCCTGCTTCAGGATAAGATGGCTATAATCCAAACCTGTTCTTCCTTCCCTCACTCCTCCTGAAGCTACTTGAGCTGACAGGTTAGTCCAAGAGTGCGTGGGCAGAGCATTCCTACAGCTCAGGTCCAGGAAGATTCAGAGCACGCAGAACTCATCCTGCTTACCTGACTCATGCTCTAGAAAGGAGGGAAGAGCTAATGAAGCACTGAGGCCCTTGGAGCAAGATGAGCAGCAGATATCATTAAGCACTAAGGGCTCCATAGCTTAGGGAAGGTTTCCACAAGAAACATGTATTACTGATAAATCCCTAGGGATCAAGAGCCTCCTAGTCAATTGTCTATTTAGCTACATGCGCTCTAATGATGCAGTATGTAAACTCTTACAGTAGGGTTAGATTTAACCAGGAGTTCATCACAGAATTCTCACTGCCTGGGTTTGCAGAGACTTGACCCTGCAAGAAAGGAGATGCCAGTTTTCCTGGTGGTAGAGAAGAAAAAACAAGAGCCCAGTTATTTTGCTCAGCTTCTCAAGAAGATTCTAGTAGGACCCTACATGATCATAGGACTCTTCCCCCTCTCCTCTGCATAGTATCTCTCACGGAGCACTATTAAACACAGACACCAGGTTTCTGAGCATTGACTAGCACTGAGTGATGACCAGCCAGACATAAGGAGCAGTATTTGCTCTGCAAAGCCCCAGCCCTGCCTGCAGTGATGCTGCTCTGATTGGCGGGACATGAGACCAACATGGCTGGAAGCTCAGCAAACCCAAGGCCTCTCATCTTGGATAACATCCCATTGAGACCCCACTTCAGAACAGCACGTCATTCTTCTAATGCACCAGATATAAAGAGAACTTCTCATAGTTAGAAGTTTGTTAGAAGACTGAGAGGAGATCTGATCAATATGTATAAGTATCTGAGGGGAGAATGTAGAGAGGATGGGGCCAAAGTCTTCTCGGTAGAGGCCAATTGACAGGACAAGGGGTAATGGGTACAAATTGAAACACAGGAAGTTCCATCTCCATGTAAGGAAGAACTTCATTTCTGTGAGGTTAACAGAGAGGGTGTAAGGCTTGAAGTCTTCTGCCATCCAAGGCTGTGTATAATGATGGATGCCAACAACTTTCATTCATGTCAAGCTCCCCAAAAGAACTCCATCACACTGAAAAGAGTCTGGCTCCATTCTCCTGACTTCCTCCTTTGAGGTATTGATATACACTGGTTAGATCCCCTCAGTCTTCTCTTCTCCAGGCTGAACAGGCCCAGCTCCCTCAGCCTTTCCTCATAGGGCACATGTTCCAGGCCCCTGATCATCCTTGTGGCCCTGCGCTGGACTCTCTCCAGCAGCTCCACATC
>JAUBNY010000393.1:67294-83156 GCA_032275445.1 Crypturellus soui | reverse complement strand
TCCTCCCCAGGTGCAAGACCTTGTACTTGGCCTTCTTGAATTTCTCTGGTTTCTCTCTGCCCAGTTGTCCAGTCTGTTCAGGTCCATCTGGATGGCAGTGCAGCCCTCTGGGCTATCAGCTGCTCCTCCCAGTTTGGTATCATCAGCAAACTTGCTGAGGGAGCACTCTGCCTTCATCCCAGTCATTGATGAATAAATTGAACAGGACTGGACCGAAGACTGACCCCTGGGGGATACCCAGCTCACTTAGTCCTTCCTCATAAATTAGATGCTCCTGTCCCTTAATCATCTTCATGGCTAACTACAGGCCTCCAAGTAGACTGCACCACTGACGACCACCCCCTGGGCTCTGCCATCCAGCCAGTTGTTAATCCACCTCAGCATCCACTCATCTATCCCACACTTCCAGAGCTTGCCCGGGAGGACACTGTGAGGGACGGTGTCAGAAGCCTTGCTGAAATCCAGATAAATGACAACCACCGCTCTCCCCTCATCTACCCAGCTGGTCATTCCGTCACAGAAGGGTATCAGGTTAGTCAAGCATGATTTCCCCTTGGTGAATCCATGCTGACCACTCCTGAGCACCTTCTTATCCTCCCCATGTTTGGAGATAACAGCCAGGATGAGTTGCTCCATGACTTCCAGGGATGGAGGTGAGGCTGACGGGCCTGTAGTTGCCTGGGTCCTCCTTCTTGCCATTTTTGAAGAATAGTGTGACACTGGCTTCCTTCCAGGCTTCCGGCACCTCCCCCGTTCTCCAGGACCTTTTGAAGATGATGGAGAGCGGCTTAGGAATAACAGCCCCAGCTCCCGCAGTACTCTCAGGTGCATCCCATCAGAGCCCATGGATCGTGGACGCCAAGTTTCCCTAGGTGCTCTCTGACCCAAAAGTTTTAGAGAGGGAACCAGTGTCTGTACAAAGACAGATCTCTGATTAATAATACACCTGAACTTCCTCCTGCATGTTTTTTTTTTCTAAAAAGAGGAAAAATGTCTTTCCATACACACTAATGAGCTCCAAATGAGCTACCATATTCAAAGCAATCATCAAGTTTAGTAGATCAGGCCATGAAAATACCAACTCAGTAGTAAAGAGCAATGCCATAGGACATTAGGAGAAGCCCAGAGAACAAAACAAGATGCTATTGTGCAGCTCTACAGCGCAGTGAGATTTTTTTTATGAGAATAGTAGGTCTGTGCCATCCATCTGAGCAAGATCATGATAGAAGTAAAAAAGTTATGGAAATCAGTTTTGTCGTTGTTTGGATAACAAAAACATCAACGGTTTGGGATCGTTTCTGCTCAGGGGACACATACAGAACTTCTTGGTTTTGAAAAAGAAAACTGACTGGGACAACAAAGGCCTACTAAATATGTTCTTTCGTGGAGATGGGGACTTGAGGACTGATTATATTATTATTAGAAAATGTCAAAGGCAAAAAGTTATTAAACATAAAGATACCATGTCTGGTTAAAAGTCACTGTCATACGAAAATGAGAATCTCAGTGAAGTTCCAAATGAAATCTCATGTACTGTGTCTTTGTCACACTGGTCTCTGTTCTTACTGATTTCCTGCCTCACATCACTCTCTGTTGGGCACGGAAAGGGCTAAATGTATCTTTGATCTGATCCAACATAGTCTGCTTATGCTTCTGAGTCTTGTTTGTGAAAGCAGCACTATCTTCCTTTCCATCTCTCAGAAGCATTTTTTCAACCATGCTGTAACTGCTCTGTTCTTCCCAAATTGAAGGATGAAGACAGGCTGAGCTGTGACAAATTCAGCCTTGCTATCTGTTCCCACTGCTGACCATGCGATTAGGAATTGGTCACAGTTTGTCCGCTCATATTTGCTGCAAGAAATCTAGGGTCACTTCAACATGGTCCAAACCAGTTTGTAAGCAGCAATGTTTGAAAATCGTATCTGCACATCTCTGATGATAAAATACCTGCAGATTAAGTTCTTTTGCATTTATCCTGCACATTTCCAACCCTAACAGCGGACTGCTAGCTTGCCAAGACCACATTAGATATGATTTGACATGATTGATCATGTCCAAATTGAACCTGATTTGGCCTAAATTAGGAGGAGTGTTGCCAGCAGATCGAGGGAGGGTCTCCTGCCCCTCTACTCAGCTCTGGTGAGGGTGCACCTGGAGTACTGTGTCCAGTTCTGGGCCCCCCAGTACAAGAGGGATGTGGAACTTCTATAGAGGCTCCAGTGTAGAGCCATGAAGACGATTAAGGGACTGCAGCATCTATTTTATGAGGAAGGACTAAGCGAGCTGGACCTGTTTAGCTTAGAGAAGACTGAGAAGGGATCTGATCAATATGTATAAGTACCTGAGGGAAGGATGTAAAGAGGATGGGGCCAAACTCTTCTTGGTGGTGGCCAGGGACAGAACAAGGGGTAATGGGTACAAGTTGAAACAAAGGAAGTTCCATTTCCATGTAAGGGAGGACTTCTTTCCTGTGAGGGTGCCAGAGCCCTGACACAGGCTCCCCAGAGAAATTGTGGAGTCTCCTTCTCTGAAGATCTTCGAAACTCACCTGGATGCCACTCTGTGCTCTGGGTGTCCCTGCTTGAGCAGGGTCCCTTCCAACCTCAACCATTCTGTGATTCTGAACTCTCAAGCTAAGTGGCTGATGCAGACTTCTCCATAATTTGTGTCCTTGTAGACAGATGCCAGAGCTCCAATGAGTTGTCCTCACATCTTTGCACTGTAATAGTTCTTCTACCCCAGAAAACATCCTGACTTCAGAAGGTCAAGATGATGCTGGCCACTCGCCTAGTATTTTCCTTCCATCCTATTCTGTTTCGCCCAACACTCATTGCCACTTCTGCTCTTTGGACTCTGAAATTCCTTAAAGGTTTTTCACTAATTCTTTCTGAATGTTTGTTCGAAAGTGATAGCTGTAATTCATAGCCTAAATCCACATGTTTCATGATGTTATGCACCTGAGGCAGCCAGCATGGTGTAAAGCTTGAAGTCTTCTGCCATCCAAGGCTGTGTACAATGATGGATGCCAACAATTTTCATTCATGCCAAGCTCCCCAAAAGAACTTCATCCTTTCTGGCATAATTAAACTCAAAGTAGAACGCAGGAGTTAAAAGAATAGCAGTGTGGGGAAAAAAAGACAATCTGTGCTACAGCTCATAATGATGGAAGAGGAGTAGTTCCAAAAACCTACAAGGTCCTTGACTGTCAGGAATCCTTTTGCTGTTGCCGTTAACGCAATCTTTCCACATCGGCACATGGCAGGTTTCCTCTTGGCACTCAGTGATCCTTCTGCCTTTCTTGAAACATCTAAGTTTGTTCTTTCTTTCTCTTCCCCAGAGGACTTCACTGCCTTTCTGAATTGCACTAAATGCTTTCCATTTTTTGCTTGCAAGGAAACAGCCCATCCATTTTTTTTCTTCTAAATCTTGCTGCTCACACTTCACTGCACTTCTTGCAGTGATGCTTGTTCTCCTAGTTTTCAATATGGTATCATCTCTACAAAGAACTCAGGCCTAACTGGACATGTTGGTAGCAGAAAAGTGATGTCAACAGTAAAAAGGTGTTGCATCGTAGAACTTTATGCTTGGAATCTTCTGTGCCAAGGAAGGGACAAAAAAACTCAGCTTCCATTAATTTCTTCAGAGATCACTAGAAAATAAAGAGGAAAGACTTTTGCCAGAAGGCAGCCTGGCTGGATGAATGACATCTGCTGAAAGAACATCACAGCCGGCAACTGTAGAAAAAGACACAAGGCAGTATCAGTCCTTTGGATTGCCATTTCATGTACAAAGAATTTTCTCGTTTCCCACATGAAACGATTGCATCTTCATTATTTGACAGGCTTAGTGCAATAATCCTTCTTCTCCGCTTTCAGAACACGTGAGATGGCAAACACGTTCCTCAGGGGTTTGAGGCCACTCACTGATGGAAAAAAATAGTCTCCCCGAGATGACCCTCTTTATTTAACATCAGAGGGCATGGGCACTTGTACGCCCCTGCTCCATGAGCTTCTCAGCCTCACTGAGCGAGTCTGTATTTCACTAGTACAGCCAACAAGTTGTTTCCTCAGGCACTCAACTGCCTCACAGGTGCCCCCTGTGAAACTGGGGGATGAATTCCATGACCTGTCTAGGCCAGCACTGCAAATTCAAACACATCATCCTCTTCCTTCTGCACAGATTCTTCATGAGGTGCTCGCTTCCCTATGCTAAACTATTTTATTTCTGTCCACAAAACTTTCACTTTGTACAATGAGCCCCCAGATGACCAAGGTACTATCATCCAAACTTGCTCGCTTCATCATAGAAACTTGCCTCTTGCACAGTAATTACAGTCATTTCAATCATTAGAGAGCTTAGCTCCATTACCTACCTTCCTTCTTCACCCATCGCAGTGCATTTTTGGAGCATCATCTCCTATTTTTGTCCTCCCCCTTGCTTTTCAGAACAGGGACCATCTCTTTCTTTCCTTGTAAAAAAACTGTACTGCCTTACTAATGGGGAGGAAAAGGAGACACAAAAGGGGTGGAAAAGGGGCGGAAAACAACAGTGGAGTTCAAGGCAACAAATCTGCAGAATGTACAAAGTTATTTGGGGCAGTAACAGCGGCTGACTTTGAAGAACTGCAGGAAGGTCTTACAAGATTTGATGACAAGGATGACAGAGGGTAAGGAAAGGCTTCCACACAACAAATGACAAAATATACATGGTCTGATAATCCCCAAAAAAAAGACAAATGAAAAAAAAGCACTACAGAGATATATAAAATCACAATGTCAAAGACAGTTTTTGTGCTTATTCTCTCCTACAATAAGAAATTGATGTAGCAAGAGGTCAAACTGCAAAAGTACATCAAGGGCTATTAAATATACAACTTCAGGTGCCCTTTTTGCTTTGATGAGTAATGACTCAACATAATCCTGTTTAGGGAGGAAAAAAAAAAGAAACACAACACACACACACACACACACAAAACCATATTGCCCAGGTGGCCAAAGGCTTAAACAGTAACTCCAAGAGAGATGGATCCAATAACTCCACCGTCTTACTTCAGCAGGTGCAAGTTCCAATTCCATTTTCATAGCCCTAAGAGGTTTCCTATAAATATCAACAGTATTACTGCCTAAATTTTAAGCCCCAGACTGCTTAAATAGTATTTATTGAACACTGACAAATGACCTTTTATGACAAATTGATAAGTTTCCAGTAATTCACAAAAGTTGTCATGCACTATAAAACATTAGCAAAGGAAAAAAAAAATCTGTAATTGGGATTTGCAATTTACATTCGGTTTCTAAGAGATAGGCCATGAAATTCCACAGTGGGAAAGTTTATTTCCTAGGACTAATACAGAAACTTCTCAATTCAAAATATAGAGAATACACTAATAAAAGCGCTTATCTTTTGCATTCTTTGAGACATAACATCCCAAAAGCAGCATTCTAGACAAGTCAGTTCATGTATTCCTGGTATCTAGGAGGAAACTTACACCTTCCTAAATACACACACATTGTAAGTCTCATTAAGACCCTCCATTTACCAGAAAAAAATAGCTTAAGTATATTTAAGCATAGAATTCATTTCGGCAGTCACTGAAGTGAAACTGAGTGTGGTCCAGATCAGCTTCAGTATTTCAGGTTTGCTGCATCTTTCTGCGCATCTCTTCTAGCGCTGCTTCTCGTTCTCTTAAGAGTTGTTTAAGTCGTTTTATTTTTTCATCCCTAATTGTTTCATCCAAGTCTGGGGGAGTCAAAGGGAAAGTGTCATCTCTAAAGGAACCTTCAATAACTGAAACATCATTTTCACAAGACACTAAAATCGGAATACTTGAGTCCGTAATGTCACTATTTTGAGAGCACAGGTCTTGCTCAGACTCTCTTCCCAGGGGGGATATAACAGAGCCCGTGGAAATATTCTGCTGCACCAGGACTGGAGGAGGTGAAACGCTTTTATTAAGTACTACAGAACTGGGACTACTGTTGTCTGGGCTTGTACTCGTGGTTGATCTGACTGACGTTTTCCTTCTTTTTCCCGTGTCTGATAGTGGTGAGGATTTCAGTTTTCTTTTCTTAGACAAATCCTCTTCCAGATCCACAATTATCTGTACAGCCAAGAAACATATACAAGCTGCTGTTAAACTAAGCATCATTCTGCGTTACATCACAGTATGTTAAACACACAATGCAAGAGTTACTTATTGCAGGCTTTTAGGGTTACTATGTGGAGGCACACTGGAAACAGTTTGAGAAAATGCACTTTTCTTTCAGAAACATATACTGGCAAAAATACCAGCTTTACTATTTCAAAGTATTCAATTCCTTCCCTAGTCAATCGTCCATTTCTGCCTTCTCTGTGTGCAACTATCTATTGTATTTGTGCACATGTAATTTGATTAGAAGATTCAAAATCTAGAATTCTTCATACATTTCCAAAAAGCATGTATTGTAGATACTGCACACTACATGGCTTCATTTTTGTCTTGTATTTTGTTGTTTAAAATCCAATTTACTTTAAAAACAGGCAGTGGATCTGTTCAATGCAGGGCTCTCAACATAAAATTATTAAAACTTGAAAACCCCTTTGACTGGGTGGAGTCAAGACATTCAGAGAAAAATTTAGAGCACTGTGGAGCTGAGCAGAACCACTGTGGAAGGATAAAATCATTTTAATGTACTAAAATCGAAGTTCTTCCATCTATAGATGAAAGCACCCAAGCAACTTCCCAGCTTAAGACCTTTGATGACAAAGGATTAAGTCAATACTCTTCTACATGAAGACATATCAGAAGGGAGCAGTCACAGCCTTCAGAGACCTGACGATGAACGAAAGGCAGCATCCTAAGACACTCTCAGCTAGCCCTATTGGGCTCAACAACATCTTGCACTGACAGAGGCAAATCTGGATGAGATCCCAGAGACAGGATGTGTGCGACAGAATGTGTGCCTTAAAAATATAGTAGTGAGCAGCGACTGGAGAAAACAGGTTGTTGAGAGAAATACTTCTAATCTCTCAGTGATGCTCTTCCTTCCCCACTCCCCTAGCTGTGTGCTCAGAGACTTACACATTTCTGACTCAAGCGTACTGAAACAGCATTGAAACCACACAGCTCTGAGCTCTGTTGTAGCACACAAGTTCTAAGGGCAATTCTCACAAGCACCATAACAATTACTGACTTGTCCTGATGCGTCCAGGGGGTGGGCAGAATCAGGATAAATGTGCAGCTCTATCTGCCTATGCAGATGCTATTCTCTAGATGTCTTGTAGAACATTTTATTATTGAAAATTTTCAAGATACCTTTTGCTGTTCAACACATGCTTGAGGTTGACTTATTATTTCCAAATCTAATGACGATGAACTGCTAGAATCATTTCTCCTTTTTGAGCTATTACTGGAACACACTCCTTCTTCCGATATCACACAGGAGGTCCTTAAGGGTATTCTCCTAAGGTATACTCTCTCCTCCTTAGAGAGACCAAATTTTTTCCTTAATTCCATGTATTTTTTCCAATGTGGCTTCTCTTGGTGTTTGATTTTAATAACCTTTCCTGGTGAATCCATCTTCTCAAAGTGGATCTGAAATATATGAACAGTGAGAGTGCCATCAATCTCTGTCTCTTTCTCTGTGTCTCACCAAACATTAGTGAAAGTTTTTTTCTCATTTTCCAAGAGTAACTTTTAGGTATACACCAATTGTGAGAAATCACATATATATTAGCATATATTTAACACTGTTGTTAGTTATTTAAACACCAAGTATATCTAGAAAACACACAATGGACTAGTAAACCACAGAAGTAAAATCACTTATCCTAAAGCTTCACAATAACACATAAAGATGATGAAAGATCAGAAATGATGTTCTTTACAGTGTCATTTTCAGACTCATGAAAAATATTTGCATTGCTGTTGATAATATTAACACAGCACAATGTCTAATCTAGCTTAATTGTAACAAAAACTATCATTACTTTCAAGGCCTGTCTCACATCAGTATGCCCAGCACCTGTGCACTTCCAAGTCTATGGTCCAAAAAAGGAAAAATAAGCAGAATATAGCTGATACAGTATTTCGCAGACGCTAAAGCAAACAAGAATGCTAATACTGGACACTACAAAGCACAAAAGAAAAAAAAACAAAGTCTATTTCAGCCATGTTTCAAGTAAGGAACAACAGAAATCACTAAAATGGTCATAAATATGCTTAGCTTGCAGAGATTTTTTCTGCCTGGTCAAACACAAGCAAGCACAAACCGCATTCAGAACAATTCTTCATTTGAAAGCAAACTCATCCCAGCCTCTTGAGCTAAACCCGTTCTGCAATTCTTCAGGGGTACAGAGTCTGCGGCATGTGAAGTCAAGGATTGTCTAGATATTTTCTAGATCAAAAAGTATGTAGGGAGAACAAAGGGGAAGTAACTGTTGCCATTAAAGCTCTGGTGAGTTTCTTCTGCATGACATCAAACCACTGGAAAAGGTGGTGGATCCTTCCCCATCACAGCACAACAGGAAAGAAATGCAATTCATTTCTCGGTTTCACTCAGTTACCAGAAACAGAAGCCTAGTGTAACAATACAGTTTGTCTCAGAATTGACAAATCCTGCTCTTCCACCTCATTCTCGCTCATTTAGCTGTAAACTCTTTTACATTATTTCATCAAATCTACACCACACTCAACACTTACTCTGCTGCAAGAACGTGGCAACACATTAGTCATCAACCAGAACTCAACTTCCCTACAATTCCATTAGCTATACAATTTTTCCTGGGATGAAACACAAATGTTCAATTATATTGAATAAAAATCTTCTCATTTTTTTCCAAGGAAGAACCAGACATTAGATCATCATTTTTGGTGTCATGACACCTGGCTTAGAAGACTATAATATCTGTTTGATTTGAATACAACCAGGAACGTATGGCAATTGACACATTTTATTGGAAACAATTACCTTTTGACATTCTTCACCGAAAGCACTCTTTTGTTTAGACTGAGGTAAAGCAGACATGGCTGCTTTGGGAGAAGGGCTCTTCTCTTTGCCATTCTGGCATACATTTTTCTGGGTCCCTACTTCTGTAATAGGGGTCACTCCACTTGAAATGCTCTGGGTGACGGGCAAACTCTTATCCTGGTTTACAGTGGAATTCTGCGGATTAATACTTAGTGTCACCGGAACTGCAGGTGTAGGCTTCAAGTCTTTTCTTAAATCGGTTGATGAACAATCTTCCGAATTTAGACACGGTTTCAGATCTTTCTGAGACAGCGCCATTCCTTTGTTTTTTGACAAGACGAGATTCACCACTTTACTGGTTATTTTAGTGACTGCATTAGAATCCATTAGTTTGGACATCTCCTTTCCAAGTGAAACATCAGAGGACAAAGCTTGTTTGTCAGCTTGTGCTGTCAAAACGTCAGAGCCTCTTTTAGTCAACAAATAGACTTTCCCATTGTACATGACCAGAGCGTTATCTTTAACAGAGGTGATTTTTGTTTGGCTTCCACCAGGGCTACTGGAACAGAGTGGTAAAATATTTGCTGAATTGACTTCTACATTTTTCATATCTGCTAATGTTTTCAGGATCTTGGAAGCCACGTTATTTGATGACTTTACAGGAATAAGGCAAGGCGCTGATGACTGTGAATGTGACTGCACAATCAATTTCACTGGAGCTTGCTGGTACTGCTGACCATCAGATGCCACTGTCTCTGGATGAGAACTACTTGCCTTTTGTGTAGTTGTCATTAATAATGGTTTTGAAACTTCCGTGGAAGGTTTGGGGCAAATGGTTTGCAGACGCTTGGGAAGTACTGTTTTTACTGTGTTCACTGGCGACACGTAAATAACAGTTGGCATTTTCATACTGTCCGCTCCTCCAGATACATTTGTTGCTGCAGCTGCAAGGATTTTTTGCTGTATTGCAGGTGGCAAAGAAGAAGCTGGAACAGATTTCACTTCTGCATCAGCTGGTATCTGGAGATGGTGGCCAGAGGGCAACACTGGAGTTTTCACAGACACTGGGAGACTTTTTGTGTTTACCAACATGTAAGCAGTGTTAGTCTGGTTAGACGAACTTTTTACAGCCATGTTCTGTAAAGACAGTCTATCAACTGAAACACAACTGCTTTGGATGTTAGCAGCTGATTTTGTAGTCAAACTTTCTTTTTCAGAAGATGCTCTAACACTTTCCTGTTTGTCTACTGTCCTTGTAAGAATAATCTTTCCTGGATTAGCAGACTGAAAAACAGGTATCTTAACAGATGAAGGTGTAGTAGTATTGGGAAGCTGGGTCTTAAAAGTAAGATGGACAGGATTAGAAATATTTGCTTTACAATTATTTGGCATGGCTGAAGACTGAACTATCGGCACAAAGCTTGCTGAAGATTTAGAAATTGGAAGTAATTTCAGAAGGTTTTTTCCATCTGGTCCCGTCGTCTGAACTACTCGGTACATACAGCCTGCAATGCTTAACAAAACAAAGAAAAGAGGAAAGGAAAAGAGAGATAGTGTAAGTGAACCCAGCACAAATATTTTAATTAAAGCACATTCCCAATGCTATGTCTTAGAAGCACATTAACTAGTGAAAAATGCCGTATCGAACCTTCAGGAACTTCACTGGCAAAAATTATACTGACCTGCTTAGTACCATTTTGGAGCTAGTATTTCAAAATATCAGACTATTTGAAAATATATCCAACTATTACATTGCAGAGTGGCAAGGAATTACATCCTTTTCAGATAAAAACACTTTAGAAGACCCAGAAAACACCTTGAAGTATTCTCCTCTACTACTTACAGGGACTTTCTGAAATGGAAAATAGTTCTTTACTTCTAGATTTCACAGACAAGTTGTATTTTTTACTTTCCCATGCTCCTACTTAGCATTAGGAAGTAAGAATATTAGAAAAGCTTTAAGAAAATTCCAATTAGATTAGTTGCATAGCGAAGATGGAAGCTGAAGTTATTTCAGACATACACAGAGGAAGGAGTTAAGATGTAGAACATATTTACTTTGTAGAATGAGGTATAGGGTGACCAACCCATATGCCTGCACCTCATCTACTCACTCATTTTTTAGGCACATATAGACTACAAAGGTTGTTAACTTCAAAGAAATGACATGAAGAGCAAGTGGGATCAAGGTCCTGGCAGAAGCTCTAAAGAACTTAGAGGGATATAAATCAAGCTGTAGCAAGTAGAGAGCTTAATAAAGCAGGATTACTGGTAATCAGCATCGGTAAATACAGATTTTTTTTTTCATGTGAATATTAAAAATTCAAAAGAGCAAAGAGATAGAACAATTTTGTACTTAGAAGTTAGTTCTGACCATCCCAAATGCCAAGGTAAGAACAACAAAAGATCTTTTAAGTCCAATGTGGGACAGAATTTTTCCTGCTTCAAGCAAGTATGCCTTGTTAGGACAAGAGGAAAAGGCCTCAAGTTGAAGAAGGGGAGCTTCAGGTTAGATATTACGAAAAACTTCTACAAGGAAAGAGTAGTCAAGCATTGGAAGAGGCTGTCCAGGGAAGCAGTGGCATCACCATCCCTGGAAGTACTCAAGAAATGCGTAGATGAGGCGCTCAGGAACATGATTTAACACTCATGGAGTTGAAGGGCTTACAGTTGGACTCGATCTTGAAGGTCTTCTCCAACCACAACAATTTTATTATTCTATGCCTGAATGATGGCATCTTCCCCCGAAACTCCTGGATTCTCAGCAGAACAATCTAAGGTCCAAAACACTTCAGCAGTGACAAGACAGCTTGAGAGCTGCAAGCACAAAATGGGATTTTCTCACCAGGAGAGACCCAATTAACTGGAATAGATTTCACTGTTTGATGTCAGATCTAGAATGATTAAAATGCCAAGCTGCTCAATTTTCAGTCACCAAAAAACGTTTCATCTCTGTCCTACTGCCTTTCGACATCAATAAATGTATTAGAGAGCAAGGACCTAATTATTTCCAAATCTCAGTCCAGATGAAAAAAATACTGACATCTGTTTATTCTCAAGTACTTTTGATGCAACCTTAAAATTAAGTCTTATGTTCAATACTTAGGTACAAAGCCTCATTTCTAGGCATATAGCATGACAAAACAGACATTTGTGTGATATATTTGTGTAGTAGGCAGGAAATTCTGTTACTGTATTTTACTTTTAAAAATAATAATGTACTAAAACTGAAAGATATAGGCAATACACCACCTCATTCCTTGTAGAAGCTGCCTGAAGAGATTTTTGTAGGTTTCTTTCTTTCAGAAAAAGAACACTTGAGGAAAACTAGTACTGAAGCTAATGGCTTCATCTAAATATTTTTGTGTAAACCAAAAGCAGCAATTAGAAAAATCTGAATATTTGAACATAGTCGAAGCAGAAAAGGCTCATTTTTGGAGCGCCTTTCAACCTCCTAGTGCTACTGATAATGGAGACTTGGCAAAGATCAGCACTGAGCTCCAGGACAGTACTTTACTGCATATTTTTATGCTTTGAATCTTTGAATGCTTCGTCCATAACTTCTTCATCTACATTCTCTACACTTCTTCTCTTGTAGATATAAGAATCACTTTTCCGAAGGAGAATTCAGATGTAACTTTTCAACAAGGTCTGTAGACGTGAATGACTGAACGTAGGCAGCCTCACTGATTTCCCAAAGAGCAAACAAGCACTTAAGCACCACTCAAATTAGCTAGCACTACAAAAAGGTATCAAAGCGCAAAAGAAAACTTTCATCAGACTCCTTCATCTGTAACAGCAAGGGGATATCTAATTTCTGGGGGAGAAGGAGAAGGAAGAGTGGCAGATTTAAGAGCTGGGAAGCAGAGGGGAAAAAAAAGAGCAGACAAACAAAGGAAAACTGAAAAAAAAAAAAAAAAAAGACAGAGGAGGCATTTATAGAAACATTTTCTAAACAGAGAGCTAGTGTCTGGTGCTCACTCCCGCTCTTCTCCTTTCAGCCCTGCATCAGCCTACACCTCCCTTCCAGGGATACTTTCAAAGCTGTGCTAGGAAGAGCTGTGCAAGAATCTTTTGAGTAACCTGCCTTCAGAAGAAACCCCACCTAAAACTCCAGTTTGCCTGAACTCATTCTACTTTTCATGACTGCAGAACACAAACATAGATTTTTACTTTTATACTCTATAGATTAAAAAAAAGGTGGGAAATCCAACACTTATGGTTTTCTAGACAATAACATTCTTTTTTTTGCAATAAATTCTTTATCAGGTACTTACAGGTTTGTAGAAATACAAAAAGCTAAAAGACAGGAAAGAAGGAAGGAAAGGAAATATTCAGGTGAGATACTGAGAAGTCTTTCTTAGCCAAATCTATCTCAAACATCCATGAAGCAGGTAAGAAAAGAATCAATTACAAAGATTTTGAATGCTTTTCTTACTTCAGAGGTTGCTTTGCCATATATATCTCATCACTAAAGACCTCTCCAGGTGAAGCAAAGAAATAAATAGGAATGACATTTCATATATTATCAATATAAAATAAAACATTTTCAGACTTCTTTGTACATTTCTGAGCAATGACGAAGAGAGAGAAAAATATATTTCTCCCCACTCAGCAGGCCATTTCTGCTCTTTAAAGCAGGATGTTTTAAGAATTCCTCAAGGAGAGAAAAAAAATCTTCCCGTCAGTTTCCCCCCCTAGGGGTGTGAGATATTTTAAATGAGACTGATCTAATTTCCTGAATATATAACGAGCAAACCTGTAAATTGTGCAGAGATTAGCAATAGCAATACTGTTAAGGTGGCATAAGAGCAAACAGAAGAGTGGCCTCAGTTTTTAACTGTAGGTCACAGTATTTCAGATTATTTAGCAAACCTCTTGCCAAAAACCTGTTTTCTTTCTCATCTTCATCCTCCTTCCCTACTCCTAAAATCAAAGGAAGAGTTTTATACAGCTTCCTTCCTTCTAATAAGCTCTCCCAAGTGACACTTATCAGCATTGCTCAAGGCTCGAGTACAAGACAAATCTCTGAAGAAAATTTGAGGGCAATAAACTCCTGGATGGAAACAGGAAATAGAGCAGTCAAAATTCTGCTTTAATGCCATCCTATCATAGACTCATAGAATGCTTAAGGTTGGGAGGGACCTCTAGAGGTCATCTAGTCCCCTACACACGCAGGGCCACCTAGAGCACATGGCACAGCACTGCATCCAAGCGGGTTTTGAAGATCTCCAGAGAAGGGGACTCCACAACCTCTCTGGGCAGCCTGTTCCAGTGCTCTGTCACCCTCACTGTTAAGAAAATTTTCCCTAAGTTCTGTGGAACTTTTGATGCTTCAGTTTCTGGCAGTTTCCTCTAGTTCTATCAGTGGCCATATTATCTATCATAGCTGGTTAGTTGGTTATTTTTAAAAAATATGTATGTTATTTTGTGGCATTCACAGAGACCAACAACTAGATGACTTTTTTCTTGAACAGCAAAGGTCCAAGTTACTTTAGCTAGACAGATGACACAATATTGATGCCTGCTCAAAAAAAAAATGGCAGTGACACTAAACAATCTATAAAAGCAGAGAAAGTAGAATGCTATAGAAATTAAATATAGATCTTTATTTTTTTAAACAAGTCTGGATAAACAAAAAGAATAGTCGAAGTTTCCCCCAAATGGAATAAAATTCCCATTTTCTTCATTTATACACTCAGATACAGCAATTTCAATGTCGCCTGAAGGTGGCGCTCTGTGTTGTTTACTGCTCTTACTAAAAAAATCTTCAAGAGCAGAAATCGTCAAAAAATGAATCTTATGTTGCTATTTGTTGCCATACACAACTATTAAATTATCATTAACAAAAATAGCTTTGGGAAAAACAAAGTGATTCCTCAAATGCATCACAACCACCAAGCCAACCAGGCATATTACTGCAATAGAGATCAAGATCTTGGCTAACAGGAAGGCCATCCAAAAACCAGCGAGTGGAGATGCAAACCAAAAAGACATAAACACTCGCTTAAGCTTCCATTAGACATTGAGTCCAAGAGAAGAAACGCTCCCTTTCAGTAATCCTAAGCTGTGTTTCAGTCCGTCTTTACTCCCAACTAACATTTTGGGTCAATTTTATCCACAAATAAGCAAATGGAGACAATGAAGCCACTGCAAACTCCAGAAAAAAAAAATCAATTTTCTTTATTTTAACAGGGGAAGCTGAATCCTGGAAGTAGTAAACTAACAGCAATTAGAAACTGGAAGTATATACCAAGGAACAAAGTAAAATAAATTCCCTGGAGTCCTCATTCACTTTAAATGTCAGTAGTACATCCATGCATTAACTGAAAATAATATTACACTTAGTGTTATCTGGATTATCTAACTGCCAGGAGAGAGGCCATATGCTATCAAAGACCAGGTCCTCTTTCCGCAATGACATTTTGGCCAGGGTTGCATAAGGGGTGGAACTAGACAAAGTCACCATCTCCTGGCCGCAACCATCACGCAGCTACTTGGCCCTTGACGAGTTTTCCCACAACAGAGGCAGCTGCAGAGACCTCCCGGGAGGCTCCACAACCCGCACGAGGCCAGGCTGCTACCCAAACTGTCACCTGGACTGGCGCTGTCAGGTTAAAGCTCGTTCAGGACCGTTTCTGCCTCGGGCAGCTCGGGAAATCTCCGTTTGCTCGGCACACTGCGGCTCGAGAGCCCGAAGCGCCTCTAGTGGCGGGCTGCCGTTAGGGCTGAAGTGACACCGTGAAAACGCGCCGGCCGCCCCAGTGCCCACCCCAACACCCCTCCTGCCCGCGCCCGGCTGCGGCAGCGGGGCCAGGGCCCCACACCGCGAGGCGCGGCAGGAGGCGCCCCGGAGCCCGCGGCAGCCTCGCGCGAGGCCGCGTGGGCGCGAGGCTCCGCTGGAGCCGGGCGGG
>JAUBNY010000393.1:42442-67194 GCA_032275445.1 Crypturellus soui | reverse complement strand
CTTGTACTGTGGGGCCCAGAACTGGACACAGTGCTCCAGATGTGGCCTCACCAGGGCTGAGTAGAGGGGCAGGATCATCTTCCTTGACCTGCTGGAGACGCTCCTCTTAATGCACCCCGGGATGCCATTGGCCTTCTTGGCCACGCGGGCACCCTGCCGTCTCATGGTCAACCTGTCGTCCACCGCAACGCCCAGGTCCTTCTCTGCAGAGCTGCTCTCCAGCAGGTCGGTCCCCAGCCTGTCCTGGTGTCTGGGGCTATTCCTCCCCAGGTGCAAGACCTTGTACTTGGCCTTCTTGAATTTCTCTGGTTTCTCTCTGCCCAGTTGTCCAGTCTGTCCAGGTCCATCTTGATGGCAGCGCAGCCTTCAGGGCTATCAGCTGCTCCTCCCAGTTTGGTATCATCAGCAAACTTGCTGAGGGAGCACTCTGTGCCTTCATTCAGGTCATTGATGAATAAATTGAACAGGACTGGGCCAATTGAACAGGACTGGACCCCAAGCCATGCAAGTCATGTCAGAATCCCAAAAGCAGAGAAAAGGAGGATGCACCAATAAATTGTTGGGCAGTTCACTTTTACTTAGAGTCTTTTTGCTCTGAGCAGAGGCAGTCGTAATCTCTTGTATCTTCTTGCTCAAAACTTTGCTCCTACCCCTGTCTCTAAGCAGATGTGAACCCTATTCTTTCCAACCAAACCAACAAGGCCAAGTGATCAGGTCCCCTCAAGTGCTGGGTCCTGCACCTGGGGAGGAATAACCCCAGGCATTGGTACAGACTAGGGGTTGACCTGCTGGAAAGCAGCTCTGTGGAGAACGATTTGGGAGTCCTGGTTGACAACAGGTTAACCATGAGTCAGCAATGTGCCCTTGTGGCCAATGAGATCCTGGCTGCATCAGTAGAAGCATTGCAAGCAGGTCGAGGGAGGTGATCCTCCTCCTCTACTCAACTCTAGTGAGGCCGCACCTGGAGTATTGTGTGCTGTTCTGGGCTCCCCAGAACAAGAAGGACATTGAGCTTCTAGAGAGGGTCCAGTGGAGCGCCACAAAGATGGTTAAGGGACTGGACCATTTGTCATATGAGGAAGGACTAAGTGAGCTAGACCTGTTTAGGCTGGAGAAAAGAAGGCTGAGACAAGATTTGATTAACATGTTCCAGTATCTGAGGGGTGATTGTAGGGAGGACGGGGCCAGGCTCTTCTCTGTGGTGGCTGGTGACAGGACGAGGGGTAACGGGTGTAAGTTGAAACACAAGCTGTTCCATCTCCATGTGAGGAAGAACTTTACTGTGAGGGTGACAGAGCCCTGGAATAGGTTGCCCAGAGAGGTTGGGGAGGCTCCTGCTCTGGAGCTCTTCCAACCCCATCTGGATGCCACCCTGTGCCCCGTGCTCTGGGTGCCCCTGCTGGAGCAGAGGCGTTGGACTAGATGATCTCTAGAGGTCCCTGCCAACCTAAAGCATTCTGTGATTCTGTGAAAACCGGGGTTGAGCGAGACTGGGCATCAGCTGTCTGTGCAGCTACTTTGCAACAAAAGAAGCCACAAAGAAGGCTTCAAGCTCCTGTCCCCCTTAATGGCAAATTGGTGGCACCTGCACACTCAGGAGTCTCTTCCCAATAGACAATGCACCTGCGGCTGCATTCACATCCACAACCATTAAACATCCACAAAAAACATCTTCTGGCTGCACAGTTAGCGGTGATGCTGAACACCAAAAGACACTTCACTACTGCTGACGGCTCCGTCTTTTGGTGTGCTAGACAATTCTTAGGACTCATGGTGAAACCTGAAGCAACAAAAAGATCTCCCAGGTAGTGATGTTTTAGGTAACCAAAGCCCAACCCATTTTGGGCTTGAAGGCAATGACTATGCCTTAAAATGTGAGGAAAGAACCAGCTCTGCATTTCTGTGGCCACCTGCACTGGGCTACAGCACTGCAGACAGTGATGCAACAAATTCCATTACACAGAAATGCTGGCAGGTAGAGCAGCACTCGCCAGCACTGCTTTGGCTTTCTTCCCCTGTCAGAGGCCTGGGTATCCTCCTGTCATCTTGCAGTCATCACGTTTCCTCAGATAAGTTAAAATGCCAAGAACATCAGCACCTCCAGGAGCTCCCCCCACGCTTAATACAACAGGAAGAACATGACAGTCCTTGCATCTTCTGCATTTTGCAAAAGCAGGAGGCAATGCTGCTCTTTTGCCATTGCATTTCTCTCAGATCCCGCAGATCATCAGCAGCACTGGAAAATAAGCTGTGAGGCACAGCACTTTGCTTCCTCTGTGGCCCATGTGCTCCTATGCTGGGTCCATGGGCCCTTTCAAAGCGAGGGATTCTGGACACATTGGATTGTCGCTGGAGGTTTCTTGCTTCCAGTTTTCCAAGGAGGACCAATGGATACTAGTTGTGACAATGGATTGCTCTAGAGACTCTACTTTTTTCATGTCAGAAATCATTTTTATTTATTTTAAAAGCAAAAATAGCACCGTCAGACTGATTAAAACCCCACCCTTTCCACCAAAATCCCAGTTGTAACAAATATAATCAACTAATACACTCTTGTGAAACTTCACAATGAAACTTTTCAATGGAATAATAGATATTTGCATGTGATTTACATGATTAAAATAAAAACTATCCTATAGTTCATGCCAGGACAGTTATGATGAAAATCAGACCTAACTCAGCAAAATACTCTGCAATATTGCCCCTAAAGTACACAAGGAATCCTATTTAAGTCATGGGAGCTACACTGAACCTTAAAACAGGACACATTCTTGTATATTTCGCCAAACTGGGGACTGCATGCACAAACACTGAAATTACAGACCCACATCTGAAAAATCCCTAAATCTCTGTCTATGCAAGACAGGTGAAATCCTACTTTTATCATAGTAATGTGCATATATTCATGAACTGGCATTCATCTAGCACTTCAGAAAGACTGGTATTTATCATTAAAACTATTTATACAGCTGCAGGAACACCAACTGAATTCTGTATGATGTTCCAGCAACATGTCCTATCAAAACCAGTTGCCTCTTGAATTTATCTAACCTATGCAACAAATGCCATTCAGAGACAAAAAATTTCATTCAGAATAACTGCACTAACAAAAACATTCAAGAACTCCTAAGTTCCCTCAACTGGTCTCTGGCTCTCCCCAGTTGCCACTTTTTGTTCCAGAGTACAATCCCCCAACAAAATCTAAGTTTGTTCTGTGGTCCTGGCCACTTTTCCTTTCTTTATACTTTCTTCAGAGTGGTCACGCTTCATCTTCATTTCCATTGGGTCATCTGCATCATCTATGGCAAAAAGGAAACAAGAATTAAAATTTGCACTGTCTCCGAGTCCAGTGCTACAGCCAACAACAACATAGAAGGCAAAGTGGCAAAGCACACAAGGAAAAGCTTTTTATTTTACAGGCAGTAAGAACAGTGCTGGGAGTTGGTGACTCATTTCTCATTTTTTGGACTCATTTCCATATTTCCAGAGCAATCAGAGCAACATTTTCTCCCTTTGACCACAGGGTTTGAGAGAGAACTGTCACCATAAACTAGTTCTACAACCTGGAGGATACAATTATATGCACAAATTTAGGAACAAGTAGCTCCATCTGGCCATGCAAAATAATGCAGGAGTACTTGAGACTCCCATCAACTGCTGCACGATGGATTTCAGTAATGCACACAAGGCTGCTATGGCCTTACTGTTTAATACAAAAGCACTGTTTCCACTTCTCACATTGGATTCTTTCGAGGCAAAGAGCTCAAAGAGTCTAGGATTTCAGATTTTCTGCAATTGGAAATATCTAATCAATTTGAGTCAGCCCAAAGTTCCTGAGCATTTCAGTCTTATCTGATGGGCCGAATCGTGAGCCCATCTGGAACAGCCCCGAGTGCTAAGACTCTAATTTGAGACTAAATTTCAATATGCGACTAAATTCCAAATATTGGTATCGATATTTTTGCCTCCTTTGCCTGTGCAAAGGCAACTGAAGTCAAGGGGGATGCAAGACTTGTTGCAATCGTCATTTATCCTTGGTAAATCCATTAATTGCTGTATGGATTCCGGTGGAACTGCACCCCTGCCATCCTTGGAACTGCCCCCTCCTAATGTGCCAGCGTGCAGTCACACCCTTAACTGCAGTGTGGAGCAAGTGTGGCTTGCTCTATATATGCTTAAACCATTTAGAAGTTAAGGTCAAAAGGTAAAGTTCTTGACTCAACTCTCTCAAAGGCTTTTCACTCATATGTGGACAAGGGGAATCTCAAATATCTCCTGTCACAGAGCAGGGAAGACTGTGATAAAACGGGAAGGAATGAAGGAGCTATGCCTTGCAAAACTGGGGCTTGGGAATCACATGCATGCAGACCATCAGAAGGTCTGTGTTGTAGAGAAGGTCTGTTTTTTTGGAAAGTGTTTCTCTTGCAGGTAGAAGCAAGCTGCCATCCTACAAGAGCAGCTAAAAGAAAGGGGGACACTGATCCCTCTGGACATCCAAAGGAAAAAATGTTCCAACAGTAAGTAGAGTGACAGGAAAGAACTTGTTTGGAACCGAGTCCCAGAAGACAAAAACCAAGACCAAATTCATCCGTTTTCCAAAGACAGCCTCTGCACCACAGCAGTGTGGACACAGCACTGCAGCACCTCTTACCTCTTGTGAGCTGGGCTGTTCTGTACTGCTCCTCTCTGACCTGTTTCATCAGCAGCAGGTTGTGATCGCTGACTTCCTTGTGGTTCACCATTGGGAAGGGGTAATCTTGACCTGATACAACAAACAGGCAGCAGTGATTGCAGCACGAGTCAGTGCCACTTCACTGATCTTGCACCAAAGCAAGAAAGCAGCTTTTTTCTAAAATGTGAGGTATCCAGAATGGGCATTTCTGCAGGGTGAGCCACACTGCCAGTCTCCCTCCTCAAGCTGTAAGAGCCAGGAGGTCCAAGTAGCTCCCATTTAGACATGAAGACAAATCCCTGCATTAGATGCTCTAGGCCCTGGTTTCCCATCCATTAACAGAAATGAGAGTCCTGCCCTCTCCTCAAAGAGGCATTAGAATAAGCCTAAAAGCACAAGGTACTTGGACACTATTTACAGACAGCCAGTGTCCAAGACACAAAAACGCAAAGCCAACAACTTGAGGTGATAAAATAGTCTTAGAATGTGAAGTAGAAGCAAGAGAGATCACACTCCAGTAAAAAAAAGTTAGAAGAGAATTGATGGAAGCTAGACTGTTGGATAAATCCACTTTAGAAGATAAATAGATGACATATCTCATGTATATACTTATTTCGGACAGCTGTTAAGAGCTGACGGATTTGCATGCTGTCGAAGTTACCTATGATACATCCTGCTTCCTTCTGCTCCTCTTCAGAGGCTGTCCAGGGCTCATAGATGTATTTGGAAGGAAAGTTCTTTAGTATAGGCAAGTACTTCCTACAAAACAGGAATAATATAGTTTTCTTTCTTCAACCCTGTAGGCAAGTATTCATGTATTTAAGAGAAGTATAAACTGAAGTCATGCTTACTCCTGATGGTCATATCAATACTACAATACATGGGAAAGTTTTAAGTCATTTTGCACAAATGAGCTATTTTTCTGTTCTGAAATCTCATAGTAATACCTTCCAAAAGTTAACTTTACAACAAAGTATAAAGCAGTTGATTTAAACATTGTTTCAACTTGGACTGTACCTTTTTTCTTTTTTTCTTGTTTTTCAACATTTTTCACTGTCATTTTGTCCTAAAGTTTCTTAAATTTCAAAAACAAAACCCAGATTCTTACAGAGTGGGAGTCATTTCCTACCTAACTCTGTCAGCACGGGCTTCATCTTAACAGGAGAACAGTTAGATGCATCATGAGGGGAGGAGACCAGGGGGAAAGGAGTTATTTCCTCAGACAGACATCAAGACATCCTACTCCTATGGAAGTTAGGCTGTAAAACCACCCACTAATTATAAGAAAGGCTAATCAGTACCTTTACCGCAACTAGGGGACAATGGCAATAATTCCACAGATAACCCATTTTATAAAAAGACATCAGCCACATCTCAAAGAGACTAATGTTATTTCCATTCTAAAAATAAGGACACCAAGGCTTAGATATGAATATGACTCACTGAAAGCAGAGTGGGAAATAAAAACCCACGCTTCTTTTAAGTGAGAGTCCAGGAAACAACTGGAGCAGGGGGAGCTGTGAAAAACTCTGCAGAAGTTGCCTAGGAAGTGGGCCAGCAACTGAATATGGGGTTAGAGGCAACAGGCACTCACGAACCAACACAATTCCCCTCTAAATTGTCACCTGCGGGATCATGGGTTTGTCTCTTCACCTCAGTGCCTCAGTTTTCTTACGTGTTAAGCAGACCGTGGCTACGACCCCTGTTCCACAAGAACTTGCCTTACACATTGACCGAGTTTGTCTGCTCGTGCTGCAGGAGGGAAGCTCTACCAGAGCGGACGGCACTGAGAGAGCAGATCTCCCTACCGGATGTAGTGCCCCTGCGGGTCCGTGCGCTTCCCAAATCGCACGGGACAGAAGATGCGCGTGTAGTGGTGGAAGAACGCACTGGCCGACAGCCACATCCAGTTCCCCGCATTGATGCTGTAGTCAGCATCTAACAGCATCTCTTCAAACACCTGCATTTTGGGGACGGGAAGAGAAGGAGAGAAAAAAAAAAAAAACTAACGAAATGGCTCTTTATGCGGTAAAAAGAGAGGCTGAGAGATGAAGGATGGAGGTTGCTGCTAAAAGTACAGCAGTGCACTGGGCTGAGCCACAGGGAACTCTCTTCAAATCTCTCCGGTTTTCCTAAAGTCAAGAAGGACACAAGGAAGCCAAATTCCAAAGGTCTGGCTCTGACACCCGCTATGGACAGAGCAGGTCTCTGATATCACTGTCATGCAAGGTCACTGGGCCTTAGGGATGGGAATGACCTCTCACCACTGCATCCAGCACTGCAGAACTTCAATTTCAGTGAAAGACTTTGAAGTAAGTTTTATAAACTATGAGATTTCTAGTGAGGAACAGTGACATATCATTATTCTACAGTGCTTCTTCCTACTGCCAGGTTCACATTTTTGCAGGGACTTCTCATAACCAGCCAGAATAGAGAATTACATAATGAAAAAGGTGATGGGGGAAGCCAGCAAACAACAACAAAAAATGAGCAGATGGGAACCTTCATGCCCTCTTCCCAGCTGATCCACAGGTCCCCTCGGGTCAGGAAGCAGGCAGCAGCATGCCGAGCGAGGTGGTGAATCCAGCCTTCCTGGCGCAGCTGGGTCATAATCGCATCAATCCATGGAAACCCCGTCTGAGCCTGAGACAGGAGAGAAAGATAAGCCTTCCGGCACAGAGCTTTGTTGCATCAGTTCCCTGCACACTGCTCTAAGTCCCATCTCAAGAGGCCAGCATGGAAGAATCCCAGGTAATGGAAAAGCTCCAAACCAAACTGTAGCAGCTGTGGCCATGCAGCTTGTTACCGTTTTCCATCTGTAGAGTTTCTCTGCATCCTCGTACCAGTTGATCTGAAGGCAAATGGGGTTCCCAACCATTTTGGTGAAGTTTGGTGTTGCTGATGCCACCGTGTAGAAGAATTCCCTCCACAGAAGCTGTCCTTGGAGTGACACCGGAGGCAGAGAATGATGTTTGGACTGTAAAAGATGCATCAGAGCAGCAGTCCAGACATATCATTGCACTTCCACTTATTTTGTACATACTAAACCCATAAAATAAAGATGAATAATGACACCACAGGCTTTACAGTACTTCAGCACAAAAGCCAAAGAACCCAAGATGTGAGGCAATATTTTCTGCACCAAAAGCAATGGAAACTGATCTCACTAGACCTCAGTATTTCCTCAAGTGCTCTCAATCCAGCCTTCAGTGCAGAATCACACTGCAATGTTTTGAAATGCAACATATATTTATTGACATGCAAACTGCTCCGCTAGCTGAATTCAGGTGTCTCAGTCCCATCTCAGATATCCTTGTGTTGGTTCCAAACATATTTTTTTCTTAAGAATCAAGATTTCAGAATCTGATGTTGGCTTATGCTATAGTTAAAAGATTTAAGATGAAAACAGACAGCCTAAAAACTCATTAAACACCAGGCTGACACTTTTAAATGCTTTTATTTTAGCTCAGCTTTCCTGAGATTCCCTGCTGTTTCTAGCTGTCACTGTTGCATATCTTTCATATTTGTAGAACTTAATTAAGAAAAGCCTTACACAGTTATAGGTGTTTCACGAAACCTATAAAGGGACTTCACAGACTTTGTAGGACATGGTGAGAAAACATCAGTAGAGCAGCATTTTTGTTTGAAGCAGGTATCTACCTGATGCACTCAAATTATCTGAGTGTTAAATCCTAGCATCACATATATTATGCCAGACACATATGAGCGTTGCATTTGCTTGACTATAGCCAAATATTTGTTTACCTGAGCATAAATGTTTGACAGCCTATAAAAAAAGGTGCGAACTGACAGGCAGCCCAAACTGAAATATGGGCTCAGGCCTGTGGTGCTTGGAAGCAGGGAATTTGGAATCGTTCGTGGCTTAGTAAAACTTGCCACCCAGCCCTAAAACAAAAAGAGAAATGCAGGTTTTAAGCAGTGCAAGGTGATACACATCCAGCAATAAAACAGGGAAGAGCTCTCAGCTATTGGCTTCTTCAATGCCACATATGGAAAATAGCCCTATCACCTAGGTCTCCAACAAACACCATCCTCAAGGATAACAAAATCTTGAGGCCAGGTTGCCATTCTCTTCTAAATATTCCAAAGGATCCAAAGGATTCCAAAAGATCTCCAACAAGCTCAGCCTCCTCCAAGCCGAGCTTCAAGGCTATGTCCCACAGCCTGCGTGTGCTGGAAAGCTCTGTGTTCCCCAGCAAGCTGGGTGATTTTGTATGACAGGAAATAGCTCTCCCGGAACAAGAGCACCACCTGAAGATATTTTACACTTTATTAAATTAGTAGCAGGTAAAATGTCTGCTACAAAACTGCCATCGCCAAGGCAGATCTGGCCTGCCAGGAGCTGAGCCCTGCCAGGGAAAACCACAGAGATGGAGCAGAGGACACCAGGGCTGAGTGGTTTCTTGAAGTCAAAGCAACCACAAGCAGGAGGGAGTCTGACACTAACTGGAATCAGCCCGGAGCCACTAGCTTCACCCACAACATCAGGACTGACCTGGTTCATCAAGTGCTGCTCCAGGCGCTGCAGCCCTTCAGTCTCCCCTCCTTTCCAGGGGGAGAGGCTCTCCGTGGGGATCTTCAAATCCACAGGGAGAGGCACCCTGTAACACTCAGCCAGACACAGGTCAGGGGGCCTACATCTCCTAATGTGAGAGAGAGGCTTCTTTCGAAGAGGGAATCAGAGCCAAAAGAGGGAGTAGACCCCTGCCCACTCCACATCCTGAGGAGATCTCTATCACAGCACAGTCTGAGCAAAGGGGAGCACAGGCAGAGCCAGAAACCCCAGGAAATTTCCTTGGGGAAGAGCAAGCTCTTTCTGTGACTATTCCAGGCAAGCAGGAATCAAGACAGACCTTTCAAGACACCTGGGTCTGGGCCAAGCAGGAAGAAAAGCTGTGGTACAAAAGCACCAAGTTGGGTCCTAGCCTAAACTGAAGGAAGAGGAACAACCCACCGAGCGACAGAGCAGATGCCTGTGCAGACTAGGCCTCCAAAGCTCAAACCTGCCTCTGGCTTCTCATCCATCATGTCAGGCAGGAGCTGGGAAGTTCCTTCTTTCCAGCCTCCCCGCTACTGCCACCTCATGTATGAGAGCCCTCTCCGTCACGTAACATAAATATGGGGCACGGGTGCTGCCTCCAAGGGCCTGTCCCACTCCAGCTTCCGTGTCTGTGGGGAGAGCTGGCACTGGGAGAGGTTTCACAGCGCAGACAGCAGAGCAGCTCCCTATGCCACCATCCCAGCTGCTCCTTCCTAACCGAGACGGGTTCCTCTCCTGGCCCCAGGCAGTGGCTTCCTGCTCTCCTACGCCTGTGGCTTGGAGCAGTCCCCTCACTTCTCTTCTGCAGCCACATCTGCTGAGGCTTCTCCAAGGCCCCTGCCTCCTGTGAGGCTACCAGAACACCAAAGTGCAACTCTCTCCCTGCAAAAGACAGAAGACAAAAAGAGGGTTGGGAGAGTTTTGGCAGCATCCCGACTTCTCAGCAAGAGATCAGGATAAAGAGAAATCTTTCTACTCACCTGGAAAAACTGAGCTCAGCTCTGGTGCAGACACCTACACAGGAAGGGGCCAGTACAGCTCTCGCAGCACTGGCCTGCCAGGAAGTACACTTATCTCTCATCATCAGTTGAAAAAATAAAGTAAAATAAAATAAAGAAGTGTGGGAATAAACAAAGTAGGGGAAAAAAAAACGGTGCAAGAAATTCCAGAAACTGATCTATCCCAATGCTTGCATGGATCTTACTGCTCAACTGTTCTACCCCAATCTTTCCTCCCTTGGAATCACTAACCCCTCCTCACGCAGGGCTAGACGTAGACCATCCTCGACTTAGAGCTTCTTCGAGTCCTGGGAGACATGAGCTGGGTCCCTCCTTCCCACATCAGAGAGGGAAGGAGAGAAGACAAAGCTGGAAGGGAACAGCATAATTATCCCACCGAACTTCCCACGTGGAGCAAACCATAACCGTCCATCTGAGTCCTGCCTTGAACTTGGGATTCGCCAGGGAGCTAGAGGAAGGGATCCACGATCCTTTAGTCATCCCTCTGTTAAAACTTCTACATAGCTGTAAAAGTTTGTCTAAATGTGCCTCACAAAAGCTGAAGTTTTTGCACATCGTCACCTCTTACCTGCTCTGCCCTCTGCTAACAGAAGCCTAAAGGATAAGCAGCAGCGTCATATTCCCTATATGTATAAACCTAGAACCCTCCATGCATAAAAATAATGCAGCATAACATCGAAAGCACACGATTATCATTTAGCTAGAGCTCTTCTTACAGAAGGGAGAGGACTTGCTGTTCCTGTTGTCTCGGTGTTACTTACTGGAAGTCTTCAGCTGCAGGGCTTCGGACGGGCACCTCAGGGTCCCCAAGCAGAGATAGAATGTGGAGAAACCGCTTGTACGTTAACGGGGGAGTCCCACCGTTCAGGTCCAAAATCCTAAATAAAACAACATCGTTTTTCACAATAAGATAGACCAAGAGGGAGACTGGAACTGACAGTGAATAGGAAGGTGGCAGCACAGGCTGGAACAGCCCCAGTTTGTAGGTGTGAATACAGAAGTCATGGATTTTTATTTGTTTGTTTACAAGAATTAGAGACTTTCCAGAACTGCAGTGTTCAGACTGTTTGAATTATTACTGGTTAACTTCCAATTTTTCTTAATTTGTGTCTTCAGTCATTTGGGTCTGAATAGCATCTAAACAATGAAGTTGTTTAGAAAGATCAAAGCAAAGAATATACAAATACAGACAGAAAATCATATAAAATCCTGTTAAAAGTGTAGGAGAATTGCTTTCCTTCACTCTGCTAACGTGGCTAACGTAAGGATTTGATGTGAATTAAAGTGTCAAAATGGGGGAAAAAAAAAATCAATGAACACTTCAGGTTCAAACCACAAACCAACATCCTAACATGCACCAAAACTACTCACATTTGCTTGCAGCAGAGCAACACAACAAAGTTCTCCTGCAAGCAGTAGAAGGCTCATCTGAAAACAGTACCCTGTTTTTTCCAAAGCAACACATGAGTATCTAGAAGAATCAAAACAGTTGCCTTTTTCTGCCTGATAGTTGTTAAATCTACAATAAACCTTCCTCAAGACACCTCCTTGTGGCCCAGGGCAATCACATACCGTTGGGCGTCATAAAGACTGTGGTTGATCAAAGAAAGCACTTTGAACCCCAGCTCTTCCCCCAGACTTCGTATTTTGGTCTCCATCTCTTTGTAAAATGGCTCCACCTCCGCATCCAGAGTCACCTGCGTGATGTTCCACTTCTTGACATGATCTCGAAGGACAGACTCATACTCTCCTTGGATAACCAGTAAGCAAGAGTCCAACTGTAACAAGTTTTTTTGCAGATTCTCCAGGGACTGCAGCAGAAAATGCCAACGCAGAGCCCCTATGTTCATCACAGATGCCATGAAGGGCCTGTCCAGGATGTAGACAGGGTACACGGCCTCCGAGGACTCCAGTGCAGCCAGCAGCGTGGGGTTGTCATGAAGCCGAAGACCCTTGCGGAAAAGGTGGATGGTGCGATGAGGCATCTTGAGGTCTGTCAAAAGAGAAGAGGAATCGTGGTCTTTTGGGATTCTCAATCTCTGTTAAAGAATGAGATCAATTAATCCTTAGAAACAGAGCTCTAAGCAACTCTCAGACCTTCCCATGGCAAGTCTGTTCTACCGTAAACTTTCATTAGAGAAGAAAGCATGAACGGGTCCAAGCTGCTCCTCTTCTGCACACACCTACCCGCCAGCTCCTGTCATTCGGCAGCCATGCACAGCGTGAGCCCCTCAAGCCCCCAAATCAAAACCATAATATTAAATTACAGGCCCCTAGCATTCACTAGAAGGAAAGAATCCAAACACCCAGAGCTGCTGCAGCTCCGCTTGCTGGGATAACGTTCTCTAACATCATTGTCAACGGGGCCTGCAGCATCCAGCAGGAAACCCACCATGGACGAGAGCAAGATGACCCAAGAACAAAGCACCACGCGGCTGCGGGAGCTCTGCAGCCTCCTGCACACGGCGGGGCTTGTGGGGAGGACAGCTCCGCTGGAGCCTCTGCATCCTCAGAGCCCTGGTGCAGCACATGCTCCGGGAGCTAAGAAGCATTCCTGGGTTCCTGCAGAGCTGGAAGGCAGGACACAGTTGCTCGCTTCCACAGCCGAAGGGCTGCAAGGTGCAGTAAGGGAAAGCAAAAATGCCCAGTGTTGATACGAGAGTAGGAGGTCCTGCTTTTCTGACAAAACCACTTTCTTATTCAGAGTGCTGGTAGGAAAACACAGAGGAGGTGAGAGAAAAGTCCTGTCCCGACTTCAGGTTTGCTGCTGTCTTGCCAAGTCACACACCGTGATCTCCGTCATATCAGAAGAACTAACCTCCATGAGCTGCAAAACCTGCATGCTACTTGGAAGAAGAGTCCTTCAAACACATGGATTGAGGCAACATCCAAATTTATCACTTTCCCACTGTTTTTTTCACCTTTCCCAGCACCAAGGTGCCTCTGCATCTCAGAGGAAAAGCTCTCCTCACCCTGTAGCAGAGCTGCATGGCAATAACTGTGCAAAACCACCACTTATGCTAACACCAAAGCTGAGGGAAGGCCTAGCCCCCATTCGTGTCCCTTTAAACTACTTCAGCAGAGCTCAGGGAACTTGCAGGAGGCCTTGACCCAGCTCTGAGATGCCCCACCGCTGCCCATGGGGCAATGGAGTCAGAGCAAGGAGCCACAACCAGCACCTCGGCCTTGCGCCCTGTGACACACTTCCCGACCTGCTCCCTTCCATCGTCTCCTCATGGCCACATGCAAGGGGGGAGGCTCATTGCCCAGCAACAAGGTGGTCTTCAAACCTGCTCCTCATTTTCTTTCAGCAATATGAGGCAAACGAAGGGAAGGGATTAGATTAACACAGAAGCAAGTGATATTCCACAGCCAACCTGCTCTGCTCACCCAGTAGGTGACCACACACTTGCTCAGCCCACAGCTGGGAGCTTGACCAGCGCCACAGAAAGTGATTTGGGGAGGATATGGGCTCAGCGCTGAGTCTTGCTTCCCACACTGAAGCCAACAGGGAGGAGACCCTGGCACCTCCCTGCCAGCTCTTCACGGAAGAACAGGAAAAACAAGGCAGCTTCTCCCACTACCTGGCACCACGTTGGCATTTTGGGCTTGCTGATCACAGCGAGACCCCTAGATGGTCCTTGGTGTCTATAAAATTGTCCCAGCGCGGAACTTGGGGTTGCTGCACACAGCCTATGGGGCCACTGTCAGGACAGGGCCCTGGGTGGGTCTGCAGGGCCACCCCACGCACAGGGTGCCAGGGCCCTGTGTACCCTGTGGGGCATCACCAGCACTGGGAGGAGGAGCCCGGGGGCCCCGAGGTGCAGGGGGGCAGCTCCGGGGGCTCCTCATGCACGGGGTATGGGGAGACCTCCTAGGCTGGGTTGGCAGAGGGGGCCGTGGAGCTGCCCCCAGCCGCTTCCGGGCTGGGATTTATCCCTTTTTTCTTTACACTGGACATGGAGGCTGCTCTCCCGGCGCACGTTACCCCTGGGAATGTGAAATCAGCAGAGAAAATGCACCTGGCAGCCCATTCCTCCCCACGGGGAACCATAGGACTCGGCCTCGCCACGGGGGTCACCCGGCCCTGGCGATGGCGACGGCTCCGGAGGGGGAAGGAGCCCCCATGACGGCTCCCACCTGGCAGCGCTTCCCTCTGGGCAACGGGGCCACAAGCGACACCCGCCGAGCGCAGCCTCCGGTGCTGCTCCCACCAGCGTGGGGAACGCGGGGCCAGGCTGGGACATGCCTGGAGAGTGGCACGTTCGCACATGTGCCAACACACGGGGCTCAGTGTCAGGGGCGGCCAAGGAGGAGGAGCAGGAGGATGAAGAGGAGCCCAGGAAGCTCCCGACCACCTGCAAAGCCGATGCTGCGCCAGGAAGAACTCGACGGGCTGCAGAGTCCCCTCCGCAGAGGCGCTCCCGTTCATCCCTGCTGGCTGAGGAAGCGCTGGTGACGTGCTGGTATGGATGTCACCCAACCAGCACCGCATATGGTGCTCGCGGGCTTCCGAGGTGAAATGGCCATCACCGCGGAGCAGCTGCGACGCCAGCAGCCCTGGAGCAACCCCCGAGCGGCCACGCGCATTACTCCCGTGCCGACCCCATTGCATAACCCGGTGCAGACAGAGGGCAGAGCCGAGGGCAGCTCTACTCGACCTCCCTGGAGCGCCGCAGCACGAGCGCGCAGCGACCCCGGCCCCGCGGCTGCCTCGCCCGCTGCCGCGTTACCTCGCTCCGGCCCCCGAGCGCCGCAGGGACCAGGCCCGGCCCGCGGCCGCCTCGCCCGCAGCTTATGCAAGGGCAGCTCATGGGAGCAGAGGAGGGGCCTGGCGGGCTGGGCGGCCCGGGGGAGGGCTTTATGTTGGGTGGTTTTGGGGTGTTTTCCCGCTGCCCTTGCAGCGGGCAGGGGGCCGCGCGGCAGTACCACAGCGAGCTCCTCCGCCCTACCCCCGCGCCCCCCCGCCGCGACCCACACGGCCCCGCCGCCCGCTCCCGCCCCACGGCTGTGGGCGGGACTAGGTTAGACCCCGCCCCCCCGCGGCGCGGCGCTGCCCTGGGCCCGTGGCTCGCACCGCCTCCCGCGAGGCTCCGCCAATGGCGGCGCTCCTCCGCTTCGAAACCGCGCGGCCGCCACCAGGTGGGGGGTGGGGTTTATATTTGCCCAATCAGCGCCGACTTTGCTGTGAGAGGGGGCGGAGCGCTCCGCCGTTGCTAGGCAGCGGGGTCAGGGCGCCTTTTCCCGCCTGCCGCTGCCGCTGTGGGGAGGGGTGAGGCCGGGGAGGGGATCCGGGGGCCGGTCGCGGGGAGCGGGCTCGCGGGGGGAGGGGGGTCCTGGCCATGGGCTTTTGAGGCTGAGATGGGGGGGTGGTCTTGGCCATGGGGGAGGAAAGGGGCCGGGGGAATGGGGGTCCCGACGTGAGGGGAAGGAGAACGGGGGGGTTATAGGAGGGGGGGTCCCATGGAGGAGTTGAATTGGGGGAGGTCGAGAGAGGAATGAGGGAGGAGCATGGTCTATGGGGGAGCGGGGGAAGTGGGTCCCATGGGGAGTGGTTGGTCCATGGCCTGTGGGAGAAGGTGTGGGGGGGTCATATGGGTGGAATCCCATAGGGAGGGATTGGTCCAAGGCGGGTTGGGTCAAGGAAAGGAGGAGCTCTGGCCACGGGGGTAGGGAGGTTCACATGGGGGGATGGGCTGGGGGAGGGGAGATGGTCCGTGGGCGGGTCTTATGGGGTGGGATAGATCCATAGAGGGGGGGGAAAGCCAAGGAAGGGGGGTCCTCACTGTGGGAGGTCGGAGTCCCTTGGAGAGGGCAGACTGGGGACAGGGGGTCCAGCCCATGGAGGGGGTGGGTAGATGTTTCGGCTGAGGATGTGTAGGCAGGGGGAGAAGGTGAATCTGGGGAAGGCATAAAGCCCAGGAGGCTCCTGGTGATGCAGGGGGTGCGGGGTGGGCAATTCCCAAGCTGTCCCAACAGGTCCCCACAGGCTCTGCCGCCACCCTTCCCGCTGGAGCCCAGGGATGCAGAGAGCGTCGCGGCTCACGAGGGAGCTGGCGCTGCTGGCGGCTGAGCCGCCGCCTGGGGTGACCTGCTGGCCCAGCGAGCAGCGCCAGGGAGAGCTGCACGCCCGTACGTGGGGCAGGGGGCTGCTGCGGAATGGGGGGCTCCCCTTAGTACAGTTCAGTACTGCAGTTCAGTTCATAGAGCATTCAACTCCAACTTCACCCTCTGCTCTGTAGCACACAGGCGAGGGGCAGGTTTACACGTTGCCATGGGTCCATCCCAGTGGTGGCCGTGGGAGGCATCAGGGGCTCTTGTCTTGGCACCTCTGGGGCACAGAGTACAGTTCAGCTCTCCCTTTAGTACAGTTTCACCTAAGGCTCTTGGCAGGAGCTCATCCTCATCTCTGCCTGCGAGAAGAAACGTTAAAAGCAGCAGCATTGGATGGTTTAACCTTCCCTTCCCTAGGGGCTTCCCTGCCTTTGTGCAAAATGGCACCTCCTGGCCCCAAGCATGTCCTGGTCCCTCTTGTGTCCTCCAGCTGCTGATAAATCACAGCAGTTGACTGGAAGCTTCTCTTTATCTCCTTCCAAAGTTGAAAATGGCGCTTGCAATGGCAGAAGGTATCTAGAGTTGGGCAAAGTGTGAAGAGAAAAGCTCAACCTAATCATATTTTCTTTTCCTTTTTTTTTTTTTTTTTTTTTAAGAGATTTTAGGAAGTGCAGACACGCCATATGAGAAGGGAATATTCAACCTGGAAATAGTTGTTCCTGAAAGGTAAGTGGGCAGTGGCATGAAGTTAGTCCAGCAAAGTTGGTAGCATAGCATTTTTTCCTTCAAATATACATTAACTCGTGAAAGATGTTTGGGATAAGTATGCTAAAAAGCAGGATTAGCTTTTTGGACACAGAGTGCTCCTGCTTTGGTCTTTTCTTGAGCCTCCTTGCAAAGAATGTGATAATTAGCTCTAACTTAACCGCGTCGCTTCAAAGCTTCCTGAGAAGTACTTCAGTCATGAGCAGACCTCCCTATCCTGTTTGCTTCTTCCTGAAAACTATCTATGCACGAAGTGATAGTTGGTCACAGCTGAAAGCCTGCGAGTGGTCAGGCATAGCGCTACTTCCTCTGAAAATCTGTGGGAAAGGGCATCACCTAGCGAATGGCTGGGAGAAGGAAATGATGGCACTACTTGGATGACATATATATTTTTCTTGATGCTTATCCCTTGTAGATACCCATTTGAGCCCCCAAAGATTCGCTTTCTGACCCCTATTTATCATCCTAACATAGACTCCGCTGGAAGGATTTGTCTGGATGTTCTTAAGTTACCACCACAGGTAAGATAGTGCTACTTGTGCAAGGGTAAGTGAGCCCGGAGAGGACACCGAGCTCCTTATCTTTTGCCTGTAAAAGCCTTATTAAATGTCTGCTGCCACTGACTTACGTACGTAGGAACACACAGGTGAAGCTCGCGTGAGGCATCTCCTTTGTTTCGAGGCTGGAACATAGCCAGCGGGTGTTAGGTGGCCCTCTGAAAAGCCAGACCAGATGTCCCAACACTGACACAGCACAGATATGTAGGACACAATCCGTGGTTGTCCGCTGGGCTTCCTCAGCAAGGTGGACCTGTGTGTTGAGAATAGACCAAGTGTTTTCCGTGCTGAACCGCTCCACTTCTCGCAGGTTGTTCCCACCACCATTGGGCATGTGGAGGTGGGGGAATGCAGGAGAAGCCGAGGTTTCCTAGGAAGCTTGCACACAGGTTGCTTCCTGTTTAACTGCTTTTCTCGCCCTTTTTCTGCAAAGGGTGCGTGGAGGCCGTCCCTGAACATCTCCACGCTGCTGACCTCCATACAGCTGCTGATGGCGGAGCCCAACCCCGATGACCCCCTCATGGCAGACATCGTACGTGAGCCCCTCACTTCCCCTCCTGGGTCCGTGGACACAGATTTGGTGTAGCAGCACGTTGGGCTCAGGCCGGGCTCCCTTTGCTCGCCTGGCATTCAGGCACTGGCAAATTACACAGTGGCACCACTCCGACCTGGGTCTGGCCTGCACACGTGATTGCCTTTCTCCTCAAGCAGCCAGGGCATGTGATAGCTCATGCCAACAGTGGAAAAAGAGACCAAAATCAAAATGGGCAAAATTCCTTTTTTTTTTTTTTTTTTTTTTTTTAATGGATTGGTGCTTTGCATTGGTGATTGTAGTGTTCTGGGGATGGTTGTAGTGTTTTGGGGATGGTTCTAAAGCCAGGCCTCAGTATCAGCCTCTCCATATCTCACACTGCATGATGTTTGTATTAAGTCTTTTGACTTTGTCCTGCTCCTTAACGTTTAGTCCTCAGAGTATAAGTACAACAAGCAGCTGTTCCTGATAAATGCCAGAGAATGGACCAAGAAATACGCGAGCCAGCAGAAGAGGGTAAGAAACATGACGCTGTCGCTGCTGCACTTGCAAACAATTTCTTGCCTGAATTTGCCTCTCTCAAAATAATTTTTTGAGTCTCTCCTAAGCAGCTCTGTTTACTCCCCTCTCTGTTCTTGGATGGTGGCTTTTATTATCCTTATTATTTTTTTGAAGATGAGTAGTTTCACTTTGCAATTTCTGATGTAGCAACTGAAGCCCTGAAGCCTGTGGGTAGAGGAGGGGAAGCAGATGTCTCCTTTGCGCCCTCCTCTAGGAGAGATCTTTGGGGCTCTCGCAGCACATGGAGGGTGATACTCATACAGTGTCTTCCCTGCAGTGGCTTTTTGGGAAGTTTGATCCAAGGCAGGGCTCTGTTCTAGCTCTTCCTTCTGTTGCCAGGCAAATACTCGGCTCGCTGGGAGGAGCTGAGCTGAGTACCTGTGAGTTGGTAACAGCAGGTGGAGCTGCTGACTTGGCCATGGAGCATCTTCGGTGGCATTTCTGCACCCCGGGCCCTCCAGCTAGGTGAAATTGCCATCAGTTTTCCGCTGCGGTTGTGCCTTGGGCTCAGCTAATGCTGTTCTCCTCTTACTGCAACAATCTTCTCCAACATTGACTAGTCTCCCTAATTCCCAGTGGAATGCAGCCTTCCTGCTGTCACCCTTCCTATTTTCTTGTCTCCATTCTGCACCATGACCAGTCTCACAGACTGTCATAAAAATAAATTGCAAGAATAAAGCTGCTCTGAAAAGTCTCTGGAAGCTCCTGTCCATCTTGTCCAGGCCTCCTTTGCCTGGCTTTTCCCTACAGCTCATTTGGATGAGGTGTTTTCTCAGAAAGGAACAGTTTGGTTTGGTTTGCTTTTTGCTTATTAACCCGAAAACTCCAAGGCTGGTGCTCGCTACTGCAACCCTGCCCAGCACATTGGCAAGCAAATTGCTGCGGGGTGACAGAAGGACAAAAGGTAAAGAGACCTTTACAGTAGCACAGAGAGGGCCATGAAGACCTGGCTCATAAATGTTGCTAGCACTTACAAAGCTGGTTGTTTTTTGGAAAAAAAAAAAAAAATCTCCCTCTACTTTCCTTGTACTTCCTTGCAAAATCTCCTGTGGCTGCTACTGTGGCTGGATGTACTGTTCATTTCCCCTTCCCCAAATTTCCAGCGGTGGGAGCAGCATAATTAAGGGCTGCTGCATAAACGCTGGAAGCAAAAACATTCTGGTCTTTGTGGAGTGCAGGATGTTCTAAGGTGCACACACCCACGCAGCGCTGAGAATACACAGTGGAGCTGACAGCTTGTAAGACTGAATTATTCAAACCCACTACTTTTATTTCTTCTTATCTCAGGCATCCAAAGCTTTGGAAGAGAAGACAAACCAAAGTGAAACCAGCACTCAAGAATCTAGCGCACCAAAAAGAAAAGGGAGTAATACTGTTGAGAAGGAGAAGAAATCTCGTCTGGATCCTTAAGGGGTTTTCGTGGCTGTGCACTGTTCTGTTCTCTTTAGAGCTTTATTTAGCTTTAACTTAATCTTTTAATGGTTCTGTAGCAGTAGCCGGTTTAATTTTCTGTTTTCTATGTTTTGTGAATAGTTCTCATAAATAAAACATGGCTTTAATTTATGTGCATTTCTCTTCTGGTTTGTCACGCTGCAGAAAGCAAAGCTGGAAAAGCCAATTGAGCTTTTGATCTACAGCACTCCCTTGGAGGAAGGAGGATGGGATCAAGCGCTGCAGCTCCAGGGTGCTCCCTCTGCGTCAAAGCAAGCTGAAAGCAGAAGCTGAACAGGAGATGCGTGTGAGCTAGTTTGTAGTGTGAAACTGCGGAAACTCTTCTCTAGTGGGACTGCCGGGTTGTCTGTGAGGACTTTAACCTGTGTCCTGCCCCTGCTCCAAGGATAGCGAGTCCTCAGTTGACCATGGAGCAGCTGCAGGATTCCAGGCTCCTGCCTGCTGGGGGAAACAACTGTGGGGTTGAAGGGACGAGCTGGACCCTGATGTGCAAGGGGAGGGAGAGCCCCGGGCTACTGCTGCACTCGCAGGGGTCGGGAGCAGCATCCTGCTCAGTCAAAGTTGTAGTAGAGGCAAAAGGCGAAGAACATGGCGAAGATCTGCAGGAGGACGGAGGAGCCGTCACCTCCCTGTGCAGGGCAGGAGCAGCAGTTGGCACCCACCGCGGCCCTCAGCACAGCTGGAACAGGAGCATGCGAGGGCTTCGGGACCCACAGGACATCCCAGCTGCAGCAACGCAGGGCCAAGGGCTGTGGCTGCCTGTGCCCACAGGCCAGGCGCTGCGTGGCGAAGGCCAGGAGTGCAGAGGCACTGCCGAGGCAGAGCCTGCCCCTGCACCCGGCCTGCGCCATGGCAGCGCAGTCACCTCCCACTGCCCCTGAGCTGGGAGCCCTGCCTCTGCCACCCTCTGCTCCGCAGCACGTATCCGGGGGCCAGGTTTACAGCTCGCTGTGGGTACACCCTGCACAGGAGGTGCAGGGGACTCCTCGGCACCTGTGGTGCAGAGCCCCAGGGGGGTGACCGGCTCCCCACACGCTCCTGGGTTACAGCTCAGTACCTCGATGGCCAGCACAGCCAGGCTGCTGGCCCCAGGGATGGACGTGTATTTCTGCAGGGTCCCGTCGATGGTGGCAAAGCAGCCCTAGGGTGCAGGGAGAAGATTCAGGGGCTCCAGTGGGCTTCCTGCCTCCCGCAGGGAGCTTTGGAGAGACGCTGAGGTCTGGGAGAGAGCAGGACAGCGCAGAGGGCGCTGCAGCAGGATGGGAACTTTGGGGCTGTGGATGCACAGGCTGCCACGCAGGGGCTCAGGGTGGGGACACCTTGTTGGCAGGTGCCGGGAGGTGCTGGGCAGGGTGGGAGATGCAGCCCAAACCTGCTCGTGGATGTAGCCCGGGCTCCTCTGGCGGCATCGCTCCCAGCCCAGCAGCTCGCCTGCCTGCAGGAGCCCATGGCGGGTGCAGCATGCCCGTGGCCAGGGCAACCCTGGCTGCAGCTCCTGGAAGCGGGACCCATTCCCAAAGTCCTCAGGCCCTGAAACCCCACAGCACGAGAACTGAAAGGGAAAGGAAAGGCTGTCAAGGTGCTGCTGAACGCCAGGGGCTTCGCTTGGGGAGGGCATCCTGGCAGGGTAAAAGCCAAGCGCGTGGGCTTGGTTGCTCTGTGGGGCCTGTGAGCAGGTTCCCCACTTGCAGGGTGCCCCTGAGGCAGGGGATGTTTCCCAGCCCTCAGCAGCCCAGTGGCCACCTGCTCGGCCACTCACCGTGATCATGAGGGTGTTCCAGGCTGTGGAGAAGACTTCGGCGTCCTCATCCCCACAGTAGTTCCTCCGCAGCTCAGCCAGGAAGAGCTCTGGGCTGATCTGCAGGATCCAGGTGCTCTGCAGGTGCCCTGAGACCAGCCCCCAGGCAAGGGGGCCGCAGGGACCCCCGCACCTGCCAGCACCCAGCGCTGCCCCGGCCAGGGCATCGCCCCTCGAGGGGACATGGAGATCCCTCCCTGCCACAGGGCAGGGCCAGCCAGGCCCAGGGTGGCCCCGAAGTGCTTGTAGTGAAGGTGAGAGCGAGGCAGGACCTGGTCCTGCCTCACTGCTGGCAGGCTCAGGACCATGCGTGGGCTGCCTATGCCGGGCACCGCGGCAGTGCGAGGGGACGGTACCTCTTTCCAGTGCACCAGGAAGAGGACAGCACCCACAAGCTGTGTGACGAAGACGAGGCTCACGAGGATGAAGAACTGGAAGGCAGAGAGATGGACGGGTGAGAAACTGGCCAGGTTGTGAGCACAGCTCGCTCTGGCGGTTCCTCCCTGCCTCTGAGTATCCCCTCCGGCCCTGAGACTGTGGCTGGAGGCGCACGGAGAGTGGGGACCAGCATGCAGCTTGTGGGAGCATTAGAAACATCAGGGAACAGCCAAAAAAATATGGTGGCTGCCTCGGAAAAGGCATTTACAGGTTCATCTGATGCTGCTCCCAGTCCTATGGCTCCCAGTATCCCGCAGCACCCCGATCGCCCACATCCCGCGACGCCCCACGGCCGCTGGCACCAGCCCCCGCGGCGCCCCTCACTCACCGCCAGCAGCAGCGGGCGGCTCCGGCGCAGGGCCCCGCAGCAGCCCAGGAAGCCAAGCAGCGCCAGGGCGATGCCCACGGCCAGCAGCAGGTAGGCACCCGCCCTCAGCACCGCCTTGGTGGCCACGATGTCCTGGAAACCAGCCGGGTCCACGGCCACCCAGACGCCCACACCTAACAGGCATGTCCCCCCGGCCTGTGGGACACACTGCGGTCATGGGCAGCAGGGACCAGACCCCTGGGGGTACTTGGGCATCTCCTGGGTCACCTCCCACCGGGGCCACCCGTGTCCTGAGCCTGGGAGAGCTCCGAGTCCCCGGCAGTGGCTCCACTCAGATGGAACTGGCCATCCCGGTGCCAGCTGCCCTTATCCTGCCCCGCTGGGCCCCGGGGCACTCACAAACACGAGCACGTTGAAGATGAACATCAGGTACTTGACGCAGCTCAAGACACCCATGGGGGCGCCGGGGAGTCCTGCGGCAGCGCTGTCCGTCCCTGTGGAGGGGAGAGCAGAGCCCGGGTCCGCAGCCGGTCTCAGCGCCCGTCCTGCAGCCGGCTGCAGCATCTGCCTCGCCGTGGCGGGACACATGGGGACAGACTGGGAAAGGGCTGGAAGGACCCTGTCTCCCAGCAAATGGCTCTCCGGGCAGCCCAGCGTGTGGGAAGGGGCTCAAAGCCCCCATATCCCCCATAGGGATTTGGGGGGAGCTGCAGCATCCCCCTGCGGGGCTGAGCCCTGCAGCCCCCCAGCACCATCCACAGGGCACCCTGCAGCTCAGCCTGCCCTCGCCCTGCTGCTCCCCAAAACTGCTGTGGCCCCCGGGGCACCCCAGGCCCCACGAGCACTCACCGACAGCGGGGACCTGCGTGCCACCAAGCAGCTCCGGGACTGAGCGCACCTCTCCCTGCCAAAGTGGTTGGCAAAACCCCCCCCCCCGTCCCGGGGGAGCAGCCCCCCGAGAAGCCCCCGCCGGCAGCACCATGAATCATTGATGGGCAACAGTATCCCGCCGGGCGGGGAGGTGGCGGCGGGGCCGGGGAGGCTCCCAGCAGCTCAGGTCACCCATGTTGGCCCGCAGCCAGCAAGAAAGTGGAGCCGGTGGTGGCGGCCCCAGGGCCAGGGCGGCCGCAGCTGTTGCCGGGGACGCCGGCTCGGCGGCTGCAACGACGGGGGCTCCCCCGGGGCCAGCGCCAGCCCCGGGGCTGGCCCGAGCGGCCGCCCGGGCCCCTGGGCTGGCGGCTGCCGCGGCGAGGCCACGTTGTCGTGGTAACGGGGCGCATTGCCATGGTAACGCGCCCCGCTTCCCCCCCCAATGTTCATCAGCGGCCCAGGCCCTCGGGCCCCGAATGTCGGTTCCCCCCCCACTCCCGCCCCGGTAGGTGTCCGCACCCGCCGCCTCCGCCGCCCCCATCACGGGGCTCCCGGCGGCGGCGGCGCCCTTCGCTCCCAGGGGGCGCCCGTCCACTTGGCCACAGAGCGGAGCCGCCGGGCTAGAGCGCCCCCCTCCGCGCCTCGTCCAATCAGAATGGCCAGCGGGGCGGGGAGAAAGCGCGAGTGACGGAAGCTCTGGCCAATCAGAGTACGAGCGCCTAGCCCCACCCCGTCGCTGGCACCCCCGCGGCGGGCCGGAAGCGGCGTTGAGGGAACGCGCTGTTTCCGGTGCTGCCGTCGCCGCCCCTGCGCGGGATGTAGCGGCCGGGGAGCGGGACGGGGCCGCGAGCGGCACCGTGACCAGCACCGGCACCGGCACCGCCTCTGCTCTTCCGCCCCGCCGCGCCTCACGGACCCGAGGCAGCGGCCGCCGCCGCCATGACGTCCCGCAAGGCCGCGGCCGCGGCGCAGGGCGGCGCGCTGGGCGGCGCGGGCGGGCGCGCGCACCTGGAGCTCGCCGAGCTGGGGCCGCTGCTGGAGGAGAAGCGCGAGCGCGGCGCCGCCGCCGCCGCCGCCGGAAGGGGCGCCCCTTCCCCCGGCGCCGCCCGGGGGAGTAACCTGGAAACGCGGCCCGCGCCGGTAGC
>JAUBNY010000393.1:22066-42342 GCA_032275445.1 Crypturellus soui | reverse complement strand
TAAGGGGCGCCCCTTCCCCCGGCGCCGCCCTGGGGATTAACCTGGAAACGCGGCCCGAGCCGTTAGCGGCTCGGAGGCCCCGGGACTGCCCGAACCCACCTCTGTCCCGCGGCCCTGGGCTGAGCTGGGGGCAGGTTGGGGGCTGCCTGGGCTCAGTGGCGCCCCAGGGTTGGGAACCCCCTTCCCGAACCACCTGAAGAAGCGGGCGGGAGGGGACACTGAGGCCGGGCCAGGGAGCTGTCCCTGTGGGAGAGCGACGGGAAGGCTGAGCATCCTGGCAGGGCGCGGGCGGCCTCCCCGGGAGCAAGCAGGTCCCAGGGCTGCAACCTTCCCCCCGCCTCAAATCCTGCCTCTGAACAAGAGCAAATCTGGGATTAGCTGCCCAGACGGTTAAGACAGGAGTGCGTTGTGTAAGCGGCAGCGGGCCCTGCACGTCCCCTCAGGGGAAAGCCCCAGGGCCTCTAGGGAAGCCAGGCTGCTCTCCGGGGCTCTCGTTCCTCTGCACAGCTGGAACGGGCTCCTCCCGGCGCTTCTCCCTGCAGGCTGAAGAGCAGCCAGGGCCGGCAGCCCGTGAGGAAGAGGAGGAGGAGGTGGTCCGGGTGCTGACGCTGCCCCTGCAGGCTCACCACGCCATGGAGAAGATGGAGGAGTTTGTGTATAAGGTACTGGAGCTTGTCGTGGTCCTGGGGAAGGAGAAGAGCCCAAGGGCTGGGGGTGGGGTGGCTCTGCCCGCCCTCTGCTCCATCCTGGCTGCGTCCCCGAGGAGCAATGCGGGAAGTGGGCGCAGCAGCTGGGAGAGCCGTGGTGCTGCTGACTATACCGAGTGCCAGCGCTCGGCCCCCGGCACAGGTGAGCGATGGCAGAGGGTGCAGAGCAGCTCTGGCACCAGGCCCCAACCCTGTGGGGAGCTCCATGCTGCAGGGAGCAGAGAGGGGCTGGCAGGGGAAGTGCCACGTGGATCATTGCCCGCTGCTGGGGAGGGCGCCACAAGTCTCCTGTGGGATCAGGGTGGTTTTAGGGGAATCTGAGGTTGCAAAAGTTGAACCTCCTCTCGTAGAGCAGAGTTATGGGGGCCTTTTCAGCCCCTCACGTGGGGAAGGGTGGCAGTTCTGCCCCGTGTGTGGCTCTACATTCCGCAGGCCCTTGGCAAGCCCTCGGAGTTCTGTGTTGCAGGTGTGGGAAGGGCGCTGGCGCGTGATCCCCTACGACGTGCTCCCCGACTGGCTGAAGGACAACGATTACCTCCTGCATGGACACAGGCCTCCCATGCCCTCCTTCCGAGCCTGCTTCAAGAGCATCTTCCGGATACACACGGAGACAGGCAACATCTGGACACACTTGCTAGGTGCCAGCAGTGGGGCTTGTGGCTGGGTGGCTGCGCGGTGCTTCCAGCGGGCCAGAGATCCTTCCAGGGCCAGTTCCGCGCCTTCCAGAGTGCTTGGATCCAGCTTTTCACCTTCTCCCCGTGCCACCAGAAACCTGGCTTGATCCTGGGCAGCTGCAGTCAGCGCCTGGTGCTCTGGGTGACGAGACAGTGCGGGTAGAAGAGGGCACTTCCTTGCAGGAGCAATATGTTTAACGCATCCACATCCCTCCTCTGCTGATGCCAGACAGGGCCCGTTGGGCTGCCCTGGTCCTGCCTCACCTAACGGGCTGTGGGCTCTGTGTCTTGTCCGCAGGTTTCGTGTTGTTCCTCTGCCTGGGGATCCTGACCATGCTGCGGCCCAACATGTACTTCATGGCTCCCCTCCAGGAGAAGGTGGTGTTTGGGATGTTTTTCCTCGGCGCCGTGCTGTGCCTCAGCTTCTCCTGGCTTTTCCACACTGTCTACTGTCACTCGGAGAAGGTCTCACGGACGTTTTCCAAGTGAGTTGGCGAAAGAGTGGCGGAGCGATCCCGGAGGCAGCCTGTGCTTCCCCCAGCATTTCCTCTTGGGAAATGCTGCGCTGCTGAGTCTCACATGGCTAGTAGCTGGAAGGAGGGAGAGCTGAATGAATCCAGCGGGGGATTCAGGGGCACCTTGGCTGGCCCTGGCAGTGCAGGGATGCCTCGAGGCTGCTGACTCAAAAGCCTCCCGAGGCTGCGGGTCTGCAGGGATGGGCACCCCTGTGATTTCCAAGGGCCCAAGGCCTTCATGCCTCTCGTGGCAGGGAAACAAGAGGGCAGGGGGAGTCTCAGATTTGTGGGACAAAAAAGGGATCAGGGATTTCCCAGTTTCCTGGAGGGTGTCAAAACCTTTGGTTTGGCCCCAGTTTGGCATAAAACCAAAGACAAAAAAGCTGGATTCCCAGCAAAGGGGACATGTCGGGCTGTGGCCAGAGCCGTTCTGCATGGTGAGGACATAGGCTGCTCCCAGAATGAACCCGCAGCAGCCTCATGCTGTGGGGAGTGGTCGCAAGACCCCCTGCTGCACCCCGGCACCCGCGGATCCCTCCAGGATACTTAGTGGTGTGGGGAAATCCGGTCAGTCTCCTCTGCACAACCCACCATGTCCTGTGGGTTCACAGCTTCCAAACAGGGCCGCAGTGCCCGGAATGGGACTGTCCTTGCACCCATTAGGAAGGGCATGGCCACCGCAGCACTGATGGGGGGGTAGCGCAAGTGGCTGCATTTTGGGGGTGGAACAGTCCCTGGGTCGATAGATCGGAAGTGCTTTGCTCAGAAGAGCAGCAGCCGAGTCTGTATGGGCAGGGCTTCCCGCTGCAGCCGCTCGAGCGTGCGGCCCCTCTGGGCGCTTCCTGCGGATACGGCAAGTTGCCGTGCGCCCCTTGTGCTCCTGCCAAGCTCCACTTATATCTGCAAGAGGACCTGGGATCTTCCCTCTCTTTGTGGGTGAGAGCTGGCCGTGCCCCTTCTCACACTGCTTCAGCTCTTAGTTGCGTTTGTCTGGTGGCTCCCTTAGGGCGCAGACGGGGTAGTAGGTACCAACCCAGGGGACACGGGTTGGGGATGAGTTTCCAGGCTCCCCTGTAACTCTCTGTCTTTGCACCCAGGTTGGATTATTCAGGAATTGCACTGCTGATCATGGGGAGCTTCGTCCCATGGCTCTACTACTCGTTCTACTGCTCCCCGCAGCCAAGACTCATCTACCTCTCCATCGTCTGCGTTCTGGGCATCTCGGCCATCATCGTCGCCCAGTGGGACCGGTTTGCGACCCCCAAGCACAGGCAGACGAGAGCAGGTAGGAGAGCCCTACACGCGGCTCCACTTGGAATGCTACTCCCTGGGGCTTGCACAGCCGGGATCCCACAGCGATGTTCCACGGGACCCCCAAAAAATGCATGAAATTGGCCCCTGCTGAGCATCGTACTGCCCCGCAGCAAGAGGTCTCCTCCCAGTGTCTGCACAGCAGGCCCTGGCACTCAGTGCTCCATAGCTTTGGAGCAGGCAGTTTAAAAATAGCCCCGTTAAGTAGTGGTTGGGAAGCCTGCGCTGCACGAAGCTGCCTTCTCCGAGAAGCGCTTTGGCAGCTTGTAGCTGCAGCTTGGCCAGAGAGGAGCAGAGGCCTCATCTGTCCCCTTCCAGAGACCTGCCTTCCCCGGGGGCTGCGGCTGGGCACTGCTCTGCAGCTCCCAGAATTGAGGTGTCGCAGCCACAGCCTCCAAAACGGCTCCCAGCAGGTGAAAGCCACTTCACTGAGCGCGAGTGCCGAGAACCCTCTGCGCACTGGGAACCCCACATTTAGTGAAGGATGAAGAGCCTGAGGCTCAGGGAGTTGGGTCCCAAGGGTGGAGAAGCTGCTGCTGGAGCAGCTCTGGGGTGAGAGTGTGCGAGAGGAGCAGGCGCGAGGCCAACTCTGCCCACGTTCATCTCTTCTCACCCCGCCAGGCGTCTTCCTGGGGCTGGGGCTGAGCGGTGTCGTGCCCACCATGCACTTCACCATCGCCGAGGGCTTCGTCAAGGCCACCACAGTCGGCCAGATGGGCTGGTTCTTCCTCATGGCCGTCATGTACATCACGGGTGCGGGGCTCTACGCCGCCCGCATCCCCGAGCGCTTCTTCCCGGGCAAGTTCGACATCTGGGTGAGTGTGGGAGCGGAGGGAGGGGAACACAGACTTTGCTCTGCCCTGGCATGAGGACCCACTCCCAGGGCTATTCTTTTATTGCTTTTTGCTTCCTCCCCCCCAGTTCCAGTCTCATCAGATCTTCCACGTGCTCGTGGTGGCCGCAGCCTTTGTCCACTTCTATGGTGTCTCCAACTTGCAGGAGTTCCGTTACGGACTGGAAGGGGGATGCACAGATGACTCTCTGCTCTGAGAACAGCTGGTGATTTTAGTACAAGCTTCCCAAGTGCTTTTTAAACTCTTGTCTTTGCTAAAAAAAAAAAAAAAAAGGAAGACTCAAAGCTGTTTGGGTTTTTTTTTCTTTTTTCCAAAAAAAGAAAAAAGAGGAAAAACAGAAAAATTCTTATCGAAGTTCCTGTTGACCAAATCCTCCCCCTTTCCCATGCACTTTGCTGGGGCTGAGAGGAGCAGCCATGTGCTCCAGCCTCGCCGCCTCCAGCCTGTGTTCTCGCTGCACCGGAGTCACCCACTTGGTCCAGGCATCTCATTCCCGAAAGGAAATGGAACCCCCTGCTCCTGGCCCAGCCCTGCCCTCGCTGGGTACCGCAGCGAGCGCAGGCTGGGGCTTTTGCATATCCCTCTGCAGCAGCGGCGCCTTCCTGGGGCCGCCCCGCAGCCCCTGACGCTGCTGCTCGGGGCACGGGCACAGAGTCATGTAACTTAAGTTTTAATTGTCTTTTTTGTCTTTTTTTTTTCTTTCCTTGACAAAGTAATGTAAACATTAAATGAGAGAATATTTAATATTTAATACTGAGCTTTAAGAAGACTTGCTGCCACCGCAGTGCACTCGGCTCCCTCACTGTCTGTGGGTAGTGAAGGAAGGACAGTGTTTTAGGAGAACATAGAACTGCTGTAGCGATTGAAATAAAAAGGTCAATAGTTATTGTCGTGCCGGCCGCGTCCGTGTCGTTTCTTTGGGGTCTCCTGGGCAGCGGGTGGTTGTGGAGAGCTCAGCTCGCGCCCTGTCCTGCCCAGGCTGAGCAAGCGCTGACACCAGAAACAGCCCATTAGTCACATTTCCTCTCCCCAGCAACCCAAGCATGGGTCGGAGGTGGAAGAAACAGCTGGGTAAATAAAACCCTCAAGCCAGGCGGCGAGGGCTCCACAGCAGAGGCTGCTGGGTTCCTGCAGCCTGGGGACACGGGCAGCACTAGAAAGCTCTGAGCCCATGGAGAGAGCACAGAAAAATCACGTGCTTAATACGCAGGGGAGGCACCACTGAGTGTAATTCACTTTAACATACCCATGACTGGCCCCTTCTTGGGGCTAGGAGCCCAACTCAGAACAGGAGGGACATAAAGTCCCAAAATTGTCTTCCTCTTCCCGAGCAGCAAAGCATGACCCACCCCCTGCCTGCATAAATACCCCACTGAGTTTGTTTTTTTTGTTGTTATTGTTGTTTTTGTTTTGTTTTTTTGCAAAAGAGTTTTGAAAATTCCACCTCATAGCAACTAAGCTAAATAGCAGGGCCCGAGGCTCTGGGGAAGCCAGGCAGGGCCGTTCTGCAGGGGTTTGGGATGGCCCAGGCGAGAGAAACGGGCTGAGTGCCAGGACGTAGGAGCTGCCTCGGGGCCCTCACTGTGGTGTGCAGGGGGCACACACTCCGCCATCCCCCTTCACAGCTCCTGCATTGAACACTTACACGTCACATCCCTCCTACTCCCCGGGTCACAGGGGGCTCCTTCACAGAGCGGAATGCGATTAAGCTCCTTTCCGGGCAGAAGGAAAGCTCTGGAGTAGCTCAGAGAATATTACAAAACCAACGCGTTGGTATGAATATTCTACCAAGAACTCGCAGCAAGACCTGAGTTATTTTCCCCTCATTTGTTCTGGGTTTCTCCAACTATTTCCTCCTCGAGCACATCTAGGAGGGGAGGCTCTCTGCACTGCTCCCTCCAAAGCAGTGCGGGAGCCCAGGGAAGCCGCAGTGGGGCCGAAGCCAAAGCTCCGCACGTGGCTCCGCAGCAGGCTTGCCCAGCGGGCGCCTCTCAGCGAAAGGAACTCCGGGACAGTTTGCAGGAAGGCCACTGCACCACAGCTGAGGAGTCCCAGCAGAGATTCTGCTTTAACTGCACAACTTCCTTTGCAGGGCAATCAAGGAGAAAGCAAAGAACAAAGTGAAAAAACTACTGCTGGAAGTAAATTTCCCTGGCTTGCGTTTTCTCCTGGTAATATTTGCCTCAGGTGGAAAGTATGGCTCTGTGGAGAGGTACTCACTGCCTTAAGCTGAAGCCTGTGCTGCAACCTAAACCTGCCCAGGACGCGGCTCAGCTTCGGCCACCTTCAGTGCTGCTCGTTAACGCCACATGTTGGAGAAGACGCCAAAGAAAATTCATTTCTGTCCAGTCCCAAGGATTACAAGACTCCACTTGGGCCTTGTCTTAAATCGCCTTGTATTCTACCAGACACGTATGAACATTACAGCAATGGAATCTATTAGGAATAAATATCTCGATCCTCTTCTGAAAGTTCTCCGTTACACGGGGAAACGCCGAAGATCCTCTTGGCATAGTTTGTATAAGGGACTGCCCCTGGTGTTACAGCCTACTGTGTCCTGGTCCTCCAGCAACTGAAATCACAGCTCACATAACAAGAGGAACTATCAGAAGGAGCCTAATCACTGGTATTGCCTGTAGTCGCCGAATGGAGAGGGCTGCAGCTGGGAAGGGTCTTCTGAAAACTGAGGGCCTGTGAGTAAAGCAAGAGAATATATATAAATACAAATACAGAATAAATACAAAAGAAATACAAAAAGACAAAGATTCTTAATATTAAAAGCATAATACAAATACACAGGATTCTTTTTATAAATAAAAATCTCTTCTAAAATAGATGAAGCCAATAACAAAACTTTACACTCGACCGTTTTCACCCAGAAGATTTCCAGAGCTTTATACATTGATAGTCTCATTCCAAGAGGGAACATTTTCCCTCCTTTATATACAGGGAAATGAGACAGCACAAGGAGAGGGATGGATTTGCAGTCACCAGAAGGAGCTGGAAACCTCTGCCTTACTGCCCTTCAGGTGAACTTGGGCACCTTGTAACAGGCCCCCCAGAATAACTTGCCCGACAAGAAAGGCAGCCAGCGGAACGGAACAAATGACCGCGGCGTCGCCTTCCCGACTCATCTTACTAACAGGCTGTGTTTTACGGTACGCCAGTTTGAGAGAGATGAAATTGTAACCTTCAGGTGATAACCTTACACTGAAGCGGGCAATTTAAAATGCTTTTGTATTAAGATAAGAAATTACAAGAATTTAGACTGCACAAAACGGGTAGCAAACCTGAAAGGAGGATTTAGCGGCTTAGTACTGCTCCTTTTGACACTAGTTTTTGTCTCTATTCCTCCTACGATGGGGCAACCGAAGCCGGGACGTTACTTTGATCTGTGCTACGCATATCCTGAGCTGTCACATTTTCTATTTCCCTCTCTGCACTCTGGAAAATACGGGTTGCCATCTCATTAGAGGAACACACAAAATGCACACGCCTCAGTGTAAAACAACCCTCAAGGCAGAGGTCAGCACAAAATAGGACTTCCCAGTCACTCCTGCACTCACCCTTACCATGCAAATAATAGTTAATACATATGGAAAGCACCTCAGCAAAATGTTTATGATTTGTTTTGGAAATGTAGGTATATGATTGGTTTTGGAAATGTAACTAGACTCCTTGCTCTTAGGCTGGAGGGACACCTTCCAGTACTTAGTATTTGGCTTTGGCAAGTATTTATGTAAGTTTTTACAGACCTGGCTCTACCAAAGTCTCAGCTTGCATTTCACTTTAAAAAAAGTGGCTCCTGTTTTTGTAATGGTTTAAAAAATCAAAACACCATCACCGTGACAGCTATCCCTCTCTGAAGGGTTGTCTCTGCCTACTGATCCTTACCCCTCATTGAAAGCAGGGTCCATCCACACGTTGGCACAGAGCTCGAGCGACGTGTCTTGCCCCAAACCTGCTGCTCCTTTGAACCTGTTACGTCACCCACTACACAGCTGCTGAACACATCTGCCCCAGAGGCAAGGGTTGTGTGGATGTACGAGGGGACAGGGAGAAGGGCTCATTCCAAAGACCAGGGATGTCTGGGCTCTCAGTTCATCAGCATCTTTTTTATTTGAGGAGAAAAGCTGAAACAGGGAGCTCCACTCAACTGAAAATTACCTACAGGCCACAAACACATGCTTTGTGATGGAGTTTCTATCACTGTATCTGTTTAGGAGACTGGAGTGTTTAAAAAATGCTTGTTAAATGGGGGAGTAGGAAAAAGAAGACATTGAAATGAAAGAGAAGGAAGTGCACAGCAGTCAAATCCACACCTCTAGTATCTACCTAGTTATTTTTTTAATAACTGTACATACACCTGGACTCTAAAGATATAATGGAACATGATGTTAGAGGAGCTGAGGTTTCAAAACCAGGATGTTTCCTTACTTTGCTTCCTGAGAAAAGGCTATTCTTCAGCGTGTATGTGTTCAAGCTGCATTATGAAAGCCTTGTAATACCATCATTGGAGGGTTCCTTACCGTTTGGGAACTGCGTGGACGCAAATCTTGTTAGCAGAATACCAGCTCCTTCGATTAAAGCTAGGAGAATTCCTCCCATGGCAGCAGATCCAACCATGGCAACAGGTCCATCTGAAAAAAAATAGTATAAAACACATCCTTTTTTCCTTCATGCATTACTTGGCATATTGTAGTTCTCTTTTTATAGTTATTATCTCTCCTATGAGCAGGCTCAGAAGCAGCAATCTTGCATCCTTAAGCCTTATTAACATCACCAATAAAAAGATAATTACTAGAGAATCAACCCCCCTCCTCAAGGAAACAAAAGAGCAGGGTAACATTTGAGATGGTAATTATCACTTTCATAAGCACAGGCTAAGGTTTAAGATTATCTTTCATTCTGCTGTGGAATTTCCAAGGAAATTCCAAGCTGGATATCATTTGCTTTTGCTTCACTCTAATGATAAAAACTGCACATTTAGAAAATTGAACTTTTTTTTTTTAAATCATTATCTTCCTCAGAGCTTCATTCCTTACTTCTTGCAGCTAGTATGGCTCCGGTTAGGGCTCCACTCGTGATCGAATTCCACGGGTCTTCTTTCCCTCTCATCCTTACCATGCTGCAGTCGATCATGGAGAAGAGTCCTCCCCAGACAGCAAAGCTACCTGATAGAAGATTGGGGGGGAAAAGGCAATTTAGGCAAAGCAGCAAAGCAGCCAGTGCTTTACTGGAGCCTTATCTTAGAGGGACGGTGCAATATTAGCACACTTGCCTTCAGGCATAAAAGCATATTTAAACTCTGAAGCAAACAAAATAAAGCCCTCAACTAAATATGGGTTTAAAAAAATCTATGTAGAGAAAAATAGTATCTGCCCAAAATGACATACATGCATACCTATAGAAGCCTCTGATTCAAATTAATAACAGAAAAAGCAGCAAATATCTGTAATTATAATGGAACTGCCACCCTAATGAAGGTACGTTCACTGAGAGAACTTTTATATAGAAAAAGCTGAAGAAATGGCTTAAAGGTACCGGAATTCAGCATCTTCCCCTAATGCTGTTCTGGCACCTCAAAAGATCAGCATTGGTCTGTGCTGCACGACAGACAGGAGAACACGACCGTTCTCAGAACACAGTTTTTAAAGGGTCTTAATGTCTTTGAAAGCGCAGTGCTAGACAAAAAGCAAGGAGAAACAGAAGGAGGGATTCCTCTCTCTTTGCACAGTCACCACAAGCTGCAGCCATCACATTCCCCCACTCCAAATCACTCTTCCAATTTCTCCTTTTCTAATATCATTATTCAATTTGCCTGCCAGGAGAATGTAATGGGGAGTGCGCAGCTCTTTGGGAACACTTTGATGCTGAGGTGCCTTTGAGAGGTCAGAATACCCTTCTGACTCAAGTCACAGCTCTGTGAGTCTGGTGTTTTTTTAAAAATGAGTGAACTTTATCCAGCTTCCTACAGGTCAGCATATCCACCGACCTACCTCACTTAGCTTAAAGCTCGATCGTTTCTTTTAATGAATCAAACACCTTCATTTCAAAATAAATCCTCTCTCTTTCTCTAATGTAAGAATGTTCATTCTTGCAACAGACCCTGCTGAAAAGCAGCTGGCCTGCTGGAAAGAATCTCAGGCTCTTCCACACTCATATCCTGTTTTATTCCTACCTTAGGTTAGGTCTAGAACAAGCAGCAGAAATGCAGCTGTAACAAAAATGCAAAATTGCACCTACCTCCTAGCTGGGGAGCTCTTGTTCTAATAGCTGTCAAACTTCCCCGCAGCCGGTGGTTTACACCCTACAACAAACCAGAAACAAGTTAGAATAAAACAGAGTGAAATTCTGCAGGCACAGTCTGCATGAAGCCAAAACCAGCCACAGGGCAGATGTTTCTGGGCATCCTCAGCATCCTCAAAGACACGTGAAACAGATTTGTCCTATTTTTGCCGCGTGCCTTCCATAAGCAGGGAAAATGAATGGGAAATGTCTTCTCTATGCTAGAAACAGCCAGGAGGCAGATTATGCAAATTAAATGACTTTCTTTAGCTACTGTCACTTCCATAAATCCGCAGGCAGGAGGAAACTTCTCTTTAAGATCTAAACCACAAAGCTACAATCGCTGATTCGTGCTGTAGACACCCAACCTCACTGCTTGTCCCACTTTAAGCCACTGTTGCCAGTGAGCTAGAGTCCATCCAAGATCCCACACAATTACTGCCACATATTTTCCACAGATTTCAGCTTCTGGTTTCAATTAACTGCATGCACATCATTAATTATTCCCACTCCATGTGCAAGGATTTCTTCTTTTTCATCTTCCTCCATTATTTCTTTCCATTTTTGCCACTGAGAGTAAAAAAGAGCAGCCGAACTACACTCTTTAAGCACTAGTCAAGCGGTTCTACTCACCACCGGGGAATTTCTGAAGCCCTTGATAGCTTGGAAGATGCCACCTCCTATGGCTCCCATTGTGAAAGCACCCCCACAGTCATCGACTATCCTCCAGGGACTGTAAAGAAAAAAAAATAGACCTTAAAATGATAAAATCCATGTTAAAACGTGTAAGTAACCGTAATGGATCCACCATTCTCGCCTCCAACACATCCCAGCTGGAAATACACCACTAAAATTCATGTTGCAGCATTCAGAAGTGGAGGGAAGCCAAACCACTGGCTGCAGTGTCTCGCATCCAGTTTGGTGAAGAGACACCAAAGAAGCACAAATGTTAGGGCAAAACAAAGTCGACTTGCACCAAGAGTCTAACCATTTGTCTCCTTGGAAGCACCAAACAGAGAAAAAAATTACTTCAGATCCTCACACAAGAAAAAAAACTTACAAAATTTGCAGTCTCTCCACTATTCCCCCAGGCTCTTCACTTATTATCATGACCTATTTCTGGTCTCTCAGACACTACAATTTTTAAAAATAGTAACTTTTAAAAAGCTCTGTTTTGTGTTTTATTGTCTTTGCACAAATTCCCCTATTTTATATGTGTTAATGATTAGGAAATGGTGACAAGCACAGAACTTTACACTGTTGTCAGCAAAGCTACAAGAGCGGGCGGTGCCGGAGCTCCACATTCCCCATCCAGGTTTGGACGGGCTCCGTTATAATAAAACATCTCCTCACAACTGTCTTGCTCTGTTGGCTTATTAGGAAAGCTCTCGTTAAAAGCCTTTCTGAAAATATAAACACATTTCGTCCAGCCACCTTCCAGCTACCCACAAGGTCAAAGAATGGCAATTTTGCCCAACGTGACTTTTTCACAGAGGGTTCGTTAACGAGACCTCCGTCATTAAGTGACTCCCTAGATTTTTTCCCCTTGTTTTAACTTGACTTCAAATGCAAAACATTGGTGGGGAGGGGGCTTATTTTGCTTTTAACTCTCCCCCAAGCTTCTTTGGGAAAAGCTTTTAAGAAATTTTTTTTGATGCCACCACAGCTATTTTATCCCCAAGTTCCTCTGAGCTCCTGGGGAGATCCTAGACGCACCTGAAACCCCATGCAAAAAAAAAAAAAAAAAGTTGTCACTTGACATGAGTTATCAGAAGAGAATAAAATAGAGGAGTCCACTATTTATTTGGCACTTCTACAGAAGCTTAATGCCACTATTGCTTCTCTGATTTTATGGAGACCGCTCACAGCAAACAATGTGCTCTCAGCAGGCTGAACAATGTTCCTACAGAAAACCTGTGGGAATAAAATCAAAAATATATATCTAATCTATTTATATATGTCCGAAAGGAGAGCGCACAGGGAACTGTAAAGGGGATGGGCAGAGCCGACGGGCGAGGAAAGCCAGTTTCAGCTCTGCGTTTTGGAGGTAACGTGGTCCATGGATGTCCCGTTCCAGCACAGAGGTTGTCCCCAAAACAGGAGCTAGGGACAGGGGGGACAAGGAGTAGCGACGGGGACCAAATGCACGCGGGGGTCCCCGGGGCATCACTTTGGGCTGTTATGAAGAAAAATATGAAAAGGGAAGGAGGAGAGGGGCAAAAGGCAGCAAAAGGGGATTCACCAGGTTTTCTTAGTATCCCAGGCCCAGCATCTTAGACTTTAGAAACGCAACTTGAGATTGAAAAAGAGTCTCAAACCAGGGCTTTTAGTGCATTTTCCCAACGTTTTGCAGAAATTTTGCAGAAATTTTTACAAAGTTTTGCAATTTTTTTCGAATAAAACACGTGCAGAGGCAGCCAGGCCCCCGCAGACTTGCTAAAAAGCCCAGACTCCAGGGGAAACACTTTATTGCCACAGATAAAACCTTTATTGCCACAAATAAAACGTTTAAACGGTGACGGGCTCAGCCGGGGGCGCTCGCGGGGACCCGCGGGGTTGAATGTCCCCCAAAAGGGACCATTTCCGCCCGACCCCGCGCTGAGGTTCCCGCCCGTGTTTACACGGGCCCGGCCCCGCGCGGCGGCGCCTCCTCGTCATTCCTGGGCCCGGGCGGCCCGCGCGGGGCTCCGGTTCCGCTACCCCAACCGGGCCCCGTCCGCGGCGGAAGGAGGAGGAAGCTTCAACCCCTCCCAGCGGCGGCCACGGCAGCGCCAAGGTCAGCGGCCGCCCGCGGGCCCCGATCCCGCCAAAACCAACGGACACCGCCCGCACCGCCGCCCCCGCCCCCGCCCCCGCCTCCGCCTCCGGCCCCGCCGAAACCAACGGCGGCCGCCGCCGCTGCTCCCCCCGCCCCGGTGCGGCCCGCGCGGCGCCGCTCACCAGGGCTCCCGCGCGTACTCCTCCATCTTGGCCCTCTCCGCCGCCCTCCCGCCGTGCCATTGGCTCGCCGCCCTCCCCTCCCCACCGGAGCCGACCAATGGGGATCGGGGGGCGGGAAGAGCGGGGGGTGCGGGGCGGAGCTTGCGCATGCGCGGGGTATCCTCCCCGTCCTCCGCGCGCGCCTGCGGGAGCGGCGCCCGTGACGTCATCTGATCCGTAAAGTGACAGCTGAAGAAATGAAGGTGGAGCCCTCAGCATCTCCGAGTGCGTAAACAAATACCGCTTATGCTAATAAATAATGCCCTAGAGACGCTAACAGACTCTTTGCTACATCTTCAAGCTGTGGTGCTCCTCCCCCTTTAATTTGCTGTTTTTTTTTTTGTTTTTTTTTTTTAATGATTCGTCGTGAATGCAAAGGTCTCATTGTGCCCCAAGCGTCGTGCTCCAGGATGGGGGTGCCGGGGGCGGTGTCGCGGCTCCTGGCTTGGGGAAGGGAAGGGTAAAAGGGAGAGAAGGGAAGAGACGGAAGAGCTGGAAAATGACCATCTGCTGGGATGTGGGTGCCTCGTGGAGCCCGGAGCCCCCTCTGCTCTCCCTGTGCCTGGCTGTGACGGTCCTGGTGGTTGCAATTCCTTTCAAGAGCCCTTGTCCTTCCTCCTAGTAAGTGATGGGGTAATTGCACCAGGCTGCTTACAAACCCTGGTTATAATTGCTCCTATTCTGGTTATAAATCCTTTAAGCCTCCCAGAGGCCAAGGGATGGCCCCAAACCCCTGTCAAGCTCGTGGCTTTGGCGGGGAACTGGGCCTGGTGGCTCCCAAATGGCTTCAGGCCAGTGGCAGGAAGGTGGGTGGAGGTTTCCACAGAGCCCTGCAGCCAGGAGCCCGTTACTGTCCTGGTTTATAACACTAGAGAGCAAAACCTCTGCGTTTCAATGCACGGGGACATTTTCAGTTTGGACCAAGAAAGCAGGTAGACGAGGAGGGAAAGCAGCGGGATCAAACGCGCTGGAGCCAACGGTTTGCGCTGGACCGGGGCGTTTGACCGCCCTGACTCCTGCGGTCCTGCAGGTCGGAGAGGTTCATCCCTTGGCCAGCCCGAGTCCATCAGGAAAAGGTAAGGGAGGACAGAGGGTCAGAGGGGGAGCTCGGACACGGAGGCTCTGCCAGGCACTCTGCCTGCACCCAGAAAAGGCCCTGAATCTTCCGTCTCCCCAGGACGAGAGGGACGTGGAGCTGCTGGAGAAGGGCCAGCGCAGGGCCGAGAAGGTGATGAAGGGACTGGAGCATCGAGCGTGTGGGGACAGACTGAGCGAGCGGGGCCTGTTCAGCCTGGAGAAGAGAAGACTGAGGGAGATCTGATCAACACGTTCAAGTGTTGGGGAGGGGAGAGGGAGGGAGGACGGGGCCAGGCTCTTCTCCGCGGTGGCCGGTGACAGGACAAGGGGTAATGGGGACAAGCTGAAACACAGAAAGTTCCATCTCCACGTGAGGAAGAACTGTACGGTGAGGGTGACCGAGCCCTGGCACAGGCTGCCCAGAGAGGCTGGGGAGGCTCCTTCTCTGGAGACCTCCAAACCCGCCTGGATGCCGCCCTGTGCTCTGGGTGCCACCCCGTGCTCCGGGTGTCCCTGCTGGAGCAGGGGTTGGCCTAGGCGATCTCTAGAGGTCCCCGCCAACACCAGCCCTGCTGTGACTCTGTGAACCCAGCTCTGCGTTCCCTCCTCGTGGGCTGGCCATGGCCCAGAGCGCCGCTTCCGAGGAGGGATGTGCGGAGATGCCCCTCCAGGCCTAGCTCGGTTGCTATGGAGACAGGAGCTGGAGAAGAGCCGAGAGCGCCGCGGCCCAGGAGGCCCCTCCGCGCCGCCCACGGGGCTGCCCCGTCGCGCGGGGGTGTTCCCAGACTCCCCGCAGGTGCTCGTGGGGTTTCCGTGCTCCTCGCGGGGCCATGGTGTGTCCGGAGCAGCGCTGCCTCCGTTCGCGACGAGACGCTGCACAGCCGAGACGAACCGCAGTCAGACCGTGCGCTGTCACTGTTCACCCGCTGGGACAAGTCTGAGGTGACCCTGCTTCCCCCCTTGCTTTTCTGCTGCTGCCCAAGACCCTTGTACTCACGAGGGCATATGTCTCTGTCACTGCTTCATGGCCAGCTTTACAGCTCAGCAAAGGAGACCCCAAATCGGGGAAGGGTGCAGGACACTTTAGGAGAAACTCCAGGCCACCCAGATGACATTTGCAGTTTTGGGGGATCCAGCACGCAGTTTCAGGGCACCTGATGCTGCCCCCATGTCCTGCAGCGGGCATGGAGGAAGGTTGGACTCGATGATATTGAAGGTCTTTTCCCACCATAATGATTGTGCAGTTCTAAGGCTCCCCATCGGGGTTCCTCACAGCTTGATCTTGTGAACAGTCCTTGCATTTTCACATAGGAGCACAGGATTTAGGAGCGTGCTGACGACATTTCCTGTTCGTGCCAGTTTCCTGATACTGCTGTGACTGATAGGGATGAGAACTGGGATATCAGATGGGATGGAGATGAAATTCAATCCTGCAGCATTTATGGTTACGCGCTTGGAAACTAAAAAAATAAAATCCCCAAGTTTCTTCTACAATCTGAGAAAAAATATCTTCCTTGTGCTGGTGAATCATAGGAAAGGTAGGAGCTTTCCTATCACAGGAAAGTCAGAGGAAGGATAGGTGCTGTGATGCTGGAGATAAATGAAATCCTCAAATGCAACAAGAGTCCCACTGGGGTGGAAAACTCTGATTCGTTAACATAAAACAGTGGAAGATGCACCTGGAGCCTCCCCTACCTGGCTCAAGGCAGGAACAGAGACCAGCAGAGGAGGTGATGAGACTGTCGAGGAAGACCTTGTAACAGCTTGTTTTATTGCAGGAGAGGCAAATGCTGCTCGCATGGCCGAGCACTGAGGAGGACCTGGCGGGGGCTGTTTGTATAAGGAGCGATAAAGGATGAAGGGAGAAGTTGGAAGCCTGATAAGTGGGGAGAAGAAACCAGTGCGCCCCAAAGCAGAGCCGCTCCCCAGCTCTTCCTCCAAGGGCTGCCCACTTCGACCAACTGCCCCTACCCCACAGAGCGCAGAGGACGGTGGATAAGAGGGAAACTTCCTCCAGGATGGGTATTTTATTGCCAGTTACACCAAAGAGCTGCTGCCCACATGAAACTGAGCTCCAGAAACTCTCCCCTTGTGCAACAGGGCAGACGAGCGACGTCTTTGGGGCGATGCTGACCCCTCTGCAAGCCCTTCGGCGCGGATGGGGATCTGCTGGACGACTGCCTCTCCCCGCACCGCCTCTCTGCTCCCGCAGCCGCAGCCTGCCAGCTCCTGCATTTTTGCATGTTTTCTCACTACGTTGGCCCATTGCCTTTAAAAGGCTAAATGCTCCGGACTAAATTTGGTCATGCAGCTCTGCATGGTTCTCTGGAATGTCCTCGGGTTTCAGGCCACTCCAGGAGCGCCGTTCCCGCCTCCCACGGGGCTCCATTGGCTTCGCAGCACCCGGAGCGCCGCTGGGCCCTGTTATTGGCCACCTCTTGTGCCGAGGGGTGTCCCCTCTTTAAAACTCCCCTACCCCGGGCTGCGGCGGTTCAGAGCTGCTGCGATTTAGCGCCTCAGCACCTGCTGCTGCCTGGGAAGCCCTGTCAAGGCTTCATTTTTTTCTTCTCATCCTTGGTACCACACCCCACCGCAACCGTGTCTCGCCAACGAGCCTCCAGGATGTCCAAGGTTGCCAAATACCGGCGCCAAGTTAGTGAAGATCCAGATATTGATAGTTTGTTATCCACTCTGTCTCCGGAGGAGATGGAGGAGCTGGAGAAGGAGCTGGATGTGGTGGATCCAGATGGAGGCATCTCTCTGGAGCTCGAGCAGAACAGCCAGGCAGAGAAGCACCCAACGAGTGCCCCAAACTGCGATGCCACACTCAACCACTGCGGGAAGGAGAGCAAGAGAACGATCCAGAGGGAAGTCTCCATAGATGTAAGTCAGGGCGGAGCTGGCGGTTCGGTGGGAGATGCAGGGACACATCTGTGGTCTCTGCTGTTTTAAGGGACTAAGTGGAAAACACAAACCCTGAGAAACATGTGTAGGGCTGGCTAAGAAGCTCTCTGTCATGCAGACATAAGGGGAGCAAGGCAGGAGCTGCTCCAGGCGCCTGGGAAGGAGTGAGGTATTTCGTGAGATCCCAGCGTCACTCAGAAAATGGAAATCTGTGCTGTGCTTTGCCTCTGCTCTGACCTCCTTTTGCAGGGCTGGAGACGAAGGATGGAGACTCTGGTGCACTGACAGCAATCCTGCAGGCTCTGTTTCTTTTTCCTTTGTTTTGCTTTGGAGATCTCCAGGCTCTCGGTCCTTGCTGTTCCTCTCCTGCATCTCTGACTCTTGGGGCATAAAAAGGGAGAAAAGTTGGCTGCTTTGTGAAAGTCACCTCCTCAGAAGCAGGCTTTGCCCTAAGTCACTCTCTTTGTGCGGTTTATTACTTCGTTCAAATCCATTCTTTTATTAGGATTCCTATATATTTGCATACAAATTTTATTAGGACTCGAGTACTTGCACCTGGCAAGTTGTTTAATGGCTCCCTTGGAGCCTTGCGTCTAGAAAGTTTCGTGCCAGCCCCTCTCTGGCCTTTTGTGCATCGCCTTGGTGGGAGCTGATCCCTCTTCCCACTAACATTTATTACCCTCTGCACAAAGAATATTTGGTATGTGCTCCATGTGTGGGAGGCCGGGAAGCATTTGTTTTCCCTACACTTCCATGCAAGCTGAGCCAGAAAGCGAAAGAATGAGACTCTTAACCTGTTTATCTCTGTAGTCATGGTGGGATTTTGCATCCCAGACCTGATCCACATGGATTGCTCAGGGATAGGGCTGCAGAGGCGTTAAGAGGACTTGTGAATACCCCTGTTAACAGATCACCCTGGCTCTGTCCTTCTCTATTCCGGGTCCCCAGCGATACCCTGCATGATAGCCGGCAGCTCCCAGCAGAGCAATCGCGCCCTGGCTAGGCTGTGCGCTTGGAAGTGGCTCTTGATGGATGGGATGTGTGCAGGGTTTATGATAGGAGGCTCCTCTCTTGGCTGGGCCCTGAGGTGCAGCCAGTGTCTGAGCAGGGAGAAAAAGAGGAAAATTGCATTTCTGGAAGAAATAGAAATGAAGTGTCTTTGGAGAGCTGAACAAGGGTTAAGAGCTTCTTCCCTGCTCTCTTCGAGCCGGCTGCCCGCGGCGGGGCTCCCACGGCCACGGGGATTCCTGTAGCTGCAGGGCCAGGTGCTCCCAGCCTGCGCTCACTGCAAGCGGCGCTCAGTGCGGGCTGCGGGCGCGATGCCCACCCCGCCGGCGAGCGGCCGTGGGCCGAGCACGCTGCGGCCTCGCAGCCAGAGCCCTGCCTTTATTTGCCCAGCTGCTGGTTGTTACACGGTGGAAAACTGCAGGAGCAGCCTGCTTGAGAGGGGAAATAGGGTTCCGGTTACCCTGGTGATACCGGAGTGGGGATTTGCCCTGGTTTGCAGGTAGTGATGCTACTTCGTTTTTGACCACCATGAAGAGGAAAAACAACTGCAAATGGTCCGTGAAAGAGTCCACGATCAGGAGGAACAAGGAAATCTGTGCTTTTTTTAGGAAAAGAAGAGAAAAAATATAAAAAGAAGAGAAAAATGATGCTCAAGAGCACATGGGTGTCTGCTTGCCCTGGGAGAGGGCTCAGGACCGGGGCCAGGGAAAGCAGCATGAGGACAGGCCCCCGCAAGAGGACACATCGTGCTGTGGCCGACAGCGATCCACGTCCGCAGAGAAGAGCTTTTTTATTGTCTTCTTTTGCTCCTGTTTGAACTTTAGTAGCTTCAGGCTACTAAAGACAAAGTGAATTGGCTGCCGCTCAAGCACTGCAGCGGAACTGGCCCAGTTAGATTATATTGCAGTAACTGGATCTTGCAGAACTGACTTTCTCCTTCTATTTCAATCCCTGGAGGGAAAAAAAAATAAAAAAGATCCTCCTCCCATTCCTCCCTGGTATTGTCAGGACCTGGGATTGGTGCCTGGAAAATGCCCCGTGCTGGCAGGTCAGTGCGTGCTAATCCCGGAGCAGGACCTTTGCCCCATCCCAAGGATAGAAGGGGCATCATCTGATGGCAGCAGCAGTCCCAGAAACTAGCCCAGAAGCAGGTCAGCCCCTTCCCTGACTCCAGGCGAGGAAGCTGCTGGCGCCGTGTGGGATGGAGTGAGGAGCCGTTTGGAGAATCCCAGGTGACTCCTGGGGCTCTCACGTAGCTGCTCGTGGCACTGAGGCCCGTGATGACAAACCCCATTCTCCTGTCAGCAGGTTTCACGTTGCAGTGGGCTGCAAGCACTTGTATCACTTCTGGCTGCCGACAGGCCCCGCTGCGGTCTGGATCCACTCGCCGCCCCCGCGAGCGATTCTCTGGAGGGGACGGCGTTGGTGTTCAGCTGGCCAAGTGCCAGCATCCCCCTTGTCAACGCGCAGTGCTGGCTCACGGCTCTGTGCATCACAGCCCCCAGCCGCCCCGCATGGGTTCACGAGCATAAACGCTGCCCGCGAGACACGGCCAACGTGAGCACAGGGCGCCAGGGGGGAGTGGGAGGTCCCCCCAGCTGGGCTGGTCCTTTGAGCAGCTGGGAGATTTTGTCCTGCATCCGTGATGTCCCTTCCCTTGGGAGCAACAGCAGGTTGGATTCTCCTCCTTGAACTGGAAAGAAGTGGGACCTTGAGCTCTGGCTCTATTGCTGCCTTGCACAAAGGGACTGAGGAGAGAAAATGTTAGGGGTTGCCCAGTCCAGCTCTGACCTGGCACCTAGGCAGAATTGTAATTCCTAAATATATATATATATATATATATATATATATATATGTATATAAGGCAAATCTAGAAAGCGCTGTGCAGTCCCCACAATAAAATAGCCACCCCCAAAGCCCCTCGAGCCCTGCCTGCCAGGCGTGGGTATGGCGAAGCTT
>JAUBNY010000393.1:10090-21966 GCA_032275445.1 Crypturellus soui | reverse complement strand
ACCTAGGCAGAATTGTAATTCCTAAATATCTATATATATATATATATATATATATGTATATAAGGCAAATCTAGAAAGCGCTTTGCAGTCCCCACAATAAAATAGCCACCCCCAAAGCCCCTCGTGCCCTGCCTGCCAGGCGTGGGTATGGCGAAGCTTAGAGTTTCTCTTGCAAAAAATTCTCTTTTTGCAGAGTAGCTCCAGGCACCCTGATTCCCTCCTAAATCTTGGGAGGAGTGGGTATATTTAGAAATATTGTAACTACATAATATCACATCTTCTTTCTCTGCAATGAAAAGGGCAAACTTGGGTAACTAGGAGGCTGTTTATAAACAGCCCAAAATAGATGTGAGCTTCTCCCTGACTTCTCCGCTCTGGGGAGCCAAACTCACATCTTACTGGTGAATTAATCAACCTTGATTTCCTATTGCTAGTGAGTGAAGACATGTCCCTGTTGTGTTTTGAGGAGGGCAAATTTGGTAAGAAATGAACCCCCTTGTGCTCCAGCTGATCCTCGGAGCTTAGATGGATCAGGAACGTCTGGACTTATGTCTTAATAGGGATGCAAAATTCCATGGTAGCTCTAGGCTCGACTGGCCGCAGCAGATTCACAAACGCTCTGTCGGCTCTAGGCCCAGCCACGTTCAGAGCAATCAGTTGAGTTCACGAATAGCATGATTTATTCAATGCAACATTTACAGACCAGGTTTGGATGTCAGTACTAGGATTTCTCTACTACTGCGCAGGGTTCTTGGCTGGCTCTAAGGTACAAATGCACCGTAACTACTTGCACAAGAGGATGGGAGAGGAGCCTCAACCTCAAGGAGTCTCCTCAGGTGGCCTCCCAACCTGAGGGGAGAGTTCTGCACCGCAGACCACTGCTTCCAAGGGGAACCAAGCTCCAACTTGAAAAGTTGGGTTTATTTTACATCCTAGTCAAAGTGGGATGGGGTCAACATGCTCATCTTCTGTGCAACGAGTGGTGTTTGTGGTTAGATACCTGCTGGTATCCATTTCCCCTCTGTCCCCTTTCCATTTCCCCTCTATCGAGACAGAGTGCACCCATTTTGGGGTAGAAGGGCTGTGTCTGTCTCACGGCTGGTTGCACGTGCACACGCTCGTTGACAAGAACACCCTGTTCTGCAGGGAAAAGGGGCTGGAGGCACCTGCTACAGCCCCGGTCAGCGATGGGGCCTGGGACAGAGCCTGTCTTGGGATGCGCTGAGCAAGATCTTCCTGGGGGTCTATAGCAGGGGAACCAAAGGGAAAGTGATATCCACAAGCACCTAAAGGAAGAGATGGTTTCTAGTAGCTCATGGCTCTTAAATATGGCACGCAAGAACACGATGAGAGAGAAATTCAGGTGAGAAACACGCTGTCTGTTTGCAGCAGTCACATTAACTGCTGCCAAGATTTGCTAGGGAGACCGGGAATCTTTGCATCCCACCTGGGATTTCTCTTTAAAGGCAGGAAAGGCGGCTGTGGCCCGGGATAGGGGCTCTGCACAGGGCTCTCTGGACCGTTTGCTGTAGATGTCAGTTGAGTTACATGGAGGCAGGTTTTGAGAGAGCTGTTGCAGTTGGCTTTTCCTAGTTCTTTTTTTTTTTTTTTTTTTTTTTTGCTATTTGCAATGTCCGCTTTAAAAGGATGTAGATTTATGCATAGAACTGTGATACAGACCCTGGAGATATCCCTGCCTTTTCCACTGGTGAATTTAAATTTTAACCATCCCCAGCAGTACATTTGCCTGGAGGAACCTGGCTAAGAAGTGTCAACCTGTGGGAAGCACCGTGGCTCAGCCAATGGGACCAGCTGGCCCTGTGCAATATCCTTAGCCGGAGTTAGTGGGTTTCCTTTTCCGTGCCGCAAAATCCACCTGCTGCTGTTCCCGGCTCTCCTTGGATTCGTGCCTGCCCTCATGGCAGGACCCAGATGTCTCCCATCACGCTGAGCACCTGGTGGCAAGGACAGATTCTCCTGGTGCTCTCCGTGCTGGCTGCCAACACCCTCCTTGGGAATGGGGCCATCCCAGTCCCCGCAGTGCTCCCAGTCCCAGATTTCCCATTACTCTGTTGCTGGAGGGGACACATTTCAGGGCCACAAAAATACTTGCGTTAGTAAAGTGTTTTTAGGTATAGTGGATGTCTGTGTGATCCTAGGGACCTGCTTTTTGAAGGAGAAGGTACTGAATAAGAGGACATTGGGTTTCAGGCAGATATGCCCAGCCCTGCTGCACATTCCCTCTGTTTTGGTCCCCTGAAGGTGCTTGCTCCCGGATGGTATCCTGTACTATTGCTAGCTGTGGGCAGAGGAAGGCACCATAAAACATGAAGATTTTCCTGGTGAATCCTCCATCAACACCATGGAAGATCAAGTCCATTCCTTAGTTCCCGATTAATGCTCAAAGCTTGTCAGCTTTGCACAAAAATATCTGGAGGGAAAAGCAAGCTGCAGATTTAAATAGCTGGGACAGATTCAAGGGAAATTGTAAAAGAGGGGGGGAAATGGTTGTATCATCCTTTCAGCATCCTACTAGCCCGTGACTAATACACATGTAAACTCGGTCGTTCTGTTTATCAACCAGTTCTGTCTCCTCAAGGAGTCACTGCCAATTCCCAGTTCTTCCATTTCTTTTAACTGTGTCCTGGGCAGGGCTCTAGCAATCTCACTGCTTTCTCTTCCTTCATCAGATGATGTTGCTGTTCTGTCTAGCTCCCGGCCTCTGAACCAGGCGTGACAGCAGGTGACACTGGGTTTCCTTCTTCTTCACGCCTTCCCAGTGACATCTGGCTCACGCTGGGGCCGCAGGTGACTGGGGGACATCTGCGTTGTCCCTCCAGCAACACTCACAACGTAGATTTCAGTGGGTGGATCTTTGCATTCCTCCAACAGGCAATAGGTAGGAAGATCCAAAACATTAATGTATTTTAAAAGATACCAAAGACATCAGATAGAAGAACTCAAAGATACTGAGTTGCTCCTATCTGGGTGCAGTGAGTAACAGCAGCCACAGACAAATTTTGCTGTGTGACTCCTCCGACCTGCGGCAGAAGAGCCTGTCAAGGAGAGCACTTTTATTTGTCATTTTTATTATTCAAAAATGGAAACTACTGTTGCCTGAATGTGGGTATTTAGTCCTTCATTCCTGGAAAAATACCAGCTCCATAAAGTGACAGACGAACATCAGAAGTTCCCAGCTAGCAAGAGAAGAGAAAAGGGCTCCAAGGTGAGAAGAAAAGCAGAAAAGACCCGATGATGGATAGCTAAAGATCTGCAGAGTAAGGAACAGCTGAAGCAGGTGAGGCAGCAATGCACTCAGGTTTGCACAGCATTGTCAAATGAACGGTGCAAGAAAGATCAGCACGACTACATTTGTTTTGTGACTGGCACAAATCAGAGCACAAAACGTTCCCGGTGACCCGTCGGTTATGGCAGCAGCAAACGTTCTGTCTGGAAGATGCACGTTCCATCTAAGGGCACAAGCAGGAAAAAAAAAACGCTAGATTTCCGGTCAGTCTAAAAAAACAACAGGGAAAAGCTTAGTTCTATATTTACATAAACCACAACGGAGATGCAGACAAATCCATGGAAATGCTTATAGTGTTTAGTTTATATGGACTGAGCTGCCACAGATGGGAAAGTTTATTATCTGTTTATGGTGAGCTGATAATTTGACTTACAAAGTAGGAAAAGAGCTAAACTCCTGTATATATCGCTTTCTTTCGCGGCGTGATGACATCATTTATGTGCTAAAATGGTCTCTGTGACTCAGCTCCCAGCAGGACACTGGGATGAAGCAGCCAGAGCGCTGGAGCCCACCCTTGGCCTTGGTGGGAATCCCAGTGTTGTGGAGGAAGGAGATCTCAGGCTGCGTTTCGGCAGTGGAGCGTCAGGGCGCGGGGTTTGCAGTCCTGGTGTGGAAGGCAGCACCTGTGGTGGACCAGCCCCAGGGCGGGTTCGCAGAGGTCTTCTCAGACCCTTCCTTCCCTCTGCTGACATGTGGTGACAAACGAGGCTGAAAACGAGCAGGCATCTCAGCTGCAGAAGTACAGGGCTGCAAAGGCATCCTGGTGCACGTGGACTGTTGACGCTGGTTTGAGAAGCACGGAACTGAGACGCAGTATTTGCTCTTGCCCTGTGGCTACAGATGAGAGGTGAGGAGCTCAGGAGCCGCACGGCCATGTGCCAGCTGCTGCCAAGGGTCTTGTCTGCTGGCCAGGGGGACAGATCGGAAAGAGGACGTAGCTGGGCTGGGAACCGGCACGGACTCGCACGGCGCTGGGAGCAGCCTGCAGCACAGAGGGAGATGCAGTCTGCTTCCTTTCAGGGAAGGTTTTCAGTTTCCAAGAACTGGGGATCGTGACTCCTGGCTTGCCCTGCTGCATTTCATTAAGTGCTGAGCTCTCTGCTTCAGGCTCCGCGTGATTCCGGAGCCCGAATGGCACAGGAGCACACGCTCCTGCGTTTCACAAGTTGTTTGTGGGGTTTGGCCAACAAATCAGCTCTCAGATTTTGGCAGGTAGGCACTTGGGTCTGGATCTCATCTCCTAGGCTTTAAAGATCTCAATTCATCCTCCCACACTGGCTGCCCATGGCCCTCTGTGGTGGCCCCACAGGCTGCCTGATGGGACACACGACCCATGGGCAACTTGCACCATCAAGGGGCCAGAAAACATTTTCCATGGAGTCTCAGGAGATTGGGAAACCAGACCTGTGCTTCTCAAGCATCCCACACACAGTGCTGCAGAGGACAGGAGGGAAGATTTAGGATTCACTAGGTCTGATTTGCAGAGCTTCTCTTCCTAAAAATCTGAGGAATGCTCTTAACGTCTGCCCACAGAAAGTTTGCCAGACAGAAATGCAGCCACGAGGTGGCTGTGATGTGAATCACTGAGGTTTACTGCCCTCTGCAACCTCTGGCGAAGAGGAGGCGATCAGAGAAAAAGCTTCAGCTTGGGAATGTCCAGCTCAGCCATGGCTGTGTCAGAAGGAGCGGCTGGGAAAAGGATGGGCAGAAAGAAAAAAAATAAATTTCTAAAAACAGATTTTAACAGAGAAACAAAAGTTTCCGTTTGCAAAGTATCCAGGGGCTTTAAGGGCTCTCTGGAAAATGGCTTCATGTTGCTGAGGAAGACATGAAGGAACCTATTGGAAACGTCTGTTATCTGCCTTAAATTCCGCAGTAAGGGCAAAGCAAGATGAGAGTCAGGATGGGAAGTTGTCCGGTCTCTGGAGAACAGTGTTGCGTCTCCAAAGGAGTGTGTTTGCAGCAACATGGGTCTGGGAAGTGCAAGGAGACAGCGATATTTGGGGTGAAAAAGTTGTGAGCGGAAGGGAAGGGGAATAACTGACCTCCTTGCTAAAATAAGAGTAATGGCTGAGGTGGGATGGAGCAAGAAGTTGTTTACATCGCGCTGCGCTTTGGCACACAGAGCATGGCCGGGGGGTCATGCAAGGTCTGAAGGATGACAGTGACATTCCTCGGTGCTGGAAGCTGAAGTCCTTTTGCCCTTGCTAGAACCACTCTGCTTCTTGCCAAAAATGTCCAAATGTGCGAAGAGAGAGCCCGGCAGCTCCCTGGGAATGGTCCTACCAGGGAGCCCAGCAGGGCAGGAGCTGGGCGGTACGAGAGGGGGTCGCTCAACGCGGTCGCGGGAGACGGTTGCTCTCATCTGGGAGGGCTGCGCCTGGCCCAACGCGGGTAGTGCCCAACACCTTGGGATGAGGTGGGTGTTTGGTAGAGCCAGACTTGGCTGTCCCGAGAGAGCAAGTCTGCAGGAGCCTCGTGCTCCCACTTCCTCCAATGGTCTCTGGGAGTCTGGGTTTAGTAGCCTTTAGGGCCAAGGACACAGCATTTTCCCAGGAATGTCCTTGGCTCTGAGTTGTCACTGCACTGCTCAAAATTGGCCAAAGACTGCAGAAAAGGAGCAGCTTGACCAGATCCTGTTATGGAGCTTGGCTCCAACAACTCTTCCACGTGCCTGGAGTGCAACAGCAAAGGGCACCCAAATAGCTGGGAAGGACAAATTGACACAATCTGTGTTTGTCCACGTGAGCCACCCCAAGCGACTTCTCTGTGTGGTGGAACAGTCTTGGGGACATCGCAGTCCCCCGAGAGCTCTCCTGTGGCTCCTGCCAGTCTCATCGAGGGCCAGTGGGATGCTGGTACCTTGTTCACAGCTTCTGGGGATGGGATCGGGGTGAAGTGGGCAGGAAGGAGGGGTTACCTTGGGCTCCCTTTAGAGCCAAAGCAGCTAAGTGGATGTCTCCAGAGGATGATGCAGATGCCTGAAGGTAGATCTGTGGTTGGATCTCAGGGTCTCACAGTGGTTTTGGAGACGTTTTGGGGCTTATTAGCATCCATAGGACGCTTTGAAACTCTCCAAGCGGTGATGCCCCACTGGCTGGTTAGTTATGGAGCCATAATTGTGGCTTAGAGCAACCACCACCACCTTCCTCCCCTTGGCAGTTTGATCCGGGAGCTCCCAAGTGACGGGTAGCTCCAAAGAACAATTTATGTCTCAGAATCCTTGGTGGTTCCCCACTTCCCTGCTCTCCCATCTCTTCCAAGTCTTTCCCATTGCTCAGGATTTGTGCAGGATGATGGAGCTTTGCGGGTGGAGCTTAGCTGATGCCAAAGCTGTGCTTGCAGGAGGAACTTGTTAGCACAGCAGAGCTTGGGAGAAAAGGACAGTCTCCTGCCAGTCTCCAAGCAGGAAAAGTTCTGCTTGCCTTACAAGTAGCACAGCCTTGGGTAGCAGGTTTCTGTTGGTGGCAAAAAAGTAGCCAAGTAGTTTCTGAGTGTGTGGTTATTCACTTCTCCCTTTGCCCCATGGACAGTCCATGTTTCCCGCTCGTATTCCTTGAGAATGGATGTCCCCGTAGCTAAGCACAGGGAAGGACTGTCCCCCTCTGCTCAGGGGCTTGTGGAGCTCATGTCCCCATCGTCATCAGCAATGACCAGCTTTGAAGCTCATCCCTCATTTCCAGTAGGGCTGAGGATCCTCGTGGGGTCCTCGCTCCACCCCACAAGCATCTCCAGGGGCCCTGTCCTGGCTCCCACTTTCCCTCTTGTGTTCTTGGTTGCTCATATTTCAGCCAGGAGCTTCGAGACACGTCCATCTCCTGCTCACGTCTTACAATCAGCTTCTTGGAGAGACCCCCAGAAACTGCAGATAATGGTAGAGACCGAATCAATATCAACCTTCCAAGCTGAGTTCAGTATTTCTAGATTTTAGGCATGGGGCAGTTTTAGCTCTGAGAACTTTGGCTGCGGGATGTGATGCTGATGGATGGTCCTGTTTTCTCCTCCGGCCACGTGCCCCAGCAACACACCTCACGGAGGAGCTGGTCCCGGCCTCTGCTCATGTTTCCCCCTTTCTCAGAAGCTCCCCAGCCTCCAGCGCAGCTGGGAGACAGCTTCGCGGAGCAAACAGCCCACTGCTTGGCAGCGCGTGTCCTCCAAGACTCACATTTTGTTCTTGGGTGAACCCGTGCACGTGGCTGGTGTGACAGGGCCATGAACGACTCTTCCCAGGACGCGCCTCTGAAAATAGCTGTGCTCTGGTGAAAACAGGCCCCTTCCAAAGCCAAAACACGCCGTTCACAAGCACATTTCCATCTGTCACGTCCACCAGGGACTGACACAACCGCAGCTAGAGCAAGTCACCCCTGCTCTGTAGCATGTGGGGTTGTTTGTGAGCCCCTGGGGACGTCTTCCCTTTCCTCCTCAGCATGTTCCGTTTCAATTACCACCTGCCTGTGGGTGCAGCGGGGGCACCCTTGTCCCTGCCAGCTCACGGTCCCACTCTGGGCACCTTCCCCAGTGCATGAGTTCAGACCTCGCACCCTGCTCCGCGTTTCTACACCTCTAGTGCTTAAGATGCAACAGGGCCTCCGTGCTGCCCGAGCCCTCCCACGCGCACAGGGATGTTTGGGGGCAGGAGGAGAGCGCCCTGCTCCACAGGACGGTCCCCACCAGCCACACCGAGTGAGCGGCGGAGCTCGCAGCCCCTGTTTGCACTGGGGCGGGAGCGGTGCTGCGGACGCCTGGATTCCAGGCAAGAAGTTCCCAGTCTCCGTTGCCTTTTAAGGCAACAACTGAGTGGGTTTGAGGGTTGCGTTTGCTAACAAGCGATGGCAATGCTCATTTTAGTCTATTTATTTGGAGGAAAGGGGAAGGCATTTCAGTTCATCAAAACACTGGTGATTAATCAGCCAAGTACCAGGCTGTTTTCATTAGGCTTATTTTTAAAGGTCTGACACGCTGTGTAAAAATATTCTGCTAATAAGCTCGCTCGCGGCAGAGGGGAGCACGGGAGGGGATGCAGTGGCCCTCGTTTCTAGGTGCCCAAGGTAAATATGTCAGAGCGGCGGAGGGGAGCGCGCGGGGCTGGCCAGGGGCCACTACAGAGACCATGGCCAGTGGTGCTGGGGGCTGCAGGGAGGTCCAGGACTTTGAGGCTGGGAGGAAGGATGTGTTTCTCTATCCTCCTCTTCTTCCTCATCCTGCCGTGCAGCTTATCCATTGTGCCCCAGCCCGGGGGTCACTGAGCCCTGCAGCACCATCACTCTGGGCTGGTGTCACCACCCCGGGCTGGCGGGAAGTGGCAGAAACAGAGGACCTGAGGATGGGTACAAAGACAGCACGGGATGAAGGCAGGAGCAACAACCCCTCTGCAAACCAGCCAGGAGCCCCTACAGCAGAACGTGGCTTCTGGGAGGGAGCCTCTGACTTGGCTTTAGAGGAGTCCCGGGTCTCCACCAAGCGATGGGGACTGTCACGTAGGCAGCGCTGGACACACAGAGTCACTCTACCCGTCCAAGCCGATGCTTCCCGGCAGGTTGCCCTGCTCCTTTCTCTGTGGGCATTTACCAGCCTCCTGCTTGGAGGCAGCCGGCGTGAGGAGGTCACGGGCTCCTTTGGAGCCCTTGTGAGCGCAGCACGTGGTGGGGCAGCAGGAACATGCTCACAGACACCATGGGGAAGCCCACAGGGACTCCTGGTTGAAGGCAGCTGTAAGGAGAACAGCAGTAACGGTGGGATAACAGGATATTCTCAGTGCTGTCTCCTGCAGCTTTGCCAAGCAGGGATTTGATGCACTTCTTATTTTACTCTGGTTTCATCTTGGCTGGAGAAACCTGCTGCTGCCTTCTCTGCACATCCTTCTTTCTAGGCTTTTCCTCCTTTTTCCCCAAGATCATCCTGGCCAAATCCTTTGCTCTGCTTGCTTTTGGATGTGCCAGGAAACAGGCTGGGAGATGCTGCAGGACCAACCTCAAGAGTTTAGAGAGACCCAGGGCTCTCCAGCACCAAACTGCGCATGCTCCTCCGGGAAGAAAAAGGCTTTTTGGAGCACTCAGCGTGGAGACGAAGCTGCTGCCTCTCTGCTCAGCTGGGTTTGCCTTCCCTTTGGACATGAGAGGGCTGGAGAGCCTGGGGGATGCTGTCCTTTCTCACAGGGACATGGAGAAATATCCTGGCCATGGCATCCCCAAATGCCTTTAAGTGGTGTGGGGGACATCAGTGTAGGCACAAAGCAAGGTTCCCATCACGTTCTTGTCAACCTCCTGTTGGACAAGACATGGTCCTCCTCCTTGACGAGGCCAAGGTGGTTGAGGTCCGCCTCACGCGGACCCAGCGCAGCTGCGGGAATGGGGCCGCCTTGCTGCACGCTGGCTGCATCGCCTGCTCCCCTGCAGGTCCCAGGCAGGGGGAGGCCGGGGTCCGGCCACACGATGTCCAGCCACAGTCGTCAGCATTTGAACCACACTGGGGCTGTGGGGACAGGACGCATAGGGGTCTCGCATATGCCCTTCTGTCGCGTGTTTCGGTCCACGGTGGGAAGCCAAGAAATCTCTTAACTAAATAAACAGATCTCTGGTCCCAGATGGCATCTGTTTATGTGCCAGGTACAAACAGTCTCCACAGCTGCTACACTTGGAGCAGCCAATTCTTTCCACCAAAAAAAATAGAAACCAGTCACACAGAGGCCGCAGTGCCTCGCAGCGGGAATGCCAGTCCCCACATCGCCCCGGCACAGGCACCGCCGGGCTGGGCAGGACCCCAGGGCCGGGCAAGGCCACGGGGTCCCGGCTAGAGCCACATGGAGGAGGGGGCCTGTCCTGGCCACAGGACAGGGTTGCATCACTCTGCTTTGGGTCCATCGCTGGGTCGAGGTGCTGGGTGGACACCACGACGCTGCTGAAGCTTGGGAAGGTGCTGGGAGCTCACGCCACGTCTGCCAGAACGGTTTGCTGCTGCTTTTCCCTGAAGTCCCCAACTCCCCCATCAAAGACAACATTTGCCCGGCCAGCCCCCACCTTGGCGCTGCCTCCTCCTGCAGCCGGCGCGGCTGCTGGCTCCGCACTCAAGCCAAAGACACCCTGATCAACCCATCCAGCCCCGACCTGACAGGCAGCTTTGTGGCCCGGCGCCTGGCTAGTGGCGTCACAACACGTTATCCCTGCTTATCGATGGACAGAAACCACCGTCCCGCAGCAGCTGTGGGCTCCTTGGCCACGCAGCCGCAAGCAGGAGGTTTCAACAAGCAAGACCAAGTGCAGACGAGAAGTTTGGACCTCACCCTGCACAGCAAGCTTGGTCCCACTGCAAGAGATGGATGTGTCCCTTGTTACTATTCCATGCCTGGGAGTGGAAGTGTCGTATCTAAGACTAAGGAGCTGAGTCCTGTCCCCGAGGCCAGTGCTTAGTGCCTCGGTGGGCAAAGTTATAAAATATCATCTAAGGACTGCTCAAGAAAAGGGGATTTAACTGATAGGATAATGATCAAATAGCCCTTAAGCATGAAGGGAAAGAGGGAGATACTGAGCTGGAAAAGGCAGTCTGGAAGGAAACACTTAGGAAGCCCCAGGGTTTTCAGCCCTCTGTGTGAAGGTACAACAGTATCACTGCCGGAAGATCAGAGTTAGAAAGCTGAAAACACAGACCGAATTTTTCTTGCATTTCCAACTCCAGCAAACACAACAGCAGCATCACAGCCTAAAAATGCAAAGGCAGAATTTGCATTTCAAGAGCAAACAGAGAAAGCTGCAGACAAAATGGAAGCACTGCTCTTTGCCAACCCACGAGGAACGAGTGGGCGTCTGGGCTGGTCTGGAGCTAAAAGAAGAAAGTCGGGAGCCCAGGGCATTGCCGAGGATGTCTTCACACCAGCCCCTCGGCGCAGGCTGAGGGGAGAGCCCAGCTGTGCCAGCTGTGGCCACGCTGCCTGTCCGATACACGCTGCTTTGCAGCCTCCCTGCAAGGAAGGGATTTGCATCCCTCTCCACAACCCCCTGGCGAAGCCCTTCCTTCCTCTGCTGCCCCCGGAGAACAGTACGCGAGAAGATGTGCTGGGTGTATTAAAAAGCAATAAATGCCCTGTCCTACTTTGCCTGCTTCTCTACAGGAAGCCGGGGGCTGAACAGACAAACTCAGGTCACAGAGCCTGGGAGACACTATGGGATCAGCACGGGTGAGGTGGGCCACTGGTTGTGGACGCTCTTCTGCTTACACACGTGCCAAAGCCAACACAAGGAGCGCTTCAGGCTCCGGAATGGGTGCACTTGTGGGATATCTGTCTGGAAGTTATTTAGAAAATGCTAGGAAAAGATCTGGGGATCATGGACTGTGGGTGTTAGAAGCACCCCTGTTCCGAAAGATGTCTAAAAAGAGGATAAAGGAGGCCATGACCACGACTTTTGGAGCCTGTTGGGAAGGACCTGAAGACAGAAGAAGAGCAGAGGGGCCACGGAGAGCTGCAAGGGGACCCTGCAGCACTCCTGTGCCCTGCAGCCTTGGTCACTTGGTCCCTGAGCCTTCCTCTGGGTCTGAGGACTTCAGCTGGGCTAAACCTCCCTCTTCCAGAGGAGAG
>JAUBNY010000392.1:316693-340948 GCA_032275445.1 Crypturellus soui | reverse complement strand
CCACCATGACGCCCAGGTCTCTCTCAGCAGAGCTACTCTCCAGTAGATCGGTCCCCAGCCTGTACTGATGTCTAGGGTTGTTTCTCCCCAGGTGTAGGACCGTGCACTTGGCCTGGTTGAATTTCATGAGGTTAAAAAGAAAACATTAAAGAAAACATTAAAGAAGACATTAAAAAGAAAACAATAAAAATATGAATTGGATCCTTAAAACAGAATATACTGATTTAGTTGAAGTGGCGTACTGTAGTGGAGACAAGAATCCAACCTTGGAACTGCTGGATCAAAGTCAGTGTACAGAAATAGAGACCACAACATGTCTCCTATTGCCTTTTTTCTTTCTAGTTCAGTGTAGCTCAAAGAACCATTGCTCCACTCATCTGTACAGGAGAATCACCAAGTCCCCTCGCCCTGGTTACCTTTTGCCATCTGCAGTCCATACTTAGTGAAATCACTCTTTCTCTCTCTTCTACTGGAAAGAACTATATCAAGTAGATACGTATATTTTCAAGGAGTTCATTTTATGAACATAGTCCTTAATAGTATTTCAAAAATAATGTATTTCTTAAGCAATTTAGTAAACTAAAAAAAAAAAACTTTTTCTGAGATCATACAAACATTCTGTTCTGAAACACAGTATTTCTTCAAAATGATGTGTTTGCAATCAAATTCTATTAAGAGCATGAATCTTTCCTTGCGGTATTAGTGGTAGTTCTCTAACTAAATTTATAGTCAGCTTCTTGTTGTATACAGGGTAGAATAAATAAATAATGTTTGATCTTTTATATCTCATTTTTCACATTTTTTTTCCTGTTAAAGCATTCCATTCTTAGTGACTCCAGATGTGTAAATCCTAAGGTTTCTCGATTTTATTACCAAAGGGGAAAATACAACAGCAAACTAAAACTTTGGTGTTATTAGATACCTGAGAGACTACTTCGCCAGGGATTGGCTGTCATGGCTCAGGGCAGCTTGGAGCTAGTGTAGCGGAGGGCGCCCCCATCCTCTGCTGGTCCAAGTACAGGCTCCCACATGCCATGGGGAAGACACATCTCGGGGTCTGTCCTGACCTGCTCCCTTGCAGGTGTGAGGTCTTGCCCAATGGCTACTGACTTCAAGGGAGTCTCCAGCCCCCATGGCTCCCCAGGAAATCTGGGTATGGTCTGGGATAGAGTATGAACAACAATGTGCCTGTAAAAGTGATTTATAGTGCAGTGAATGCACTTTTATAAACTAGCATAATAACGCACACAGTGAAACAGTATCTTCTCTATGAAGTGCTACTCCCTATTTACTAAGTTTGGACCTAGAATCCCATCTGTAAGCTCACACAAGCAAAAGTATCTCTGGCCAAGTTTGTTACAGCTGTGGCCTGTTCTGGTTATTTCTTCTAGGACAAACAGCAATTTACAGACCATTCTCTGGCCAGAAAGGCCTTCTGTGCTGAAGGTCCTTTGACAAATGAAAGACTCCTCAAATAACCAGGAATCTTCTAAAAGAACACACTCTCTAATTCACTAGTCTAATATGGAGATATTTGCTCTGGCTAAACCAAACTAACCCCAAATCTGGGCAATAATTCAACCCCAGATCTGGGTAATGATTCGCTGCTCCTGTAGCATTATGCAGAAGACAGTAGAGGTTTCTGTGTATATATTTGCATTGCTTTAGGACAAAGTACTTCAAATACAGCATTACCTGAGGACATTTAAAGCTAAATAAATAAAAAATTAAAATAGATTAAATTACTATATATATATTTACTATATACAATAAGAGGCTTCAGAATGAGTTCCCCTGAAACAGAACTGAGCATCCTTGCAGCTTCCTACAAATTTCATTATATGGAGCACATTTATTAGGAAATTATTTATTTACTGTGGTATTTGGCAGTACTTGCTCAAGAAAAGACCCATTTTTCTTTTTTTCTTTCCTTTTTCTTTTTAATGGCTTAAAATAAGAAATAACAGAAATACGCATACCTTATTGAACCTTAAGTTTCTTAAAACAAAAATTATTCAAGCAGAACTGTTACAATGGAATTAGAAAGGAATTCCTTTGGCAAAGGAATTAAAATGTAGATATTGTTACAGAAGATGTTTTTACAACATTCTCTCAAAAATGGCTGTTGATACACATCAATGCACATTTTTGCCAGAGAAGGAACAGCCCTGTGCTTGTTAACACTGAGCAGAGAATAGCACTTGGAAGGAGATAAACAGGAGTTTCAAGTTGCTGTACAGTGGCAACCTTTCCTTCATATGAGAAAAACTGAGGGAGATGACTGTACATGTGCCTGTTCTAGAAGCTCTTGTAAGTACATTGAGAAGTTATGCAAAGAGACAGGTCATACTTTCCTGCCTCATCATTTACTGAAGATTTGAGGTCAGATGCAAATATATGTGTGTGTGTATATATATATATATATATATATATATATATATATGTATATATAAATACACATATATATATACAGGAAAGTGACAAATGACAATACTGTCCAGATAAATGGGTCTTTGTTTTGATGAACAAGCTTTGACACAAGCTGCAGCTACCCCTAAACTAGTCTTGGATTTTAGGTATTACAGTATTTGTCTATCATGCTCCTATGTTGAGATCCACCATTTCTATTAAATATAGGCTGAAATAGCTACAAGGGCACTTGTAACACAGAAAGGTGAGTCTAGTCTGTGATGGTGTAAATCATTTCCCAAGCTATCATATGGAGAGTTTTCTTATGTCCTACCACTTCCTAACAATCTCTGTGAACACTAACAGATATCAGTTTTATGTATAAGACAAAGGCTTCTAAAATACAGGTCAGGAGGATCACCAGTGAGTTCCTCTTCTTTATTACATATGTAATGTTTCTGGAGTGCTTTTTATGGGAAAATATTTGTACCACTCAGTTTTGGGTGTAAAACACTAACTAAAAGGTTCTTTTTAGTTCAGAATTTCTGCATAACCTCCTCATGCAGAGCAGGTGACACATTTTCTTGCAGACGATTCCCATATCTGCTAGTAGGAAAGCAAGAACAGTTTTCCAATTGTCTGTTCCCCACCTTCCACCACAGATGTGTTGTGAATATGTCAAGGCACCTAAACAAGGGCAATTCTGTATCTATCTGCATTGTGTCTGTCTGCATCAAAACCAGCTAGCAGGTGTCCTCTGGTGATTTTAACTGAGTCCTTGTTAAAGGCCCCAGAAAAAAAAAAAGTTGAAGTTTGCTGAAATAAGTTACTTTTAGGGGTAAGTTTTAGATAACATAAGAAGGTGTAATTTATGTCTCCTTGCACTAGCTTAATTAACATTGGATTATTCATTAAAAACTTTAAACAGTTCTGGAAAAATCTCAAGGAAAATAATCAGACTGACGGAATAATTTATAACTGTAATTTATATTCATAGCACAAGGATACGTGAAAAGTATATATTATAATTTTTCATTTTAAAAATAAAATAAAAAGGGATGTTTTCTGTATCAAAGCATTAAGTAGTCCTGTGGAAGACAGCATGCGGTGATTTCTGTAATGAGGTAACTTTATCGCAACATTCAGACGTTCTGTCCATTGGCAAGTTAACAGCAAGTTAAAAATAATTTCCCATTAGTCACTAGTGCTAATAGAAAAGTCATTTAAAATATGTAATATGATCTACAAGACTCTGTAACTCTTACACTTGCTCAAAATATTAAAAGATAGGACTAAGCAGCATTTTCAGTTTTTCTCACATAAACAAAGCACAAGTAACACATAATTCTCTTCATGTAACATAAATGAATATTTCTGTTTGTACTGCAGATAACAAGGGGTGGGGGAAAAGGAGTAGCTTAAACTACTATGTATTTCACACAGTGCTACACTAATTATTTCCTCATGCTGTCCTACCTTTAGATTTTTATACAAATAAAATACCCTGAAGCCTAAAATGAAAAAGCTGTACAGTTAATGGTGTATTGGTTTTCATTCTTTCTTTAGTTTATCTCTACTAGAATTGTTCCAAAATGTGTATTTTTCTGTCATTTTTAAAAAGAATTTTTAAAATGGATGTGTTTGTTAGGCTAAGATCATAATGGACTGTACTAGCACACTGACAGAAACAACATTCATAAATACTTTAGGCTATGAACGCTCAAAGCTACCATGAACTACAGAATCGGAGGAGAGAAATTTGCAGCAAAATCATCTATAGCATTAAAATATTTAAAATATTTAAACCTTTTTGAAAAGTTGTGCCTTTCTGAATCTTGTGAGCAAAAATAACTATTTCCAAACTATATTGTTAAAAATCAAAACTGAATCAAAACTAAGCAAATATTCTGCTCTTTTTAGTCCAGTTGTGCTGGTTAATAAAAATTTCTGGATATGATTTACTGGGAATAGCAGTCAGACATGAAAACTCCTCTGTGAAAAACTGCACAGTGAAACAGTTTCTTCCTAAACTGTATTGACTTTTTCCAAGAATGTCAAAACACATGGGGAAATATTTTGCTCAATACATATTGATCCAGATGTGAGCAAAATTTATTTCTCTTTGTTGTCAATTTATCTTCTGAACTTCCAAGCTTAAATATTGGGTTTGGGTCATTTGTCATTTCTGGAGTATAATACTGACCTGTTTATTTTTCATTTTCGTATTGTTTATTAATCATTTCAAAATGAAAATATATGTCTCAAATCTATGTCTGTGTTTTAAAGGAGTTCAATATGCTTCACAGAGATTTATCACACATCATTTCAGATGTGTTTTGTGCTTTTATGTATATCTGTGTATATCAACACAATCACTTGCATGACTTGCCAGCAAACAGTAGGATAGTGCATTCATGCTAGATAAGCATGTTCAGTTTTACACAATTTCTCACTTAAACATACACACAAACACACACAGACACATACTTTAACGCTTATAGGGACTGGATTGCTGAATCTCAAGTAGTTGAATTTATCAAACATTTTCTGCAATATTCAGCATTATAACCTAGACATTCTTCCTTTTATCTGTTTTTTCACTGAATGACTCAATAAATAAACAGTAGTAACTTTCCAAGGCTTTCACACATTTAAGCAATAACACTAAAAATAAATAAATAACTATATACATAAATAAATAAAACTAAGAATAAAAGTCATAAATCTTCTTCCACTCTTCCATCTCCCTCTCCTTTTTATTTTCCCTTATCAAAGACTCAGTACTGTTTCATGTCGAAGTAACTGCTTCTGATCCAGCAAAGCTGAAGAGGAGCCTGGCTTTGGGGGAGCTCTGCAAATTTTTCCCACTAGTTCAGAGAAGTGCAAGAAAGATCTGGAAAATGCTGTTGTATTCCTCCAACGTTGTATTGTTCTATTGTCATATTGTTGATTGTGTTAAACCAATGTTGGCTAGATAATTCTAATTGTGCTGGAACGCTTGGATACAAAATTGTCAAGCATCCTACACCTAGGATACTTGCATTTTGGCCAAATAAATGTTGTATCCTTATCAGATATTTCAGATGCACACACTTATACACATATGTATATACACACACATAAATACATATTTTACATATATATATGTTTGTATTTTTAGTTATATGGCTTTTTATGATATAATAAGCATATTTTCATTACACTAAAGGCAATATAAGTAGTTTCTTGAGATATCTGTGAACAGAATTCTCTGATCACTACTGCTTGCTGCATATATTCATCATAAGCAGTAAAAGATTCCTTAAGACAGGCAATGACCAGCATAGTACACTTTTCTGACATCTTTGTTAATGGCATCAGATTTGAAAACTAACTCACTCAGTTGGTCCTAATTTAGAGATGCGGGCATCTATTTTTTTCATGGCATAAATGCACCAATCGAACGAAGACAGAAATCTCAGTATCGTACCATTTGCATAAGGGTAAATAAGTCTTCTTTAATAGCCTTCTGTCTAGTTATCTGAAGACTTTTAAAATTATACTGAATATTGCTGTCTTCACAATATTACATCAATAGTAATAAAAAAAAAACTAGGTATTTAGTTATGAGAGTATATGATATGCAAGTGTGTAAAGAAAAATAACCAAGAATATCATGTATTTAATATAGAAGTCAGCCACTATCATAGCTACTGTTAATACTGTCAGCTATCATTTAAGAAGACAACCCAGAAGAGTAAGTGGTTGATATGTGAGGATCAACTTCTGCAAGTTCAGAGTAACACAAAGTGTAAGAATTTCAGCAAAGATGGCAGGAGACTTATATGTTTGAAACAAGAGGTCCTGGCAAAACACAAAAAGAAGGAAAAAAAAGACAATAGAAGATGGAAACAGGGCAGGTCACTTGGGAAGGAAGTGCAGGGATATTGTCCAAGTTTGCAGGGATGGAGCTTGGAAGGTTTGGAAGGCCAAGGCCCATCAGGAGTTGAATCTGTCACGTCAAGGACAACAAGAAGGGTTGTTTAAAAATAGCAGCAACAAAATTAGGGAAAATGTGAGCCCACTGCTGGAATGAGGCAGTGGCTCTGGGGACAAAGAATTCAGGAAACACAGAGATACTGAGTGATCTTTCTCATCAGTCTTTACTGGTGAGACTGGCCCTCACTTCAGGGATTCCAGACCCTGGAGACAAGAAAGAAAGTCTGGAGAAAGGAAGACTTTTCCTTGGTGGAGAAGGATTGGGTTAGGGATCACTTAGGCCAGCTGACCTCCACAAGACCATCCACCCTGATGGGATAAACCCATTAGTACTGAGGGATCTGGGGGCTATAATTGCTAGGTCACTCAAACGTGTTTGAGAGGCTAGGGCAATGAGAGAGGTGCCTGAGGACTAGGAGAACGCAAATGCCAGTACAGTCTTCAAAAGGAGGGAGGACCCAGGGAATTACAGACAGATCAGCCATTCCTTGGAACATCCTAGACTCCGTTTCGAAGCACCTGAAGAACAAGAAGGTGACTGGGAGCAGTCAGAATGGTTTCACAAAGGAAAATCATATTTGACCACCCTCATGATCTTCTATAATGGAATGACTGGGTAGACATGGGGAGACCTGTGAACTACGTCTATCTTGACTTAAGCAAAGCTTTCAACAGCTTTCCCCCATAACATCCTCATAAGCATGTATGGGGGTACGTAGCAAAACAGAGAAATAAGAATAACAGAAGCATTAACTTTGTAGCCTGCAGAATCACACCTCTGCGGCTTACCACAGCAATGCTAGTCCAAGAACCTGGTCTCCCATGACTCTTATAATCTATGCAAGATTCCTTTGCTATTTAGAAGATATCCTAATGGCCACATATATTTTTTTCTAGTCATGCAAGAGTACATCACTATCTCTCTTAAGGAGATCTTGAATTAAATCTGATTTCTTTTTCTACTCTAGGAAATAGAGATGAAAATAAATGGGGTGGGGCCAGGTTCGGTGTTGTTTTTTGTTCTTTTTAAAGCTTTGTAGTAGGAAGTCAGGATTCTTATTCGGCTTGGGAACTTAGTACAAGAACTTAGAAATCTTCTCTTTTAGCCTTTTTGCTACCTGCCTAGTATTTCCCAAACCATTCAAAGATTTACAAAACACACTGATGTAGAATAGGGAGAGATCACATTTCTCGTTATTTAACATTTTGGTGCATGTGGTCCCAGATGTTAGTTTCTGTATTTTCAGCACAGCATTTAAGTTTGGGGACTAGCCTTAAAATGACAGACAATTATAGCTTATAAATTATTCTATGGGAAATTAGTATACACCCTAAAGACACTCTGTGCATCTTTAAAGATTGACAATAATACTCTGTCATACTATAGCCACTTTCCTTGACACTTGTCATCTCTGTAACATTTATAAATTCAAAGCTAACAGCACAACAAATACAACTAACACTATTGCAGATGCATGTATGTCTCAGGAAGAATAAACTATAAATGTCACAGAAAACTGAAATTAATTGGAGATGAGTGCTTGACAGCAAATAGGTTTAGTTATATTAGTAGTAGTGACTATCTACTCCAATACTGGGGCAAATTAACCCTCATCCTGAAGGTTAATTTCTTTCCTGGAATGATATTATACTCATCTAAAAATATAAATATATAAATTACATATATATATAATTTTATATATAAATATATAAAATATTTTCTTCCTTGAAAATACAAAGGTTACATGAGGCTAGGTCAGTTGAATTTATTAGGTTTAAAATCTTCATGTTGGAATATGAGAAAAGATAAAATATGTCTCTTTCATGACTGCAGAGGGCATTAAGTTTTTAATCTCTATGTAGTTTGCTGAGACAGGATCTCCTAACTTAATTACGTCCCCTAAGTCATAAAAATATTCCTTTAACCATACTCCTTTTTCATTTGATCACTTTCTGTTTTATACTCTACTTGAGCTTAAATGCCCTTACAAAAGCAAGGAGCCACTCTTAGCCTGTTTGTGACCATGCATAACTCGTTTTCTCTCTTTATTGTAAGCAATGTAATCAGCAGTCAGTGTATTCTGTTACAGTCCCTCTTTTCCTGTGCCAGGAAGATATATTTTATTAATCTCAGGTGACGTGGATTTCCCTTGATAAAAGGTGGTGCTGGTTAGTATCCAAACATAATGTTGAGAACACTGCTGCTAACATGAAATAAAAGGGGATAGGAAATGTTTTTTTTTCTTAGTAAAACTCTTACGTTTAACTGTGTGGTCTGAGAGACTCATAGAATCACACAGTCACAGAGTGGTTGAGGTTGGAAGGGACCACTGGAGCTCATCTAATCCAACCCCCCTGCTCCTGCAGGGACACCCAGAGCACGGGGCACAGGGTGGCATCCAGGCAGGTTTGGAAGATCTCTAGAGAAGGAGACTCTCTGGGCAGCCTGTGCCAGGGCTCTGGCACCCTCACAGCAAAGAAGTTCTTCCTCACATGGAGGTGGAACTGCCTGGGTTTCCACTTGCACCCATTACCCCTTGTCCTGTCATTGGCCTTCAGGGAGAAAAGTTTGGCCCCACCCTCTCTACATTCTCTCCTAGGGTACTTGTACATGTTGATCAGATCTCCTCTCAACCTTCTCTAGGCTAAACAGGCCCAGCTTGCTTAGTCTCTCCTCATACGATAGATGGTCCAGCCCCTTAATCATCTTCGTGGCTCAGTGTTGGACCCTCAAGTAGAAGCTCCGTATCCCTCTAGTGCTGGGGAGCCCAGAACTGCACACAGCCCCAAAGAAACAGGACATTAAAATAACTTCCTCACCTAACAAAGCTTTCAGAGAAACACTCATGGCATTATTTTTGCACTTAGTTGAAAAGAATGTCCTATACAGTATAAAGCTTTTTTTTTTTTCTAATACATTCTTGTCTGAAAAATGTCAGTGGGCTTATGAAACCAGAGTTAAACATACGGTATCAATAAGTAGGAAGAAAACAGGAACAGCACAATTAAAACAAAACAATAAACCCATTAGCCTGAAGCCGTACCTGTGTGAAATATGATTTATTCCTACCCTATTGGAAACCAAAGACAGAGATCTTTTTCTTGCTTAACAATCTTCTGTGAGAAATTGCTCAAAAAAGAGGAAATTACAGAAAAACTGAGGCATAAAAGAAGTTATGGCATTACAGAGGCTTGCTTGAGGTGAGAGATAGCTAGTACTTTGAGGATGGTTGGTATGTACTTGTCCATAATTCCCTTGGCAACACAGTCTGCCTTCTAGCATACACTAAAATGAGTAAATGAAGAGTGAAGCAACATGGACGCACCATGGCCAAACTTTTTTGGCTTCCCTGTGGAGGTGGTTATCTGATGATACCATGCAGTTGATGAGTGAATGGAAAGTGGAGCAGGGTGAAGAACCATGGCCAAACTCTTTTGAACTCCGTGCAGAGGTGACAACCTGGTCATACCAGGCAGCTGATAAGCCACATAGTATAAGATGTCTGGTGCTGGGCCAACAATGGTGGTAGATCGGTCCCTTCTACTGGACTTTGCTCAAACTTCTCCTCATTTTAATCTCATTATAATATCAACACCCCTCCATTCCGAAAGTTACCTGCTTTCAAGGAATGACCACTCCTCACTCAGCATGCTCTCTAGATTTTTGATTGACTTGAGAGACTTTTAAACCAGTCAATAGTGAAAATATGTCCAGAGTCACTCAAGCTCCATCTAAGGTGAAATAAGGAGGGAAAGAGGAGGAAGGAAGACTCCATTTTAACTTTTGGATCAGTCAACAGGCTGAAGCTCTTTCCTCCCATCAGGCCAGGATGCTGCTTGAAGAGACTCCTCGAGGTTGAGAGCCCTTTCTCATCTTCTTGGGTAAGTGATGATTGCACATTGGTACAGTAGGCACTAGCTAACAACCCCACACTATAGTAGAGAATTTCCTGTATGGACATCTGAAACCTGCTTTGTAAATGTTGCTTTTTAATAAACTGTGCTATTCATGAACTCAACTACTTGTTTTGACGGTGATGGGATGCAACAGTTGACAAGCTGTTCGTGAACCCAATACTGCCAGAGTTAGGCCTTTAGCTGATCATACTGTTGTGAACTCAATTCACTGTTTGGAAGGTGATCAGACTTATAGTTGACAGACTGTGAATCCAGTATTGCCATATATGCCCAGCAAAGCTCAAACTCAAAACTGCTCTCTAGATTCACTTTATTAGTATTTATTTCTTCCTTTGATATAGCTTTGGTTCCTATTGCCAGGATCTTGACAGTCTAACAATTCCTCAAAGTTTACACAGAGGACAGGAGGTCTATCAACATCTTGTCAGTAGTCATCAACTCACATTGGCCTAATAAGATAGAGAGCAAAGAGCTCTTTCCAGACATAATAAGAGGAAGCTCATTTCGATTTACAGATGTGGGGGCAGAGAATCATGAACATCTTTCAAAAGCACGTACTTTATTTCATTTATTTATCCTCTATCAGTGCCATATTCTTATCAGATCTTTCTTAAAAATCATGTCTGCAGAAAATGATGTAATTGTTTGTAAAAATAGAAAAAAAGAGAAAAAAGAGAAATGTAATTAATGCCATGCTGGGGTAGTGTTGGTAGAGAAAAATGAAAAATACAAAAATGGATTTCAGAAACAGTGAAGTTTGCTGAGTAACCTAGGAAATTGTTATATATTTTCACAGGACTGCAAAATCAAGCATATTCATTACGTTTCTATTTTGAAATAAAAATACCATTTTAAAATGAAAAATCAAAATGTTTTGTCTTAAGAGTATTTTATTCAGACCATCTGGACAAAACTTTCCACACAATCTCAAAACAGCAAAACAGAAAACCGCAAAATAGATCATAATTCAAAAGAATTTTAGATTGATCTCCAAATAATAACATTTAATGTACATCTTAAATATTGTATTGAATATAAATATGAAAATAATAGTACATATAAATAAATAGAACCAATAATCCACCAAGAGAGCAGATATGAATTTACTAAAAACTAAAATCATAGGTGAATACTTATGCCTTTTTACAGAATGGTTAAACAATTTCACTTTCATTGCAAATAACCATTTTACCATCAGGATAAAATAGCTAGTCCATATTATAATTTGAGCAAGTTTCATCACATTTTACATTAGTTAAAAAGGTAAATTACAAATGAATAACTACAGTAATTTAAAATTATTTATGCAGTGTAACATTTCAAAATCTGTGAGTCTAGTAAAACAAGCTTCTAATAAATTAAAACCTTCAGGAATATTATTAAATATCTTTGTTTTTTTTTTCCCAATTGCTATTAATTTGATGAACCTCCACAGTCTTTTAGTTGCTGACTGACAAAATTGTAAGAGAAGGTGCCATCATTCTGTAATATACATTCATGCAACACATTCCACCACTCTGTTCTGGTTCTACCTGGCCCATTCAGCTTTCTGAAAGAAGAGAATAAATAAGGGAAATGAAAACCTTCCATGCTGACTTGACTGGGTTAGTCAGGAAGAAAGATGGAAAAGAACAGCAGCATCTCATAAAACAAACAAGTTAACACAGTATTAAACAATCTAGGATGACCTTTTCCTTTCTCTCTCAAAAACAGTGCATGCTGTACAAAAACTTCTGTACTGTCGCAACTAAGACTGAAGTATCTTGCTGTCTGAAGGATAAAGGCCTGAGTTAATTTGCAAATTATCTCTACAAAATTATATCTAATGAACAATTAGCCTACAGAGCTCTTTTCAAGATAGTTTTGAGAGAAAATATTCAAAAGTATTTGTTGCAACTCAAAACATTCAAGCAATGTTTCTGTGATGAAGGTGGCCTCAAATTTCATTGGTCTCCAAGAAATTTAGCTTTGATATAATTTACTTTCTTGATATAAAGCAAAAGGTAGACATATTTCCTTCTGTACAAGTATCATTACAAACACTGAAAATCACAGCACTGCATACAAGCAAACAAGCTGCTTTTATTAGAGAAAATTGGGATTTTTGTACAGGTAAGAAGATAAAGAACTGATTCTGAGGTACTATGACAACTGATAGTTTGTTCTATTACATTCTTTCCATGTCAAAGATTACTAGAATTAGTGGTACACTAGACTACATTAGAATTACTGGTTTGGGTTGTAAGACACATAAATACACACAAACATTTGTGACCATATTTTTTACTTATGCTTATCTAAATAAAGTCCCATAAAATTAGATAATAATTTTATTTACTCTGATCTACTATTCCTAAAAAATCTGTTATGGTAGAACAGCATAATATCTACATATGCTACGTAACAATACAGCCTTTAAGGATGGTAAAATAACATCACTCTTACAATTCATATGTCTGCCCAGTGTCTATCTTTTGTTCCCCAAATTTACAGCATTATCAGTTCAAATAATGTTTGTGATATGTGCTAGCTTAGAATGTTTACCATTAGTGTATCCTATTTTATATAAAAATAATAATTAAAGGTGATGAAATTCTGATTATTCCTGAAGACAAAGCTCTCATTTGCTACTGTATGTCCTCAATATTTTCTCAAGTAATTGAAGTATAACTAAGATTAAAGGAATACAGTAACATTACTCTAGAAATATAAAGAAAATCTGTGCTTTGCTTAGATATAGACTATTTTCTGATTGCAAAACAAAGAAAGAAATTATTTTTAAAATTAAATCACTAGATTCCCAAACAATCCAATAAAAATGCCTCATATCTCAGCTTGTTCCCATTATAAAAATAAGAATATTATACCATGTACAGAACAGATTACATTTTTAGATTACAGTATTGTCCTGTTAACAAAGATCAACCTATTTCTTTGAGGGATTTATACCTTGTGCTCTCTTATTTACATTTGAACACATCCTGAGTATCTTTTTCATTCATGCCATTTATATTTTCCCTGCTTTGTGTTATAGTTATGTTTAAAAAAGCAGGCCAAATTATGAATATACCGCTCTTAGAATTTAATTTCTAATCTATTTCTAATTCTGCATCAAATAATTATAACCACATGAACAACATATGCATGCTGTCTCTTATTACATGTGTTTTGGAGCATACAGTAGGTCTAGGCAATTAATATTCTATTTCTAATACAAATTTGATTTTAAAATAGCTTTTTATATGCTCAGTAAAAGCCACTGTGCTTCTGAAAATGTGTGAGGCTTCATCAACAGACCTAGCGAGCTTACTTGAAGAAAGTATTTGTTACAATGAATGGAGAAAAGCCAAATACTGCATCTTCTCATGCCCAACAGCAGTAATCCTAGAGCACAAATTGTCAAGGTCCTGCACCCTGTGCACCAATGGACCTGAACTGCCACCAAAATCTTCCTTGAGCTACACCATTAGCACACCCTTGGCTGTTTCCAGTCATGCCTTTTGCTTTTCCTGATTGAGCTTCCTTGGCTCACAGTTTTGGAGAGCTGTTCCATTTTCACTCTTCCTTGACAGAGATGGAGATAGTGAGCCAGCCCCAGGAGGAGAACAAAAGTGGTTTGGTCTGTCTGTGGACATCTGATATGAGCCAACTGGAAGTGGTTTGCTCTGCTGAAAAGTGATACTAAGCAATGCTGAATAGTTTAAATGCATATTCACATATACATGTATATATATATATATGATACGTATATGTATGTAAAAATACACAAAACTTTTCACATCTCATTTTACATATAAGATTAGTTATTTTGAGAAGTTATCCCTTCAGACACTCAGGGATACAGAGGGATGGAGAATATTCAATATTCTAATTGAGGCTATATATTTCTTAAAATCCCAAATCAATTGCTGCAATTAGATTCACTTTCATCATCAAGTCATCTTTTTCACCTTGTGGACAGAATAGGAGAATTTGGTTCTACAAATATGATTTGGCAATGTAAGTCAGCAGATCTTGTATTCCGATAAAAAGATGAAATTATTTAAAATGTTCAGCACAGACACTCTGTGGTGTTCCCCATAATATACACCTCTTCTGCTTTGAGCAAACAGACATAAGGAATATTTCACCATACTCTCTTCTGTCTCCTCTGTTGCAAGTTAAAATGCTGGCATTGTTCAATGGAATTCACTCTGGAGGGATAACATATATGATTCTAATCATGTGACTCATCATCTTATCACACTTCACATGTACAGCAAGTGTTAGGCTCTTCTAAAAGGCTCTGCTAGCAACATTCTACTGTCTTGCATAATCTGATTGCCTGATCCCATCTCTACATTTACAGCAGACTGTGAAAACATTTTTTTCATCATTTCATTTGAAAACTTCTGTAAAGCAGCCTTTTAGGCCTCATAATCCTCTTGCAGAACAAGTTTTAGAGGATAACATTTTTTTACCCGCAGTAAAGTCACGAATAAAATGTCTTTCATACAACACATTTTAAAGATATACACTTCTTATCTGTGTCACTACCATGGATAAAAAAATAGAATTTATTTTGTTTATGTTATGTTCTTTAAATAGTCCTCCACAGTACTCAGGTATCTTATTTCTTTTAACTCTTCTGGGAGGCCAATAGGCAATCATTGCCTTGAAAAGTGGCTAAAGCTGTTTGGCTATGCAGTCAATATGATAATGTACTTTCTTTTCTAAATTAGTTTTACTATTGCTCTTAATCCAGATGGCTACAGAATATGTTCTATAATTCAGTGCAGTTTAGAATTGTATTTTCCACTACAATATTCTGTGGTTTTCAAACAGCAATCTGAAATAATTCATCTATTATCATGGCTTCAAAGCTTCTGCTCCACTATTGAAAACATGTTGTCAATTGACTTGTTGTTCTTAAATTTCCTGTTTCTTCATTTTAGCTATCATACCTCCACTAGTAGGTAATCCTTAGGGAAAACAGAATCCTATTTTTTGGTGTATTTGGTGTATTCTCTTTTCTAAGTTACTATCAATTAGGACTACTGAAAGGCTTTGTGAAACATAGGATACCCTTTCCATCTGCATTGTTGTGGAAGAATTGCTTGAAAAGGGAGAACTTAGAGAAAAACTAGGGCCTAACTAGGGCCAGGGTATTACAGAAGCTTGCTTGGCGTGACACACAGTTGCCACTTCCAGGACGGTCTGTTAGGCAGGGACTGGGCTCCCCCACAGTTCCCTAGGCAGCACAATCTGCCCTCCTAACAGCTGCAAAGAGGAGTAATCGAAGGTGGAGAAGAGTGAAGACACTGCGGCCAAACTCTGTTGTACTCCCTGGGCTGATAAGCCTCACAGCAGCTGCCCAATGGGAGATATACGATATAAGATGTCTGGTGCTGAGCCAGCAAGGGTGGCAAATCACTCCTTTCGGATGACCTTTGCTCGAACACTGCTCATTATAAGCTCATTATAACGCCAACACACACTTCCATCCCAGAAGCTACTTGCCTCCGAGGTACAACTACTTCTCACTAAGTATGAGCATGGAAACTGAAAATAGGACAGGCAGCTATTTGATTCAATAAAGTTTCTTTCAGAAAAAGTAAGGAACCCTATTCTTTTCGCATAGCAGAAGTAATAATAAAAAAAACAATCCTGCATTTCTGTTCAAAAGCAATCGTCAATGTGTTCATCAGCTCTCTGCAAGAACTGAACTGTCACAACCTCTCTTAGAAGTTAGAATAGAAGGATGAAACACTCTTGATGCAGCTCTTCATAGCCCAGCCACATTATTGGAGGTAAGAATAAGAAAAGTAGCACAGTGAAATGGTAACACTTCATGTCCCACTTAAAGTGAACTAAATTTTAAAGTACTAATTCAGAAAATACACACTACACAACTTCCCCCATTTTTTTTTCAAATAGTTAAACTGATTTTGGCAATCAAGTCTTTTTCTTTGTTTACTTGTTTGTTAAGGATTTTCTTTTTCTGAATGATTTTTGATTTTCAGAGGGATAGAATAGACTTGGTTCTCACCTTGTGGGGCAAGACTGTTGCTAGTTATTGAGGGGTTTTTTTATATCCCCTCTTCTGTTTAAGATGGAAAAATATAAATAATGATACATTATACACATATATGCAGTGATAACAGGTAAGCCTGCAGTATGAATTGTCATTTCGCCTGTAACTTTCCCCTTGAGGGGAAGTGAGGCATTTTCTGTTAAGCTGGTGAACATCCTCCTGAAGATGTTTCTTGTGATACTTTTCTAGAAAGAGATTTATGATTGTTGGAAGGCTCCTCCTGGAAGGTTCCAGTCCAATTTCCTACTCAAAACCAGGGCCATCCAGAGGTTCATATAGGCTACTCTTTTCACTGCAGTATCATGTAAATGGGTAGTTCCTTGACATAGAACCCCAGAGCTCTTTTCTCTGCGCTCCCCATAGACTGTGTTATGCCACAACATAAGCAATCAATTCCAACAGAGTGTATGGGCAGGAAACCGAGTCAACATTATTTCCCCTTCACTTCTGTTCCTGGCATAGAAGCAGGGAATGAGAGGAGTTTGGACGGGGATTCATGCTAAGTGAAGAAGCTAACAAAGAAAGAAAAAATCCCAGTGACCTAGGAGGAAGGCAAAAAACAAATTAAAAAAACAAACAAGAATTTCTCTCCTATTTATCTCTGTACCACTTCAATATGCACATCTGGACCTCTGTACTTCATATATGATCAGGATATACTATGTCAATAAACCTGCAACGAAAACTGGTCACTTAGCTTCACGCATCCTTTTAGAAATAAGATACCAAAAACTGGGCAAGGAGGAGGGATCTTCAGTCATACCCATGGTTTGAGTGCAAAACGTCTGATTCAAAACTATTTCTTGTAACCTGAGATAACAATAAGTGCCTTTTTAAGCTTGACAAAAGATTTCAGAATTAAAGCTTCTCCTCATGTTTATTGACTGTTGTAGTGTCTTTGCTTACTTCAACTTTTAACTAAAGCAATTTTCCACAAACTATGTAAAAATTCATTAGATATAAACACAGAAAGCTGAACCAAGATATTTTTTCTTTATGGTGCACATGCAGTACATTCCTTGGAGACAGAAGATAAGCCAGTGCTGCTTTCTTTTTATTGCTTTCAGATGTTCTTCACCTCCATATTTATAGCTACTTGGTTTATAATTGATCTCAAGAGGTAATAGTGCATTGTACGGGATAGTGACAGCCTCAAAGCTACACATAAACCCGTGTCCCCTAAAGAATATGGCTTTGTATAATAAAGCTCCTGAATAATTCAATATGGTTAATAGGCTTTACATAAAATAAATAAATAAATAAATAAATAAAAGTTCTGAAATCTGAAAGTTCCCTATTAGCTATTCTTTCCTTTTCCATTTCATTCCAAAAACAGTACAGTCATTCTTCTGAGAAGATATCTAAATGAAGCTTGGAAGCTTTGTAGTAGTTTTTCAAGTAGTTATTAGAATGGAAAACACCAGCCAGGAGGGCTTTTACCGATGTCAGGATAGGGGAAAGAAAATATTTCCCTTTGTTTCAGAAGCAACATTGACAATTCTGTTCTCTTTGTAATTCCCACTTACATGAAACCAACAGTAGATCCTTATCTTGAAATATGACCTGAATTCACTAGCTGTGAATGAGACAGAATCAACTTGGAGAACCTGAGCTAAATCTTAAGAAACTGATGCAGACACTGACGGCCTCAGATCAAAGTTGTGAGAAAACAAAGCTGTTTCTGGGTTCATTTAAATATAAAACTCAAGAGGATGAAACATATGTGAAATGAAACAGACCAAATAATTTAATTAACCCCTCTGGGAACTGCAGCAGAACTTCACACAGCTCTACAAGTAGAGACACAAAATATCCATAAGGGATGGCTCAAACTGCGAAGTTCAGAAAACAATGTTAATTACCCATCACCTTCAAGGATATTCAGATAAGAGTTCAAGTCTATTTATACTGTGCATGAGAACTTGCATATACCTGCAAATACATATCTGACTATCATGCTCTTATTTTCACACCCTGTAAATACTCTTACTAAATCCAACTGATATGACTGAGTTTAGGATTACCCAGTTGGCTGTGTGGTAGTTACAGCTGCATAAAAGAAAACATTACAGGATTTGCTTTATTTTACTTATAGTAAAGCTAATTCCAGATCATAAAAATCTATATTTGGTGGTAAGACATCTTGAATGCTTGCTATAATAATCTACGTCAGGTTCCTAAGTGAAGATACACTCTTTTATGGATATTTAGAAGTGTATGAATAATCTCAAAGCACAGTTATATTATAATCGTCTGTCAAAAGGAGTCTAAGTACTTCCTTTATCTGCCATATCTGGTTAGGACAGGTTTGCAAAGATTTTACAAGGCTTTCAACATATTGGTGTAGACAATAGGCAAAATGAATGGTAAGGTAGGCCACTCATTAATGAAGCACATTACTATTTTTTGAAGTTCCCATTTACAGATTCCAGAGGAGAAATACGTTGATGAGAGAGATTAGCACAGCAAATGACAACATGACAGTCCTAGCACTGATGGTCATTTAATTCAGTCACAAATGAGTTTCCCAACTTTCCCAAAGAGTTATCAATCTATTAAATCTATCTGCCTCTTTCTTCTTGCCTTCAATTTAGGATACACTAAAGTTATTCCCCAGCCAAGAAAAAACAAATGAACAAATAAAAAAATCCCACCAAACTCAAAAAGACCTGCAGGATCTGGAGTCTTTTATCTTCCATAAAATATTAGTTTGAAAAGGCATGATGCTGATATTAGTGGAGCTGGATATGCATGAAGTGTAATCTCCAGGTTTTCATAATGTGTTTCTAACAGTTCAGTTGAGAAAATAAATGACAATTTACAAAAAAAAAAAAAAAAAGGTACATCATGATATTGTTAAAATCAAGGATCTGCTCAAGAAAAGAAAGAAAAAGAAAAAAAAAACACAGATGGCCACCTACTCTCCCGATATCTTTAACAAGACAACTGAAGAGACCTTATGGCAAAATAGTTTCCCTTTGGATTTGATTCTCAGGAAGAAACTCATTAAGATAATTTCAGAGTAAGATTATGATAAACCTAGATAGCCATTTGAGGTACCTTAATGATATTCATATGTTAACACTCAGAGATAACTGCTCAAGTTTCAGTATGTAAAGATCAGTGCATGTTCATAGTATGTAAAAAGGTATATCTATTGACTTCAGTGTAATGATATCCTTATTGATGTTTTCAAACCAAAAGAAAAATGTATGTGGCGGGGGGGGCAATTTTAGTTTTTCAGCACATATATTCCAAAATTTCTAATAATTAAGTTCCTTGGGGGGAGGAGGAGTTCTTTAAAATACAAAATGAATTAACATTTACCATACTATTCTAGTAAGGATTAAAGTAGTTGCATCTGGTTTCCTATAGTGTATTACTACCATATATGTATAGTATCTAACACCATTTTTTTTTATTTATCAGCAGTAAATAATATTTCTTATCTCTTCCCTTAAAGCTACTAACTTTCTCAGAATTTAAAGTTAAGCTCACTTCAGCATCAAGCTGATCAGTGATTCCAGGTGACACTGGCAGGGATTTTGGTTAATAGCATTATATCGCCTGCCTAAATGGAATCAGCCACATACTCTTTCTCAATCTGTCTGTAAATACTACATTTTATTCATGTGATCATTGCCGATGGTGGATTTTGTCTACTTACTCTTATTATACCTGCTCTCTCTTAGAACATTACAGAAAACAAATACAGTTCTCTTTGATTTATATGAAGATTTATTCTTCATGTGTAAAATCCAATTAAAGGTATTCCTGTAGAGAGTCAATCTAATGTTACTTTTAGATAAATGACAATGAATCTTACTGCCTTTCAGTTCATTTCTCTCCTAAGGACTAGGTAGAAGATAGGTAAGTATGATTTTCATCCGGAATGGGGGTATAATGGAAAGACAAGCTTTTATTTTTTATTCAGGTTTAGACTTTCCTGCTGCACAGGTTGTTCTCAATGTGCAGAGCAGTTGTGTATTCCCCTCTGGTGCTAACAAGTGTTGTCAATACAGATTTGCACTTTCACTTGAAGTACAATATTGGATGCAACAGCCTCTTGCCAACCATAACCAATGTGCTTACCTTAGAAATACAATCTCTAAAGAAACTTACATAATTTTTATTATTTTTTTCTGTGAGAAATATATTAAAGTGATCTATAAAATTTTTCTTCAGGCTGGAGATGTGTTTAATTCTTTTTCACCAGGCTTTATTGCAAAACAATAACTTAGAAAGGGATACTGATTGAGACAATGAAAAAAAAACCCTCCAAAAATATTCCAGGTTAATTTTCCCTATCCATTACTGTGTTTATAATTTGCACTGTACTTACAAAAAAAGTGTTCTTTACACCTTCACTAGCAGCAGTATAGAATACTGAAATCTGAGCGGATCATTTGCACTTAATTTCCAAATTGGGAAATACAGGGTTGTTTAAAAATAGCAGCAACAAAATGAAGACTAGGGAAGATATGAGCCCACCGCTGGAATGAAGCAGGGGCTCTGGGGACAAAGAATTCAGGAAAAACAGAGATACAGAGTGATTTTGTCAGTCTTTGTTGGTGAAACTGGCCCTGGAAGCTACTTTTCCTTGGTGGAGGAGGATTGGGTTAGTACTGAGGGATCTGGGGGCTATAATTGCAAGGTCACTCTCAAGTATCTTTGAGAGACTAGGGCAATGAAAGAGGTGCCTGAGGACTAGGAGAAAGCAAATGCTAGTCCAGTCTTCAAAAGGGGCAGGAAGAACTATAGACAGATCAGCCATTCCTTGAAAGGTCCGAGAACAGCTCAATCTGGAGTCCATTTCCAAGCACCTGAAGAACAAGAGGTGACCAGGAGTAGTCAGCATGGTTCCACAAAGGAAAATCATGCTTGACAAATCTCATGATCTTCTATGACGAAATGACTGGGTAGAAGAGGGGAGAGCAGTCAACTTTGTCTATGGCTGACTTAAGAAAGGTTTCCAACAGCTTTCCCTCATAACATCCTCATAGGCAAGTTCAAGGAGTGTGGGATAGGTAAGTGTGTGAGTGAGTGAGAACGAGTGACAACTGGCTGAAAGGCAGAGCTCAGACTGTTGTGATCAGCAGTGAAGAGTCTTGTTGGAGGCCTATAGTTAGCAATGTCTCCAGGGATCAGTGTTGGGTACGGTCTTCTTCAACTTAAGTCATTAATGACCTGGATGAGGGCATAGAGTGCAACCTCAGCAATTTTGCTGATGATACAAAATGGGGAAAAGTGGCTGATACACCTGAGGGCTGTCCAGCAATTGAGAGAGATATGGACAGGTTGAAGAGCTGGGCAGAGAAGAACCTCCTGAAGTTCAACAAAGGCAAGTTGGTTCCTGCAGTTAGGGAAGCATAGCTCATGAAACAGTACAGGCTTGGGGTCAACCTTTGGGGAGCAGATTTGCAGAGAAGGAAATGCAGAAAATTCCACATGCATGGAAAATATTTTTAACTGTGAAGGTGAAAGAGCACTGGAAGAGATTGCCCACAGAGGTTGCAGTGTGGAGTCTCCTCTGGAGATACTCAAAACCTGCCTGAACATTATCCTGCACAACAAGATCCAGGTAACCCTGCTTGTGCAAGGAGTTTGGACTAGGTAATTTCCAGAGGTCCATTCCAACCTCAATCATTCCGTGTGATTCTGTTGTTCTGTTGTTATTTTTTAATTGGTATTTTAAAAACTCTCAAGTTTGATACTTTTGATTTTGATTTGCACATCATAATTTTCATCAAGCAATACAAACAAATCTTAAGGTAGTAGGTAAATTACTTCTTGAGCAAGTCTAAATTTTACTGGATATCACAGCATCTTGTAGTGAACAGAGGGATTGTCTTTCGTAGTTTATGTTATTTTCCCCCCACGAGAGTTTAGGCAAAAGTGCTCAATGATTCTGACTTAGATAAGAAACAGACATTTGGTGCTTGATTTAATGAAACATCTCCTTCTATACTAAATATGAATTTGCACCCATATCACCATTCCACACTTTCAAGAGCAGAGAATATATTGCGTTTTTATTATTTAGTGCTCCAGAGGCATATATAGACAGGTTTCTTAGGTTTTTTTTTAGATTTATTTGCATTAGTTTATGGAAAATAAGCTATTAGCTCACCTGAAGTTATTCCAGGATATTTTCTAACTGGCTATAGCATTTCCTATTCCCTGATTATTCAAGTATTCTAAAACATCCAGACTAACTGCCTAAATTTATGAATAAATAAGTAATATTAATAATAATAATAAAACCTAGAAAAGAGAACAAAAGAAGTTAAAATTGATTGTGACAATTCAGCTTGCTACATAGAAGGCATCTTTCCCAAAGATAATTGTTTCCTTTCCTTTTCTTTCACCTCACTTCTTAAACAGTAGCTGTATATCCTGACTACTGCAGTATATTTTTTCCTTGCTGAAAACCAAAAATGAATGTCCTGAATGCAAAAGTGAATTTTATCTACTTCATCCCTCAGCAATTTGTTTAGTTATTTTTAAGGAAAAAAACAACTATTTCAAGGCCCAACGCCAATGAGTACGGATAAACATGTCACAAAATCAAACATATGAATAAAAACAGACATAGAAACCCCAAAAGTTTCCAGATTGAAGTTATGCCCAAACTGTAAGTCCCTCTGCCTTGAGCTACATCTGACCCATTTCGTTTTTAGCAAAATAGTCTAAAGTGATGCCTTTCATGGTGACAAGGGATAATCTAAGAATGTCTTTCCTCCAAACCCCTGAAGCAATTGGCCACCAAGCTGCCATAAAGATTTACTGCAATAGCACAGCAACACTGCAGCACAATCACTTGCACTTTCATGCACAGACACAAATTATCTGGGCCACAACTCTCCTTTATATCCAGACTGGCACACCTAAGTTGCTTCTCCTCATGAAGTTGTTGTGCTTTTGAAATGCAGTATTGGAAATGTAATTGAGTTATTGCAACAGCTAAGTATGTAAACATCTCCATGCCATAGATTTTCTTCTTCCTGACTTGTCTATAAACTGATGGTTAAAGAAATGATGAGAATGAAAGCTGTATAAAAACCAAATGACATTCACTTATCTGTGTTAATTTTAAATGTGATTTTTTTTTTGTTTTTGTGTTTTCAACAACTACTGCTGTATAGACTTAGGATCTGAGAGTTATCTCAAAAGCAGGACAAAATAAATGTAAATAAAATGCATTCAAAAGTACAGTATGCTTATTCTAAGGAGAGCTCTGTAAAAGCATTATTTTCTAAGTACTTTTTTTTTTCGGTCAGGGTTTCAATTAAACTTCAGCGCTATGCCAAATTTATTAATTCAAACTATCACAGGAATATCCTTTCCATTCCTTTATTGTTTTTTCATCACAATGGCTTTTTGTGAGTGAATATAAAAATCACAACACTTTTTATTTAAAATATACTATTTGATGATTGTGTAAGGTATTGGTGTATAAGGTGTGTTGTTCTGTATGAATTAGGACACTGGAGACTGTTCTAAACTAAGAATGTGCAGTAACTTATATGCTACTGAACATATATGGGTTTTCCTTTGAAGTACTCAGCCTACTTCTTAATGCAGCAACCTGCAGAGAAAACAGCATTTTGAAAATGAAAGCCTCATCTAATTGAAAGGGAAGACTCTCCTCCAAATAGTGAGTTAATATTTTAACTAAGTTGATTTTCTTTTCAGTTTTTACAGTAAGTTTTTACAGCAAGAGTAAAACAATCTATACAGACAAAATTATTCTTGTAATTTTCATTCATATTTATGTGATAGCTATTTGCTTACAGATGCAGCATGAGTTTTTATTTCTGAACTGGAGGTTAGTCTAAGATGAACATAATTTGAAAGGCAATGCTACCCTCTCAGCC
>JAUBNY010000392.1:270804-316683 GCA_032275445.1 Crypturellus soui | reverse complement strand
CAGCCAAATAGAGGATGATGGAAACGGACATCTCTCCTAGCATTCTCTTGTCGCTCCCTACTTTCCAAAAAGCACACACACTGTATTCTGCAAGACTGTCTGGTAATTGAAGGAAACATTAACTCACAGTAAAAGGTAGAATTCAGATGGTGGGTGAAATCTTGTAGTGTTGAACAGCCTAGGTTTTGGTCAGGTCATAATTAAAGACAAAAATCTTCCCTCACTGTAGTTAGAGGAAAGTTAGAGGCAAAGTAGAATTTCCAAGTCATTATCACTGTAAATTTTCTAACATGCAATTTTACTGCACTGTAAGTGAGAGAGAGAAACATTTTGTGAACCAGAAGATATGTTATTCTTTATAGGATGCGGTTCTGGTAACTGTTACCATCTACCTGCTGCCACCGACAAAATATACGTTTTGCTGACTGGAGCAACAATAGCTTGTTCTATTTCTGCATATCCAAATCCTGTAATTAAGATGCTCAGCAGAGCTGAGGATATCTATAATATGGTTGAATGAACCTGGAATATTATCACATTACATAATTTACGGAATGTAAGAACGAACCTTATATCCAGAATCACAGCTGCACAATCTAAAGAATTAGAAGAAATACTATGATAAGTCAGAATCACCATTTTAATTCAGATCTGTCAATGGCATTAATTGGAATGGTTTGCACATAAAGTTCAAAACTGTTATTTGCCATTGACGTTTTACTCCTCCCTTGTTCTGAACCTAGTGTTCAGTTTGTCATTTTGGTCAGTTTCCTCAGAATTGATGCATGAAGCTTAAATGAACCTGTTTAGCAACTGGGATATGCAATTATAACAGTCATGATCTCATTCCAGTCATTTTATTTTCAGTTTCACATCACATAACCTTTGTATTTCAAGCATTCATGCTAATACTGTATGCTAAGGGACTAATTGCTGTTTGAGTTTCTTGAAATTTCTTGAACAAGGTTTCTTGGAGGTTTCTTGAAAAATCTTGAACAAAATTACAAGTATCACATCTGTGTTTGTATAGTAACCAGTTGGTTTTCTCAAGGATGCTGGTCTCTAATTATTAAGAGATACAGGATATTAAGTGGTGGCTCATAGAAAAAGAGTAAGGAAAGGGAAAGAAAAAAGGAAACTCAGTAAATAGAACGTAAAAGTAACCAAGCAAATAAATCTGCGTGTGATCAGTTGTCACATATTGGAAAGACAATAGAAAAGTTCAACATTAATAATGAATTATGATATTAAAAGTGTTAGTGTAGTTTTCAATCACAGATAGGCAAAAGAAACAAAAATTGTATAATATATGCAACCTATTCATGTGTTTGGACATATAAGATAATAATAATTAAGCAGCACATAAGATAAATAAAATTTTAGCAAAGCCTAGCTATATCATACTACTAACTATGCTAGCTATTGTCCATGATTTCAGAGCTACCAGATGGTACCACTATGGTAGTAAGAGGATTTAGTCATCTAAATTGACTAAATTTATAGTTCCAAAGCAATATATTCAGTATGAACAAAATAATATTGAAATCAAACATCCATATTTTTAAAATCTATTCTAGGAGTTGTAAAAGAAACATACAGGCTTAGAATGTGGGTCCTTTTCTTCCTTTAGTGCATTTGGTTTTAAGAACATAAAGACTCTTCCATCAGGGTGAATATTTTTTCTTAATTTTTTGGAATTTCACTTGTTTTTGGAAGAAAAAAATAAATATAATTTTGAAGAAAAAAATAAAGAAATTGTTATTCTATATTTTTTATAATTGTTTCTAAGTCACGTTCCCAGTTAGAAGGACACACTCTCAAATGATTCCAAAAAGACTGCAAATTTATGCAACAACTTAAACAAGAAAAAAATGTTAAAAAGGACCATTTTTGCACATACAGAATTCATTAAGAGACTTCAAATAATGGCCTTTGAAGACGCTTTAGCATTCTCCAGAGAAAGAATACCAGACTCAGCACAAGGGCTTTCCCTAAACAAAGTGAAGAATCCAAGAGCAATTTTGACGAGTCTCTGACAAATTTAGAAGAATATTACTTTTTAATCTATATAGGAGCACGCTGCTTCTCTGCTTACAGAATCACACAGAATGCTTGAGGTTAGAAGAAGCCTCTGGAGATCACCATATTCAAGCCCCTCTATACAAGCAGGGTCACCCAGAACACGTTGCACAGCATCGCATCCAAGAGAATTTTGAGTATCTCCAGATATTGTCCTATCACTAACCACCATGGAAAAGAGCTCAGCCCCATCCTCTTGACACTCTCCCTTGAGATATTGGTATACACTGATAAAATCCTCTCTTAGTCTTCTCTTTTCCAGGCTAAACAGGCTCTCAACCTTTCCTCATAAGAGAGATGTTCCAGTGCCCTCATTGTTTTCATAGTGCTATGTTGGACTATGCACTAGAACCATGTCTCCTTTGCACTGCAAAGCCCCAAAGCGGACAGAGTACTCCAGATGTGGCCTAACCAGGGCTGAGTAGAGGGGGAGGATCACCTTTTCTGATGTTCTGGCAACATTCTTCCTAATGCCCTCTAGGATACATAGGCCTTGGTGCACTGGTGCTTAAACTGTTGACCACCAGGACTTAAATTGTTGGCCACCAGGTCCTCCTCTGCAGAGCTGCTATCCAGGTCAACCTTCGACCTAGCTGCTGTCCAGCGTTATTCCTCCCGAAGTGCAGGGACCTGCACTTGCCTTTGTTGAGGCCTCTGCATCCATTTCTGCAGTCTGTCCAGGTCTCTCCAAACAGCACAGACCTCTGGTGTGTCGGACACTCCATGTAATTTTTTATCATCTGCCAACTGGCTAAGGGTGCCGTCTGTCCCCCCATCCAAGTCATTGATGAATAAGTTGAATAGCACTGGACCTGGTACAAACCCCTGGAGGACACCAACAGCCACAGGCCTCCAACTAGACTCGGCACCATTTATCACAACTCTGTGAGCTTTAACATTTGGCCTGTTCACAGTCCACCTTTACTCATCTATCCCACACTTTCTGAGCTGAGGTTGGAGGACTTTATGGGAGTCAAAAGCCTTGCTGAATTCAAGGCAGAGAACATCCATTGTCCTCTCTTGTTCCCAGTCGGTCATTCCATTACAGAATGCTATCAGATTCATTAAGCTATATTTACAACTAAATTTACTTCTGAATTTATAAATAAAATCTTTGTAGTCTACCGAGGCAATACATATATTTCCATACGCAGTCTTAATACTTTATGATCTGTTATTAAGAATGTGATGACAGTAGAATTATCTCTTCTGACACTGAATGACATTGTTAATATTTACACTGACAACAACCCCTTCAGAGAACTACCTGTAGAAATATATATCTTTCTACTTTTTTTTTTTGTGACCATTATCTCCTTATCATAACTTCAGTAGATAGCTGCATACTCTAGTGTATGCTTCTTCACTTAAGTGCCACCTTCTGCCATGTCAAAGTATATTACTTCAAGATTATATTTTCCTGTAGTTATTTTATTCCTTGCCCTGTAGTTGGCCATCTTTCATCGCATGCCTGAGGAATAGCAATAACACTTTAACAGCTAACAGCACATGAATCAATCATCTCCTCTATCAACTTTATCATACCCCAAATTGAACAAAGTAAAGATAACAGCATTGCTTCTCAGCATAAACAAATCTCTATTCCCTGGAGAATTGTGTAATGTCTCCAACAGCATTCCTATAGGATTGACATGAGATTGTTTCCATACCATTAGCAGAGACTGATTCTGATTCTCTCATTAACATGGCTGGGGAAGCTGTTCTTGCTTGGCAACTCAAGGACTTTTTATTACATTTAAAACAAGGGTCTCAGAGAGAACTGGATTGGCTTCTCACTATTAGCACTTAAACAGTACACATTTAAATATTCTGTACTACCAAGCCTTTCAGATCTGGAGTCTAACTTGCATTGATAGCCCCTAGCTGTCAGGAAAAGATTCTGTTCAGAAGAGTAGAATGTGTCAGAAAAAAGTGTCATAAATGATTAAACCTAAATCTATGCCAGGTCTGAGCATAATCTTCTAGTCTAACTATGATTTAATTTATAGTGAGGTAGTAAACAAGCTTGGAATAGAGCTCAGAAATTTGTTATTCAAGAATAAAGTTGTGAAGCTTCTGCCAAAAACATCTGTTTAATTTCTACTAAAAGGTACATATTTTACCAGAAATCTAAGCAGTACTAAAACTACATTTTTTTAAATCAAAGTCTCAAACTGTGATTAACTAGAAAAAAGATTGTATGTATTTATTAATCATCTGTGTATCAGCAGGTTGGTATTATGTAATGGATTTTTAATGTTCTGTTTTTTTCTCAAACTGAAGCTGAAAATCTCTTTAATCATGTAAATCAAAATAAAGAGACTCTATTCACTTGGGACAGTACAAGCATTATCTTGATAAGGTCTCTTTTTAACTTTTATTATAACTGTAGTTCAAATGTCACTCTTTTTTTGATAGTAAATATATATAAAGATCTTTTTTCCTGCTGATATATTTTCTAATTTACGGAATGCAGTATTTTACCAAGATCAGTTTTGATTGCAAAATTCTATCCCAAAGATAGGACTGCAGTGCTGAAAATGCACAAATGATAGATTTCAAAATGTGCAGTCTCCCGTACATTATGGTATGAGCAAGGCATTAAGGAAAGTCAAGCAAGGATTGATACCCTTATTTTAAGGAAGATACACAATCTTGAACATTATATTGCTTATGACAGGAAAGGGATACATCTTGATGTGATAACAGAAGGAGGCAACAGATATTGTATGTTTATGTAAAGTATATTTATCTTATGCAGAACACAAGTATTGGTTCCAAAGTAGTCATAAAAAATAAAATAAAAAACTTTTATTATTTCCATACAAAAGGAAATCCCTGGGTTATTTGTGAACTACAACTTCAATTTTGGGGGGCACATTATGTGTCTAAAAGCATTGTTACAGAGTACTCAGAAAATTTCTCTTTAGAAAAGGGTATATGTACATAAGCGGTAACACTTTAAATGACACCTTCTAAGTTTTATAACAAATGCTATAATAAATTAACTTTAATTTCTGAAACAAAAATAGTGTACCCTCAGCCTCTTAATATCTTATGTTTAATAATTGCTTGATTGCTACAGACAGACTCATTCATGAGGCTCTTACAAACTATTTAGTTTTTGTTTATTTGTTTTTGTTAGCACTCCAATACTACATCAATAGCACACAGAAAACTTTCTCTATATCAGCTTATACAAATCAACATGCTATGTAGTCCATATTCACAAGAAAAAATATTAAGAAAACAAGATGAATAGGTGATAAAAATTTAAAACATATATATATATATTTAAGTAGAAGGACAAAACAACAAAATGAGGGGCAGTTTTCCTCACAGTAACTTCCCAAATCTATCTAAATATTAATCAAATCACAACTCTAAAGCCTGTTTTGTTATCCCTCACATCAGGTAATCATCCTAAGACATATTAGTTTATTCTCATTGACAGAGACCTACTCCAAATTGAACGAGATTTTCCAGTTGAAATATTAATGCTAAAAATACACATAGCTCACTAGAATTAAAGGAATCTTTAACTACCTGCAACCAAAAGAAGCTCGGTAAGCTATACATTTTTTTCCTGCTCATGAAGGTGAAAGGTAAAGGCGAAGGTGAAAGACAGTTCCTACTTTTCTCTTCTTCAGTCACCACCCAGAGCAGAACCTACTGCAACTTTTTCCTCTCTTTACTACAGATATGCAATTGATTAAAATGTACAGCCTTTTAATCCACTTGTTAAATAAAAGCATTAGAGCTCAATATTCTCTCCTCCATCTTAGTTGCTGCAAAGGCGGCTGATTTAGTTTTTCGGAAGAGCCAATTTTCACCTGGAATATATAGCTCATACTAGCCCTTCTGTCAAGAGGATAATTATTATTCTCAGCTCCATATTTAAAATTATGAATTTGGAAAAGCTTTTGCTTGTTCTATTCTTTCTAAAATATAACAAAATAAAAAAACTTTTGAAAATTTTTTTCATCATTGTGAAAGAATTGCCCGAGAAGAGGAAATTAGAGAAAAATTAGGGCCTAACAGAAGTTATGGCATTACGGAGACTTATTGGAATTGAGGGACAGTTACTACTTCCAGGACGGTTGTGATGTAAGGAATCTACTTCCTCAGTATTCCTTTGGCAACACAATCTGTCTCCTAGCACACGTTAATAAGAGTAAATGAAGAGTGGAGCAGAACGGAGACACCATGGCCAGACTTTGTCGGCTTCCCTGTGGAGGGGGTAATCTGATGGTGCTGGGCAGATGAGTGAATGGAGGATGGAGCGTAGTGAAGACACCATGGCCAAACTCTGTTGTACTCCCTGCACAGGTGGCAATCTGGTCATACCATGAAGATGATAAGCCACAGGTTTGGATGTCTGGTGCTGGACTAGCAATGGTGGCAGATCAGTCCCTTCCGATAGACTTTGCTCAAACTTCTCCTCCTTCTAATCTCATTATAATACCAATATACAACCCCACCCCAGAAGTTACCCACTTTCAAGGAACAACCGCTTCTTAGCATGCTCTCTAGATTTTTGATTAACTTGGGAGACTTTTTTAAACCAATGAATAACAAAAGTAAGTATCACTAGGGTCACTCAAACTCCACCTAAATGTGAAAGAAAATATATAAAAGGTGAACTAAGGAACGGAGGAAGAGGAGCTAAGGAAGAAGGAAGAGGAGAGAGGGAAGATTCCATCGCAACTTCTGCATCAGTCGACAGGCTGAATCTCTTTCCTCCCCGCGGGTGAGGGAACTGCCTGAGGCAACTCCTCGAGGTTGAGAGCCCTCTCCCATCTTCTGGGTGAACGATAACTGCGCTTTGGTACACTAGGCACTAGATAAGAACCCCACATTGTAGTAGAGAATTTCCTATACTGACATTGGAAACTTGTTTTCCAAATGTTGCATTTGAATAAATTGTGCTATTCGTGAACTTGACTATTTGTTTGGAGGGTGATGGATGAAACAGTTAACAGGCCGTTTGTGAACCCGATACTGCTACAGTCGGGCCTACAGTTGATCCTACTATTTGGAAACTCGATTTGCTCCTAGGAGGGCAATCGGCCCAAAGTCAACAGACTGTTTGTGAATCCGGTACTGCCAGAGTTGGGCTTATAGTTACTACAGTATTTGTTATCCCTATTAAGAGATTACTCCAGCCATACTCACTCCCTCTAACCTTTGAGGATCATCTGGAACACAAGGGGATTCATCTCTTACCAAATTTGCCCCCTCATCAAGCTGCAACAATCAAGACTAGCTTCGGTAGCAGAAAAAATCAGAGTAATATTCTCTCCTGCAGCTAAAATAACTTCAAAGATAATATTCAGTGGTGGAATAAGATCTACAAGGGAAGAGAATAACATTAAGTCTAGATGCTTATCCGAAGCGGGGGAAGATATTAAGGGAGATATTTTTATTGATAATACCCTCCTTACTTGTGGAAACAAAAATAATTATCAAAGCAAGTTAGTTTTCCCTAGGCATTTTGAAACTCTAGATAATTAATGTTTCAAATATTTAACATGGTTATCTTCAAAACATTACTATTAGAAAACATGCTGAAGAGCAGGCATCAACATCTTTTAATTTAAAACCTGTAAAGCAATAAGGATTGTCAAGCATAGATGGACACATATATGTACACAAGTATGTTTAGCCTCCTTATTGATAAAATCCTGAATAAACCTGAATAAACTCAGAAAGCATGTACACAGAGAAGCAATCTTTCAATAACAATTGCATTAATTTTCCAATTTAAATGTTAAGGTTTGGTTTAACATTTATTCCACTTAGACTGATGGAAATATAGTGGAAGAGTAGTTCAGGAACTCACAGATCTTGGCAACATTTTCCTTCCTTTCTGAGTGTACAGTTCTTAATGCATTCAAAGCAACACATAAAACATATTTTATAGCATATGAATATTTAATATAATGCAATGTTGAAAATTAAAAAAAAAACCTGAAAATCGAAAAATAAAATAATTTGAAAACAGTTAAAATGGAACAATTACCTTGTAAAATCCAGGCTCCATGAATAAAAGCACAAGAGACAGAGTTCACTGCCAAGTTTTCCAGCTCTGTTGATTGCTTACTAGGAAACAAAAACAACAACAACAACAGAAAAAAACCCTTTAGAAATCTCAGTCCTCAGATCTTTGAAAAGACGATATTTTTTGTGAAATTCCTTAGAATGGTTTGGAATCATATTTAGGTATTTCCCAGAGAGGAAACAAAGAGCAAAGAGGATCATCAAAGCTATAAACATTCCTGCCGATGTAAAGAGGCAAGTGAACAGTTCAAATAATACCAAATAATAATGTGTACTTGCTGGTACTCTTGGGGAGGTACAGAATTGTTCTGCCTACAGCAGCTTGGAAAATACTTTACTAAAGGCTCTAAAGCTGAAACAAACTGAGCATTAAACACATGGTGGAGACAAAAAGATAAAAAAAGTCTTTTCAGCAGAAGGTTTAGCTTGTTCTCGTAACTTACAATGGCATTGAGCATTGCAAAATCCACTGCCAAGTGTGTTCTATCCAAGTCTCCCATTCTACAGCAGGCAATGGGTATTTCAGAACTGCCACCTCCCTCTTGCCATATAGGATTAATATAAAACTTTCCCCTTATTTTAATGAGACACAAGACAGATATGTGCTGAAGAAGTATGGCAGAAGAAAAAATGAAAATTCTGACTAGGATGCTTATCTGCATAAACAATTTTAGAGACTACAGATTATAGATTATAGTCTCTAAAATAGATTACATAATGTAATATGTAATAAATCTATAATTCTGTATATAATATATACGTAATATATAATAAATATGACCGATAGATAATATTTAATTATACAGTAACCAAGTATTATATTGATAAAAATTAAACTTATTTTGCCTGTATAATTTCAAAATTAATCTAAAAAATATGACACACACTCTTTTGATCAACTTATCTCTCATAATCTTTCAGAAAGATAGTCCCAGATAACAAAGTTCTTTCTTTGACTATCATACAGAAATTACTTTGCCAAGACCTTTCAGAGTGTAAATTACTTTTCAAAGATCTTGGCTGAAAAAGAACATTCTGCACATCCACAAAATACAGGCTATCATCTGACAGAGAATATTTGAAAATCTACATGATAGCATTTAAAAAAATAAAGAAAAAATTGTTTCAAACACATTGTAAAACTTAAATATTTTTAAGATGTTGTAGAAAAATAATATTGGAATTATGTGAATTTAAAGTAAGTATAAATTCCATGGTCAAAGCACAGAATCACAGAATGGTTGAGGTTGGCAAGGACCTCTAGAGATCATCTAGTCCAACCTCTGCTCCAGTGGGGACACCCAGAGCACATGGCACAGGGTGGCATCCAGGCAGGTTTGGAAGGTCTCCAGAGAAGAAGCCTCCACAGCCTCTCTAGGCAGCCTGCGCCAGGGCTCTGGCACCCTCAAGAGTTCTTCCTCATACATAAATGACACTTCCTGTGTTTCAGTTTGTAGCCATTACCCCTTGTTTTGTCGCTGGCCTTCACCAAGAAGAGTTTGGCCCCATCCTCTTTACATTCTCCTCTCATGTTTTTAAATAATTCTTCTTCAACTAGCAGTATCTATTACCATGTAATAAATATATGAGTTAATTCAATCCTCCAATTCTATACTTCATCATGAGACAAACTGAACAGTAGCTGCATGGTTCTAGACTGTTCTGGAGAATGCACATAGTGGAATAAAGAAACTACATTCTTCTTGTAATGAAGCTGCATCATTGGGTCTAAGAAAGGGTGATCCTAAATATAAATGTTTAGTTATATAGTAATGATATTCAGTAATCAGGAAGTTAGAAGAGTTTTTTTTTTAATCCTTTTCATAATTCCATTACAATGGAAGCTGGATGAAAATATTTTTATAGTCCTCTGTCTCATATATGCACAAGGCATTTCTTACATATTCACTGACGCTTTTGCTGCTGGTAAAAATAATAGATATCAAGCAAAACAGATACAAAAACAGAATTAAAATTAGCTATCATTTCATCATTTTGCTTTGTCATATAATTCTCAGAATATGTACTTACTGAGTCTAATATTTCACTCATGGAAGTACTATGGACAAAAGTCATGTGAAGAAGCTTATGGCCTTCATAAAATCACTCCACAAAGGCCTTTTTACGTATTTTATTAGTATGGCTCTTCAAAATGCACTCATTTTTCAGTAAAAGTAAGTCTTTGCCATAGCACCAGCATGCAAAGAAAATACAATATTAAAATTACCAAGAAATGAAAATGAACAGCCATAAAAAAAGGAAAATAAAGGAATGAAGGATAAATGCAAAAGTATTTGCAAAAGGTGCAATCATAATAATCTGTCTCTCACTTCTCTGTATTTATTTTTTGTCATTAGCTGTATTCTTCCACAAAAAATATACACTTTAACACCTCTGCAAAGTGCTGAAATGCAGTAACCCAGAGTTAGAGACAAAATTAGTTAGTTTTTCTTCTTTGACTACACCATCAGACATGTATCTCCCATATGTATCCTACATACCTTCCATACATACAATATATGTCTTGGACAGGTTCTCTTGAAGCTGTGAAATACCTCATGGAAGAAAAGTTTTCTAGGAACCACACCAGATTTAACTTTGTTTAAAATTCTGAAGGCATCTAGGAGTGGTTACAATAGCTCAAAATTATTTTTACAGCATATCATGCTATCATGATAATTAGAAATACATGCAATCTTTTACAAACCAAAGATATGACAAAATTGTATTTCATCTACCCCAATTATTCCTTCCATTACATGCAAAAAGAGTTAGAGACATGACTTAAAATTATCACACTGATCTGGAAATTCTATGGAAATATCTAGATTTCCCAATACTTGTTTCCACAATTTGACATCATTCATCATTATTTATTAGAGTTTTCACAGAGCTTGACAACCAGCTTTGTTTGTTTCATAATTAGTTCAAAGAGTCACTGTTTGATAGGGGCAAAAAGAAAAGTTAATATTTAAATTAAATGCCCTCGTTCACTGCTTTATACGATCTTTCCTCTCTAGCTAACCATACAGGATTTGCCCTGTGAAAAACTGAAGGAATAAATCCTTTATTTAGGAAAGTTTCCCATCTTAATTAGATACATGCTAAGGCAGAAGATAAGAAATTACCAGAATGGGGATTCAAAAGACAAATGTCAAAAGACATTTAGCTGAATGAGCCTGGTAGTACTCTACTATTTTCTCAAAATTACTGTGTTTCAGGAGGCTTATGTCACATTTGGCTGTATGCTTCTATTACTTGCAATAGCACCGAGGGATTAGATGACATAATGGTAATTTCTTGTGTAAGAGTGTACATTTATCTTCCATTCTTCCATTATCTTCCATTTTGAAATGGATATCTTCCATTTCAAAAACAAGATAAATTACTGAAGTAACTAGAAAGAGATTAATGTTGAAGTGACAAAAACAAACGGTATGTATAATTTCAGCAATATCAAAAAGTCAGCATGGTCCTGATGAGTTCAGTGTACACGTGGGAAAACCCAACAGTTAAGCTGCTATTTTTTGGCTTATGTATGTGTTATCTTTTACAGATGTAAAGATTGTTTGTTGCTCAGACAAGACCTATTCTTTTCCAGATAAGAGAAAGTAAAAGTATTCATCATGAATGCTATGAGTTTAGATATTGATTTCAGTGCCAAGGGTATGGTTTAAAGACATAAATTCTTAAAGTGTTGTTTAAAGTGCTGGAATTACTGGTCAAACAGTTACTATGCCTACTGCTTCACTGATATGCTGTGAAACAAGCAAATTTGAGCCGCCATATGAAATTTTCCTTTTTCTTTTCTATCCTCATGGTTTCTCCTTATTCATATTCATCGCAAACCAGTGGCAGAATTAAAAAAGATATATGTGTAAACTAGGATAGCTCTTTAGCACACATATCTATGATATTACTGATTTTGCAGTTATAATACATTTCTGATATAGCTGATCTCACCAAAAAAACAGAGTAGAGGAAGATCACTATAAATTAGATCATTTTCATACAAATATTCTTACATTAAAGCAAAATGTTATTTGGCCTTGCACTCGTGATAGACAACAGATGATTTAAGTATAAGTATATGATTTAAGATATATAGAGAGATCTGTTTATAAAACATGGTATTTATGTTCAAATGGGAAAACCAAGCTCCTGCTCCAAAGATTTGTAGTAATCTTAGTAAAATTATAGTCTGGAAGTGCGAAGCAACACATTTACGTTTTTCTTATCTTTTGGCATGGTAACTTTCATGGAAAGAGCCATAGCAGCAAATATATTCTGTCATACAGTCTCAACTTTATGCCACTAGTGAAGCAAATCAAAACATTCTAAACTCCAGATGCTTCATTTCATGAATTCATCCAAATGCAAAGTAGATTAGTATCTTGGCATATGAAGCAAAAAGACAAAAGACACACTTAAACTAGTCCATGTTTGTGTTTGTGAGTATACTGAGTATAGTTTGTGAGCCTAACAGTCTAACAATACAAGACTTATACTATTGTGAAAAAGGTATTATAGAAAAAGATCAAAATCATTTGATGATTAATTTGATTATATGGATCATATTTTGTGCCCCCTCTGTTTACAGAGAGCCAATGGCTTTTCTTGAGTACTTGAACTGTTTGGGGAGAAGAAGGGACACTGTTTTTTTCATTTGAATCTCTTGGGTCAAAATTTGAACTCATACAAGATCACATGGAATGCTGTTCAATTTTCATGATCAACTTGACTTATAAGCAAAATTGTAAGAAAAGTGAAATTGTGAATTGACATGTCTTATACAACTAATTATATAGTTTTTAGTAATTTTCTTTTTTTTTACAAAAAAAGGTCTGTTTCTCTCCTAACAAAATATACAGAATACTTTTTATATAGCAGCTATATTTACGAAACTAAAGACCAATAATTCAGTGCTCTTCTTAGAAAATGCTCTTCTATTAATAGCATATATCATATAGTGTCTCGTTTTGTCATGAGTCTAAAAGTTAAATATGGTCTAAGAGTTGAGTGTGGAACACCTAAACAGTGTTTATAAATATTCTTCTTTATTGTACTATAGCAAAAACAATGAGCACAGATCTATTTCTGAGCAGAAAAAGAGCTGTCTGCCTAATATTTGTGTAAGTAAAAATAAGTGGTTGTACAATGCTGCTCTTTTATGCATTACTACGAGAGGCTAATGCTATTGTGAGTGTCCCTCAGATGTCTTACCATGTTTAAAAAAATTTAGCATAAGTTTTACAAAATATCATAACACCTTGCACATCTGCCACAGGAAATAAATGTGGTTTTATCAAATTCTGGTTTAAATAAACCACAGGCATGCCTCTTGTGATATATTTTTATTCTGTAATAAAGGTTATAATAGGTGATTAGCTTTGTCACATGATCTAGTAGAATCAGAAATGAAATGCAGTTCAGTGGTGAATATAACCTCACAGTTAAGAGCATCTTTCATTTGCTAAAAAAGTAGATGAGACAATTCTATTTCTTATTTGCATCAACAGTAATATGATGCAAAACTATTAGGTAAGATATGACTGCATTCTCAGTTAAGATTATATTTTTCAGAGCTACAGTCTAGCTAAGTGTTTCAGCAATTTATTTATCAAGATATGAATAACTTTTATGCACATGAAAATATATCTGTCCCCTTCTTTCTCTCCCTCCCCAGCCCTTTATAGGTATATTCATTTAAAACAGAAAAAGTTTTAAATACTATGGAATAGAAACTCAGTAACTTCTGTCAAGTCTCCATTATTTTCCATATTTAATTTACAACTGAATAGTGTCTTTAGCAGGACATGCAAATTATAACTACAATGCTCTTCTGAATTCTGGTCATGCTTGAAAGCCTACAGTGTGTCAAAATAAAGAAAAACTCACTGAAAAGATTTCAATGGAAAACAACAAAAAAGGTTAAAAAATACAATCCAAATTATGTGTACTTGTAAAAGGCTTGTGGTGGCCACCAATAGGATTAGAGTCTCCATTTATTTTCTATCATTTCTAAAACAAGCTGTTTCTTTATCAGTTTAAGCAATGCAAATGGAAAATAATCTCCTAAAAACATATTGGTCTACATAAAATTACTCCTATTCACTGAACTGTTTCTGGATTAGACTGGCAATATTTATTACAGTATCTAAAATAAATGTATTAAACATATGCTGAAATTGTAGGGAGGATGTCCTTGCCCTTTAGTATGCTAAAGGATTCAAGAATATCAGGTTGTATATAACAGATGGTGAAATTCAGAGTGATCAAGTTTTTATTCAAAATATGTTGTCAAGAATCAATGCCAGTACTATTTCCCAGGGCACATATAGATAACCTAGTATAGATTTAAGAATAAAATCTCCCAAATCAAAACAATCTTCATGACAATTATTAGGAGAAAGCTAAACGCAAATTCCTTCTCATTTTCTCAGTTATCCCCAAGGAGGCAGAAGCTCAACAAATGGCCAGAGTTCTCCTAAAAGGTAGTAAAATGAAGACCAACAGAAGACGACGACCAACAGATAGTCCGGACAGTGCTGTTTTGCTATATTCTTTTTGAGAGGAATCTCTTTTTAAAAGAGGTTTGTAGCAAGTAGTAAGTGGGGAAAAGCGTGAAGTGGTACACAGAGAAATAAGTCTATATAAGTCTATAACTATACTATACTAACAAGTATAAGAACCAGAAAAATTTAACCATCCAGTGCGAGTTCAGAGACCATATTTTGTTATCAACATTATACATTTATTTCAAGAAGTATAAAAAGAAATCTAGTAGAAGTGCTACAAAAATAAGCTACAGAATTTCTCAAAGTGTGAAGACTGAATAGGGTACAGAGATGTGTAGAAGAATGAGCACCAGCATAAGCTATGGCTATTACATGTTGCAATGGAGAAATGCAAAACATGGTTAAAAGAAGTAGCTAGAGAGAAACTTGTGAATGATCAAAAAGAGTATCCAACAGACAGTATTCACACTAGGTCAGCTCAGGTTAAATCGTATTTTAACAGCTAGCCAGATTCAGTAATCTCAAACTATGACAGTCTCAAGACTATAGCAGGAAGAGAAGGAAGTTAGCCGGACTAGCAGCTACATCTCTACAGCAAAACACCGTGAAATTGTTATTTGTATAGCATATATTTGTATAGTTAAGCCTGCAGCTTCAATTCTTGCTACCTTCCGTGTACCTACCTTCAGTGCTAGCTTTTTTCTTTCATTGACATTTAGGGATCTCAGAAAGTCTTTAGTTCAACACCTTGCCCAAAGCAGGTTGAGGCATAGGACTGAATGAAACTGCTCATGGCTTTATCTTATTAGGCCTTGAAATCCTCCAAGAGCTCCAAGGGCTTGTCTTTTAATGATCTCTTAACTAAGACAGCTGAGATGCAGCTTGTTTGCAGATATACTATGTGATCACACTGCCAAAAGCTGCAAATTGGACAGCAGCAAATAACAAGCAGCTCACAACTGGCCTCCTCTTTATTCCTCCCTCCTATTTTCCATACTCCAGGTTGAGTGCTCCTGCTGCTGACCTTGCTCCAGCTGCAGAGCTGGATAAACTCTTTGGTGAACACACTCCATTTGGCAATCCAGCCGGATTTGTTCTGCTCAGTTAGAAACTTACATCATTTTATGGTAAAATATGGTGAGTAGTAGAGCCAGGAAAAAAAAGTAAGAAATAGGAAGATGTACAAGGTAAGGATCCAAAGCACGCGGTTGTTATGGGGAAAGATTGGGGAGGAGGTTGCCTGTTTCTGCAGCTCTAGGTTAATAAACTGGTTTACCTCACTTCATGGAAATTCATCATCAATGTTATATACTTGGAATGTGTCTTTCATATAAGGATATTGGAACACCTAGATATACGTAGGGGAAAAGTATAAAAGGGGAACAAAGACGACTATCACAGTTCACATAAGCTTGTTCAAATTAAGAATTATTTTTCCCAATAATTTGGCTAATCCAGATAACACAATAATCATAAGTATTAAAACTAGTAATTACAGCCCTATCTTATATTAGATAAAACAAGCCTCCATTCTGCTACAAAAAAAAAGTCTACTATAGGAAGTCACAGGAAGCCAAGACTGAAAATTATTCAGTTATTATTACTCAGTTCTTTTTCAGCAAGAGCCCTTTTCCCCCCACTGATTTGTACTCTCTTTCTGCAGATACTCGGCTTGCACACAGTAATGATTATCATTTTCATAGCACTGCTATTATCTAGACTATCTGACTGAAGATTTTCTGAAATGATTCATCTAAAATAAAAGAACTCACAACCTGCCAATCCCATGGGAGCAGCAAGACTTTACAACGTTACTTATTGGCTGCCTTTGACTAAAGCAGGGATTTGTCTGGCATCCAAAGAAATTATAAATTTTAAGAGACAAATTGGCATCTCTGTAAATGTCACTAAAAAAAAAATTCTAAAACTTCTAAATTCATACTTCTAAATTCATACTTGCTCTAAGAATAAATATTTAGCCATAAAACTTTATCCTTCAGCCTGATTTTAAACCAAAAGTAAGTTTTTTTAGGCAAGCTCTTTAAGTAAGCTCTTCCACTTTATACGTGGAAAAAGTCAGAGTGCTATGGCAAACTATAAAACCTGAAGGTAATATATCTTGGCTTAAATTCACTCATGTCATTTCTTTAATAACATTAAAGTATTTGGTTAAATGTAGGCTCAGGAAATACAGGCACTTAGCTATGCTTAAACAAAAAGGAAACCTAGAAGTAGAGAAAGTCCATGATAAAGAACATCCTAAGCTGAAACCCAAATGCAGATATCTAAATCATAATCACAGAATCACAGATTCTTCTCCGGTATACAAACTATGTGTAAATCTGTAAAAAGCTCATGTAAACCATGCTTGAAGTAAATATGTATTTATACATGTTTGTATATATACATGCATCTTTATGCATATTTAAAGCAATACAGAGTTATGACCCAATAAGGGCCCTATTTTTTAATTCTAAAAACAAATACAATTTATCGAAAGCAAATATCCTTGGTGGCAAAGATGAATCAAACATTGTATAGAACACAAATTTCTGAAACTGCTACTCTTAGGGTCAGTAGCTTTTTCAAGGATTGTGTAAGTTTCTTTCACAAAATAGAAGAATGCCTAAAATTTATAAGCAATTACTTTTTAGGGCAACTGACAATTTTATACAAGTTGTCTCATACTGAAATGTGAAAAAAATATTTAATATGAAACAGCAGAGGTTTAGCTAAGCTCAACTTTAAATTTGGAAACAGTTCAAAGGGACAGATGCAAATTAGACAACATATTCAAGGCTGAAGAAGGTGTTAAATTCAGCTGCAAATTACATGCCTCAGAAACATCCGGCTGCTATTTTAAGATGCTGGCAGCACACGAGCCACAAAAATGATTCATACAGACCCTTACAACCATCTACTCTGATCCAATGTAATCTAACCCAGTCCTTGTCTAATCAAATTTTTACCTAGTAATTCCAATATTAAACCCAAGATGTCCTGCCTTGTCAGGAAGATCTTTAGCCACCCATTCCTTGTCATATCTAATCACACAGTGCTGAAACAATTCTTCAGACTTGATAAAATTAAAATTAAAACCTTCAGCATTCTTGGTATTTCACAGTGGTTTTCTTCATTATAATAGGAAATATTTTCCCTGAAAATATTCCTTGAATATTTTTCCTTGAAATTTCTTTGAAAATTTTTGCAGTTCGTGCTGGGAAGGGACAGCTCTGTCTTCACTGCTGCATCTATAGTCTGCTCATAAGGACATAATAATTAGTTCTTAGTATGCTATGTACCAATTTAGTTCCATTTCATTTAAACCAAATCCATTTTCTCTGTTCTAAGATTTATACACAATTGCAAAAAAAAGGTACTCCTGATTGACAGGTAGGTTCACTTCAAAGGGACTCCCTAAATGCTAATATAGACACTCTCTGAAAGGGCTTGTGATTGGTGGCATGCAAATCCTATAACAAGAAGTACCTACAGTTTTAAAAACTTTAAATTTGTGCTGAAAGTTTTGCAACAGATGAGCAGAAATGAGCATAAATATCTAGAGCCCAAAGAGAAATTTTAAAAACAAATAAGAAATAGATATATTTCTTTTAAATATTTATCTCCCCATTGCCTAATTTTGAGCAGTTGCTGAAGACAAGGTACCATGAGTGTCCTTTTAGTGTACAGTCAAGGCAGACAGATCTGATGTAACTGACTTTGGCATAGAAGCATCCTCCATGTGAAGTCCAATTGTCTTAATTCATGCATATTGCAGGGTATTTGAATGTGGCCGTTCATTTGACTTCTAACATATAAGTACAAAGCACCACAGCTGTTTGATGCTCTTTCTCTTTTGGATTTTCTAAGACTTCCATGCAAAATTCTTATGTAAGTCCAAAGGGATCATGAGTAGGCAGCTAGGATGAAAAATAATAGGACTATGATTGACTATAAGCTGTTAAGAAAAACAAGTTATTGTACTATACAAAGAAAGGAAAGAAAGGTAGTTTAGGCACATTATCAAAACTACTGTACACAAAAATCCTATTAACATTTACTAACTTCAGTTTACAACAAAGAAATCAGAAGCAAAAAGAATCCATGGCACTGTATACAACCTGGCTTGGCCAGAAAAAAAAAAACAAAAAGTCTACCTGGAGCGTGACTCCTGGGGCTCGGAAGGATCTTATTAGGTCAGATACAATAACAACTCCAGCTATGGACATAGTTTCTTTTGAAAAATCAGATATAAGTATTTCTGCATTAAACTGAGATTTCTAGATCTGTATTAAAACCAGCCAAACAAATCTACTTATGCATGTTATTAATGCATCTGTCAAGTAAGTTTTTAAAAAGAAGCGTAAATCAGATTGAACTTTTCCTCTTCTCGACTTCATAGAAGTAAGATGATATTTCCTTCCCAAATTCTGGGTCAATAATCCAACTAGTTTATGGTAATTAACTGCTAATAACAATGGATAGCAATATTATTCACAGTAGCTATATTACAATTAACACTATAAAATGAAGACAACCTTAAAATAAACAAAATATTACATGGTTAAACGGAAGGACAACCGATAAATCTCAGTGCATTCTTTTGTAATCAGGCCGGACTTTGCTCTTAATACTGATCTTCAGTTTCTTCACAAAAGAAGCAATAAATCTGATCCACACTGATCACAGCAACATTCATTCCTCATCTCCGTATCAGGTAGCCTTAATGTTGCTGTATGCATTTTTGGAATATAATTTTCTACATCTTAGATCCTTACATTATATCAAATAAGCACTTGCAAAAGTTTGCTATAAAGAGGTATTCAGGAATTATTAAAGTTTGCTATAGTGAAATCTTAACTAGATTAACAGATGTTGTTTTTAACTATTTTAATTAATTAATTATTAACATTAATATTTAATTATTTATATTTAATATGGTACAGAAACAACCAGAAGTGGCAATTAGGAGGAACTGGACCTTGAGTAAAGAATCTGATTCATCAGTGGTATTCACATCGTCATTCCAGTGGTCATCCTAGTAGTTATTCTAATTCTATAGCAATATATATTCATATTCCATTTGCAAGACTGTATTAAAATTGTAACAAAGACCTTGCCTAAGCAATGAAGATATAAAATAATAATAGCTATATGCTAAGGAGAAAATATATGGCAAAATTTTTTCCAGTCTTACTTGCTTCTTTCCCCCTGTCCATGTATGATCTTACTTTACATGTAAATCTACTACATTACTACATCAGCTAAGTGATAACTGGATCAATGAACTTAGTACATGTTGGAACATGAGGAAAGATGCAGTCTTCCCTGTGCTGAAATTGCTTTTTGCAACTAAGCTATTAGAAGAAAAAGGCAGAAAGAGAGAGTCAGATAACAGGTCAAGACTAGAGTCCATTACTGGACATAATTCCTTTCTTCCATAATTACTGGCAGTGATCATATCCATTACTCTACAGCTCTTATGACACTCAGATTGTTAATTATAACAGGAGAAAATGAAATTAGCAAAGAAGTATACAGTACACTATTACACTGGATTGAAGCAAAGCTTTCTCCTTACTAGACAAGTACTTTCTTTAACGATTATGTTCCCTCCACAAAGAAATAAAATATTTTTTAGGATGCAGTCTGATATACCTTAGCCAGTGCAACTGTGGGCTATGAGTTATCTCACCTCTCATCTTGTAACTACCCATAACTGCAAGGATAAGTGTAGCTCCTGCTGTAGATTACTGCATGAACTCACTCTGCAGAAGCTCTGATCAGATGCTTTCTGCAAACTTTTCAGCAGTTGTTTGACCTGACACAGGGGTGAGGTAGGCATCAGTACCTTCAGGCAAAAGCAGTACTTTTACTCTGTTCAGTGCCAGCCTGCAATTGCTTTATGTCAGGTGATGTCAGACTGCCTCTCCCAAGCCCTTCTTGAGGAGACCAACTCACACTCATCTCACTGTAGCTACACTGAAGAATAATATTTATGATTTAGTATGCAAAGTCTGTGTGAAGTTTCACCTTTAAAAATTATTAAATGAAGCATTTCATCTGTTTTGCTATTTCTGAGATACATTCCTACCTGCTTTCCTAAACAGAAATCAACCAACAAGAAGTTAAGAATATAGAATATGATTTACTGGATAGATACTGGATTTTAGGAAAACTTCATCTTTCCTGTTAGAAGCTAAAATTGTGAGATCCTTCTAGGATAATAAAAGAAACCCAGGAAAAAATGCAAGTTTTCCTGTGATAACTGCTTTGTTCTGTCAGCTCAGTGACAGTGAAAGGGACATCCAAAAACCTCACCTCAGGATTCCACCTGCACAAGCATTGGTGCTTTTCTAGCTTCTCTGATCAACTCATTAAACTGACAGAAAGCAATAGACCTCTTTTGTCAGATTATCTTCTTACTAGTTGAGCAAGCTGAATCAATCCTCTATTAGTCAAGTGAGTGTCAAAATCACTGCAAGGAAAAAGAAACTATTGTGCAACTTGGTGTCAGAAGGCAAAAGATGTGAAACATGAAAGAGAACCAAGAAATCTTTTGACAGCAGTGTTTTATTAGATCAGCATTTCCATCTCATGAAGCCTCACCACTAACTGGATGAAAAAAAGTTATAGATGTATAGAGCTGTATCCTTTTGTCTTTCCATAGGTCATCTTGTAATCGTGAGCCCTGACAGGGCAAACAATTAAATTACATTCCTGGAACATAAACATCTCCCATTGTGGCCTGATCTGCTCTTTAAAGAGAATCAAAAGTTGTTTACAAAAGTATTGGAAATTTGGGCTTTGGAAATTTTTATTGCCCTTTTTTTTGTTTGTTTGTTTCCGCTGTCCTCCCTTGTTTTTTGTGTCAGTCACACTGCCTTATAGTTTGATGTTATGGAAAATGGTGTCTTAAGTCCAAATATTTAAGACAGGGGAAAAAAAATAAAATAAAATACTAAAATGCTAAAAAAAACCTCTAGATCCTCTTTTTGCCTAATTTGCTTACAGCAGATTTTAGGTCAAGTTTAAGCTAATAGCAAAAATAAATCATTTCATGATACACAAAGCTATAGCTATGCTGTTAGAGATCCTGTACAACTAGTTTTTGATCTCCTGGAAAGTTAAATATTGCCTTTTATGCCATGTTACCATTTGGTATATATATGCTGCTACCTCACAAGTTGTATCTTGTTCAGAATCCTTCCTCAAACATGAATTTTTACATACAGACTTGTGTGCTGAGCAAACTCATCACCAACTTCTTTCTTTACATCTGCTTTTTTTTTTATCTGGCCTAGGTCTATAATCATCTAGATCTGCTTCTCCAAGCAGTTCCAGTGTTCTCAAAACATATGTCAGAAAATGCCAAACCTGATCACCACTCATCTCTACCTGCTTTCGGTACTCCTTAAGGATGTTGCTGCAGATCTTATCGGAGCCACCTGTGGAAAGTCTAGCCTGTTGCATGGTACCTCTGACCTTCTGACACTGAAGGTGTACATTCACCTTCTGTCCCAATAACCGTATTTTCCACACCTCCATAATTTCAGAGCTTTGTCCAGTAACAGAACTTTAGTTTTCTCTACATCGTTTTTAACATATTATCTATCTCTTGCTATAGTTACAGAAGGCTTTTATTTCTGGCAATTCTAAACAGGAGAAAAATAATAAAAGAATGGAATGAATAGGAAAACACTTCCTTTAACTATGAAGAGAATCAGTGATATGATAAAATGCAGCTGAGGATCAAAGTAGGAATATTTACTGTCCTGCATGTGAGCTATGTGGTGTTAGTTGATTGTATTCTGTGTCTTATAACCAGGCATTTTGCACTAAAGTGGGAGAAACTTCTCTTGTCTTCTCATACCCTATTACATAAAACTACAATTGTATTTTTATACTCTCATTTGCATGTGGTGCATCTGGACATGAAGTCTATGTGATAGCAGTAAAAGTGAAATACCCCATAATACCTGTATACTCATACCATAGCAGACGGTATCTCAAGACTACTACTCGGGGCCAGTGACATGATTTATGCTCATATGCACATTCTGTTAAAAAACATTTTAAAAATTAAGTTTTGGTTGCACAACCGAACCATGGTAGTTTCTCTACTAATCCATTTCATCTTGCTATAGGGGTAGCCTACTGTCTATTAGCAGGTGGATGGGTAACACCGATCAATTACATACACTTAAGCCTGTCAGAAAGTCCACTAATTTGTTTTCTTTTTATTTATTAAATCTAATAATTTCCTGTGTCATCCATCGTATTAAAATATATAGAGGAAATAACTATAACTTTCTAGGTTTCTGCAAGAGATACCAAGCTCCTTTGTGAAAAAGATATAACAGTACAAAAGCAACCTTAAAACATGTATGCATCAGGCATCTATTTTATTCTAGAAACATGCAAGATGATCCAAAATCATGTATTAGTATATTAAAAACAAAAAGGTCCCAAGACCTTACCTGCCTCCAGTCCATGACCAAAGCCAAAAGACTTTAAATTAATTAGAAATAAAGGTAATTATAAACCAAACTGTCAGTATCATTGGACAGTTAGCCTTTTATTGTCCTTTAGACTAATCTTTTTTTTTCTTTTAATTCTGGAAATTGTATTTCTTCTCCTAGAGAAAAATTAGTGTCATTTTTATATTTCCTCCAGTGATGACAAACAGACAGAAGATGGTGCTGGATACTGGATATCTAAAAGTCTGGGAGAAATTAACATTCTCTTCTCACATGATATATCAGTTGCTTTCATTCCTGGGTCTACTGCCTACATTCTCCATAATAATTACCTCCCAAAAGTATGGTTAATCAGCACCGCATTAGAGCAGCCACGGGAGTATTTGCAGTTATTTTCCATTGTCTGGAACAAGCCACATCAGTGCATGATCATCAAAGTTTAGGGCTTATGAAATTAATATATTTGTATGCTAAAAATGTTTCAACCAGTTTTCTGTTGTTGAAAGGAAATAGGTCAGGGGAACAACAGCAAAAACATAATTAATGCTCATTATTGAATAAACATTAAATTGGCATGCTACTGATGATAAGTGGCACATACATTGGAGGGGCGTGCGGCTATTCAAAGAGAGTAGAACAGGGGGAGAGGAACCTCCTAAAGTTCAACAAAGGCAAGTGCAGGGTCCTAGCTTGAGGGAGGAAGCCCATGCACCAGGACAGTCTGGGAGCTGACCTGCTGGAGAGAAGCTCTGCAGAGAAGGACCCAGGAGTCCTGGTGGAAAACACATTCAGCATGTGCCACCAATGTATAATTACAACTAAGTACAAGCAGCATTAAAAGCAATTCTGCCTAACTTAACATATACACATATATGTATATATATGTGTGTATATATATATAGAAAGGTGTTAAAATTCATGAACAGAAAAACTACATCTTAGGAGGTTTTGAAATAAGTACTAAAGAAACATTTGTGTATCTTGGAATGAAATCTGCTACAGTTTGTCTACCTACCCACCACATTAACTGTTTGCAGAGAAAACAAAACTAGTATTTCTTTACCTCCTCTTCTTTTTTTTTAAACAAATAAAGATGAAGTTAATGTAAGTGCCATTAGAAGACTTCTGCTGTTAGCAAGTGGTGCAAAAAATATTTTGAATACAGAATCCAGACTCATCTTCAGAGAGACATGACTTAAATGTTAGCCCGGAACTACAAATAACAGTAGCTTTATACAACTTCTTCTGTTTCTGGGATCAAATGTTCTAGTTAAGAACCTAGTGAGGGAGGATTTAAGCTCTGGGTTTTGCAACAGGAAGAAGAACTCAGTAAAATGTTATTAAGACTAACTCAACAGCATTTATAATGTCTTGAAAAAAGAAAGAAAAAAGAAAGAAAGAAATACAAGCCAATTTATGTATTTTAAAAGGCAATGTCACAAATTTACTTCAGCTTTTAGTCAGTATTCTTATATCTATGGCACTCTGCTTTCAAGAAATCTGTTCATACATATATTGTCTTACAGGTGTTCAGTGCCCATAAATTGAAATAATTTTCAGCAAAAAGCAAGATGCAGATGAGATTACTAAAACAGCTTATTTTTACAAAAACAAAACAAAACAACAACAACAAAAAACACTTTAATACACTATGCTCTTAGCTTCTGAATACTAGGATTTTAAGTTTATCAATCCTCAAATAATCCACATTTTACAGAAGTCAAATGATATGGCATAATATAATTTATTTTAGATGATGATGGATAAGGCTACTGATTACTTTTCCAAACAGGCATATATGAAATCATATGTGAATCCAGCCAAGTCATGGCTGGAATCTGCCATTTCTACCATTGTGACACAGTCATCTAGAAAAGGTCAATCTATGCTTTTAGAATAGATAATCTCTTTTGCATTGCATATACAAAAAAAAAAAAAAAAAAAAAGCCTTGGGGTCTAAAATAAAGTGCTTTTGATCTCAAGATATTATCTTGAAAGAAATACATATTTTTAAAATGCATATGTTAAAGAATGTATGTTTTAAATACAGCTAAGATATTACTGATTTTAACTGGTTTGTAAAATGTTCCAGACCTTCCAACTTAGAAAGATCAAGATGAACCATTTGGTACTTTCTCAACAGACCCCTGCCTCCCTCTTGGACCTTACTCCATGACTTTTATGAAAGGTTTTTACCTGCTAATCTAGTTTATTTAGAAGTATCTGTGAAACATCTGAACAACATTTAAACCATTCATGCTTTATTAAATGAATTAAATCATTGTGTATTTTGTGTACTTTTTGTGCCTTTTTAAAATTTCAGGATTACAGGCAAAATCCATTCAGGGTCTTAAAAGCCTGGCTGAAACCACAACTTTTAATTCTTTGGAGGTTGTCCCTATTTCCAGTCGGTCACTACTTCAAATTATTGTCAGAACTGGTAATATTTGGAGCTGAACTCTGTGGCATCACTGGAATGGAAGACAGGAACTCTCTTCTAACAGCTGAACCCACTGCTTCCAGGACTAAATCACCACATTGTTTTTAAAAGCAATAAGCTCTTTTCCAGATCTAGACTCAACTATGAGGTGGGCATGAATTTACCTTAACTGACTTCTCTTGATTTAGATTAAAGAGGCAGTCTAATCTTGACTTAATGTATAAGAAATGTGTAAGGCATTTTGATTTCAAACACCTAAAGTATTATTATTATTAAACCATCCTACATCAAGAACCACAGATCAAGCTACTAGAAATTTGGCTAGACTGAAAGGAATCAGAATCACCATGGACTTAAATTATTTCAACTCTCATTTGGGAATCTCCCATATTCTCTGAACACTGGGCAAATTCAAAAGTCAAAAAGCAACTTCAATGCTGAGAAAATGAAGCATGAGGTCTAAACAATTTTTGAGACCTAATCTTGATGCTATTGAAATTAATAATTTCAAATGATTGTAGTCATTGCAGTAGGACTGGATTCTTAAATTTTAGAATCCTTTACTGGTTGGTATATAATGTTGAATAGTCTGATGACAGTAATTAGTTTAATTTACTCAGTTTATAGCTGTTTTTATGTATTTTTACAGATTTTCTAAAAACAACCAGTTTACGAAACAAAAAAGGAAGCAGAAGTGAAACATGTTTTTATCCTTCAATTTTTACAAGAAAAATATAAAACAGTCAAGGGAAAACAAAAGTTACTTTAAAATTATAATGATTTATCTCAGAAAAAAAAATTTAAAAACTCAATTTATTTACACATAGGAGCTGAAGCTAAGTAATGCAGTGACAAAACTTATAGTAAGTTGTATTGTCAAACTAATATTTAATGCTGTCTTTCATTTTTTTCCATTTAGTATCTAAATATAGGTTTAACGAATATTTTACTAAACCAATTCCAGACAACGACTATCTAATAAGAAACATTGCACTTGACAGGTCCTGTACCAAACTAAATTCTGAACATGTAAAGAAAAGTAAATTTACTTTTTAAAAAAGTTGCTTTTTACTTCTCAGCATCTGTTCAATCTATTCATCAATGACCTGGATGAAGGCATGGAGTGCTGCCTCAGAGTTTGCTGATAGTACCAAACTAGGAGGAGTATCCAATGCGCTGCGCTGCCATCCAAAGAGACATGGATAGACTGGATAACTGGACAGTGAAAAAACTTATGAAATTCAACAAGGCCAAGTGCAAGGTCCTGCACATGGGGAGGAATGACTGCAGACACCAGTACAGGCTGGGGACCTGGAGAGGAGCTCTGGAGCTGCTCCAGAGCTTCTGGAGAGCAGCTCTGCAGAGAAGGACCTGGGTGTCACGGTGGACAACAAGTTGACCATGGGGCAGCAGGGTGCCCTCGTGGCCAAGAAGGCCAATTGGATCCTGGGGTGCATTAAGAGGAGTGTCGCCAGTAGATCAAGGGAGGTGATCCTGTCCCTTGCTCAGCCCAGGCCACATCTGGAGAACTGTGCCCAGGTCTGGGCTCCCTAGTACCAGAGGGATGTGTCGGTGCTGGAGAGAGTCCAGCGCAGGGCCACGAGGGTGATCAGGAGCCTGGAATATCTGCCCTGTGAGGAGAGGCTGAGAGAGCTGGGCCTGTTCAGCCTGGAGAAGAGGAGGCTGAGAGGGGACCTGATCAGTGTACATAAGTACCTCAAGGGAGGCAGAGAGGAGGATGGGGCTGGCCTCTTTTCAGTGGTGGCCACTGACAGAACTAGAGGAAACAGTCAGAAACTGTAGCATCAAAAGTTCCACAGGAACTTTCGAGGAAAAATTTCCTGACAGTGAGGGTGACAGAGTCCTGGCACAGGCTGCCCAGAGAGGTTGTGGAGTCTCCTTCTCTGGAGACCTTCCAAACCCACCTGGACACAGTCCTGTGCCCCGTGCTCTGGGTGACCCTGCGTGTGCAGGAGGCATTGGAGTAGATGACCTCTAGAGGTCCCTTCCATCTTTTAGGATTCTATGATTCTATGAAAAATTTTGAGACAGGCTAAGGAATATGCACAATCTTTTTATGTATTAAATTTCATAATATTCTAAATAAAATATATAATAATCTAAAAGCTATAAGTGCCTCGATAAAATCTAAATACTTAGGGTGTCCAAAATTCTGTATTTTTCCCCAAGGAACCTGATTTTTCGTAGAAAAAAGAAGAATAAGATTTCCATGCAAAATATCTACTTGCTAAAATTGGCTTTAAAATATCAGCATTTGAAAATATTTTTCCTAATGCTTAACACTTAATGTTTTCCAAAGAGAAATATGAAATTACTTCAATGATTTTGGATGCACAGTTACCTATTACAGTTCCAGTGCTCTTCAGGCACCACTGTGATCTGTACCTTACAGTAAAGAGAGAACGTGAAGTTCTACTCCATGTAAGTAATTGAAAAGCTGGAACACGTTCTAACAATATCTCAAATGCTATGCATATAGCTGACACAAATGGCTCCAAAAATGATTTTTATTTCCTTGAATAATAGATAAAAATGAAGAAGTGGCACTATAAAAATATATCAATATTTTATGCAGGATGAATACTTCAAATCAGAAGATTATAATGAAAAATAAATCATATAGATTACTTCTCATAGATGACTTTTAAAAATATTAAGCCCAACTAGAATACAAAAGGAAGTTTCCAGATTTGAAAGCTTTGAAGCTTCATCCAGGATAAACTGCTTTCCATCATCATCTTTAAAGGATAGAGGTGAGGCTGACTGGCCTGTAACTTTTTCAGTCCTCTTTCTTTCCTTTTTTTGAAAATTGACATGACATTGACTATATTTCTTTTATTTATAAATATCAGATCGATCAATGCTCAGTTCATGAATTAAGTATCCCGCATACTTCTACTTTATAAGTTCCTCCGTGCTATTAACCCTATGTCATATTGCGGTAATTTGAGTTTAGGGAAAAACAAACTGTGCCTTAACTAAACTCATAGTCTACCAGAAAGTTAGACCTAGAATATATAACTAATTATTTACCAATGTTTCTCCTCATACAGTCAGTTTGGTCTTATTAGCAAGCTAGATACGCATAGTACAGCAGAGAAATGAAGATACTTCAGGTCGCCTGGGGCGCTGACTAGGCCAACGCAATGCCCCCGGGGTACGCGATCTTAGTTCTCCCGTTGCCCGTCACTCGACTCCGCTCCAGCACAGGTCTTCCTCTGGAGGCACCCGCCCCAGGGAGGTGTCACTCACCCCGAAGCTGGTCGGCTGCTGCGAGGGGAGGAGCAGCTGATATCGTGGCCACCCAGATCTTCGAGAGCCGCCCAGGAACACCAGAAAGGTGAGAGGAGGTAGACAGCCACCCAATGGATGGTACTTTAGGCATGTGGCCCATACTGTGTTTCCCTACAGATAGGTATTCTTATCAGCTACCTGCTTTAAATAGCTGTATTGCAATATTTTCAAAGGACAAGATGTAAGTATAATGCTTATTTTAATAATGATGGAATTAATACAGCTGTCAGTATATAGCCAGATAAGAAGTTCTTTGGCTTATATACATATTAAAAAGTGGACTAACATAAAAGAGATTGATTTACTTATGAGTATTACTGCCTTCATATTATGGAAAGACTTGATTTGCATAATTCAGTTTTGCTTTTGTCTCCTCTAACTTCTGCTTAGCACATTGTTAACAGGCATTTTCTTGCAAGACAGAGAAATCCATAAGATGCAGTGACTCCACTTTCGCTGAATGTTAAGTATGTTAAATGCCCGGAACTTGCATTTTCACAGATATCAAATGTGTATATAATGCAAGCCATTACAGAGACTATTGATGACCAAATAGCATCCTGTTTGGTCATCCTAAGCAATTCAGTCATCATCTTGCCCTTTATTATCTCTTCTGCAAAGGTTACTGTTATCTTTTGGAACTTGTTTTGATGCGAGTGAATTGCCCAATATATTTGGTAAGCTTAAGTCTTTTCTCTTTGAGTAATTTCATTTCTGAAGAAATGTCAGGCAAAATAAACAGTGCAAAAAGTGCTCTCTTTTTTACTGATGCAAACCAAAAAGCTATTTCTGATAAAGATGATACAAAGAGCTTATTAGGAAGTTAATCAGTCTCTTTACTCAGCCAGATGTATAAGGGAGAGAAAGTGTCAAAAACAAAATGATTATTTCATATTTGTATACTGAAACTGAGATACAAAATGTAGGCATATGGTGATGTACTAAAAATATTTATTAAGTCACATAATTTTAAAAAAAAAGAGAGAGAGAAAAGAGAAAAATAAAGGTATTTTTTGTAAACTGTGAAATAAGAAGTATGCAACCCTGGGGAATCGGGTATATATATATTTTCTAAAAAAAATAAAGAAATTAAACCAATAAACTTTGTAAGTTCATTCCAGCAATATAGTTTCTCAGACGTCTACTTAATTAAAGGAAGTGCAACATTAGGTTCTAGCTCTTAGACTGTCTTTGAGTTTCATGATTGTTCTATTTCCATACTATGGACCCCTTCCTATAAGGGGTTCAGACAACTTCAGAATCTTGCCCATCTGCTGGCATTTCTGTCTATCATAGACAAATGCACCTGAATCCAATTCATTCTGTCTTGTCATGATACCTATGAATAAACTGTTATAAAAATATCTATTCCTCTATTCTTATCCTGTGTCAAATGTAATTTTTACAATTATACTTTATGTTGTACTTTCTTTCAATTTAATCCAGTTAGATTCTTCTTTGTGTGACCTCTTTTAAATGAGAAAACATACTTTAAAGCTAACATTATCATTCTTCTTTTTAGCCTTTGCATATTTTTAAATAATATAACTGAGTCACTAGGTTGCTTGAACAAGTTCAAGTCAATGACATAAGAATTCCAATCAATGATCAATATCTAGGCATCAAAATAGATCAGTTTCCGTCTTTTTATAAAAGCAAATTTGGTTCAATAAATTCACAACAGACCCGCTTCTATCTTCAGCAACAACTTGTATCTAAATTATTTTTCTGAGATGACCATTCTGTTATCTGAATTATAATAATAGTTGCAAAAGAGATACCTACTTTTTGAATGTAAACTAAACTTTTACTTTAGAATACATCTTCCAGCATAATCCTCCCAAACGTGCTGATCAATCAACATTCATTTGTTTAAATTTCTCCCTTTCTAGGCAGTTCAGGGCATTTACTCTTTTTTTCCCCCACTACTTAGTTAAGGGAAACTAGTAGCTGAAACATGCCCTGAAGATAAAATGACAGAGTAACTGAAATGGCCGGCAGCTTCCACTATGTAGGTGGAACAGGCAATCCATTAACACCCTATTTAATGGGGACCCTATTTAAAGAGGAGCAGCAGTAAATCCTGCTGCTTATAGAACTTTATCTGAATACACAAGGCCAATGCAGGCTGACCTCTTCAAGACTTTGACAAGTACCTGGAACATTTTGCAAACAGTTTTATTATGAACTTTTTGCCAGAGATGCCTGGAACTCCATACTGTTCTGGAAAGGATAAGAATACTACAGGAAAGGAAGAGAAAGAACCTGATTTTATTACTGGGGTCATCCTTAAAATATACTTAAAGTACATAAACTAAAACAGTTTTACAGATTTGTGAAAAGTTCTGGAAAACCAAATAGCCTACTCAAAATCCATAAGCTTTATTTGCATTCTGAGCAAGGAAATTAACTATATGCTGAGCATCTTGTCATCAACAGTTTGTTACCATTCTGTCAAATTGTGAAGCAACAAGTGTCATGTTGTTCTCTCTCCACCTGTATATGAGATGACTAAATCCAACTTAAAGTGGACACCCACTCATGTGACCTTGCTCTGCAGCATAATTATTTGATGCATAGAGTTGCAGATACCACCAGGTGTCTTTCTAATCCAATTCCAATTCGAAGACAAAAAGTAAATACACAGTAGCAAAGGCCACAGAAGATGCTCATAGACTATCCTCAGACATGTTTTAAAACTTACTTATTTTGTGTTGGATAGTTAGCTTTTTAGTGCCCTCTATTTATTACCTGGATAAAAACAAATAAATGTAATTATTTGAAATTTATGGAAAAAATCCACACTTTTTGAGTTATTAATATGTATTTAACTGTCTCACTCATAGTTAAAAATAATAAGAACAGAAATATAACCAGATGGTTTCACAGGAAAGAAGGAATTCTTTCATTGTATCAGAAAAATGATTCATATTTTACTCTGAGAATGACCAACACCAGCTGCTTTAAAGTACAATAAACACAGTAATAAGTCATTCTTAGCTTTCATGAATCAGAAAAAAATAGTGCCAAATAATTATTTCTCTTCCTCTGTAGCAAACATATTCCAGAACTATAATTATTGCAAATGGTTGTGCATTTGAGCAATAAAATGTAATTGTTCTTCAATAATATGTCACATGAGATATATAAATACTGTAATCAGCATTAAATTACAGAAGATTTTGCTCATGAACAACCTACAATGCCATAGATATTTGGCTTTCGTAAAAATCTTCAGTTTTTAAGAATGCTTTTCCCTTTACATATTTTTAATATACATTTGGATCACAAAAGAAAAAGGAGGGAGGAGGGGACATCTTTCTTCCCCTTCTAGAAGTAAAGCTGTCATAATCTAGGAACTATCAAGTTTGTCAAAAGCGTGGAAAATCGGATAATAGTATGAAGCATCTACACCAACAGTCTGACTTTCCAAGTTCCTAAACCAGAGCATACACCAACTGCAGTAGGAAAATTGTGAGTATTGGCTTGTGGAGAGCAGCATAAACCCTTCATAATCTAGGAGGAAACAGTCACTGACCTGCTACTCCACTTGACATCCACATGTCTATGGAGCCATTTGGAATCCACCTGAGGGTTCTGAAGGAGCTGTCAGAAGCTACTCTCCATCATCTATTGGTGGTCCTGGTCAACAGCGGAGGTCCCAGACAAGTGGAGACTTGCCAATGGGATGCCCATCTAAAAGAAGGGTCAGATGGAGGATCCAGGGAACTACAGGTCTGTCAGCCTGACCTTGGTATCAGGGAAAGGTATGGAGCAGATTATCTTGAGGGTGATCACACAGCATGTGTGCGACAATCAGGGCAGCAGGCCCAGACAACATGGGTTAATGAAAGGTAGGTTCTGCCTCATCAACCTGATCTCCTTCCATGACTAGGTGACCCACTAGTGGATGAGGAAAAGGCTGTAGATGTGGTCTACTTAGACTTCAGTAGGACTTTGACATAGTCTCCCACTGCATTTTCTTTGAGAGGCTGGCAGCTCATGGTTCAGACAGGTGTATTCTTTGCTGGGGGACAAACTGACTGGATGGCTCAGCCCAGAGAGTGGTAGTGAGTGATGATCCGCACAGGCCAGTGTTCTCTTTAATAACCTTATCAATGATCTTGATGAGGGGATTGAGCATACCCTCAGCAAATTTGCAGATCACACTAAGCTGGAAGGTAGAGTAGATCCACCTGAGGGTAGGAAGGCTCTGCAGAGGGATCCAGACAGGCTGGATTGATGGACTGACACCAACCACCTGAAATTCAACAAGGCCAAGTGCTGGTTCCTGCACTTCACTGAAAACAACTCAACGCAACCCTACAGGCTCGGGGTAGAGTGTCTGGAGAGCTATGTGGCAGAAAAGCATCCGGGGCTGTTTGTTGACAGCCAGCTGAACATGAGCCAGCAGTGCACCCAGGTGGTCAAGAAGATGACCTGGGCACAGCATTCTGTGGGCACAGCATGCAAATATTTCTGGCTGGTATCAGGAACAGTATAACCAGCAGGACGACAGAAATGCTTGTCCCTCTGTACTCGGCACTGGTGAGGCTGTACTTTGTGCAAGTGTGTCCAAAGAAGGGCAATGAAACTAGTGAAGAGGCTGGAGCACAAATCTTATGAGGAGTGGCTCAGGGAGCTGGGGTTCTTTAGTGTGGAAAAGAGAAGATTCAGGGAAGACCTTATTGTTCTCTACAATGACCTGAAAGGAGGTTGTAGGGAGGTGGAGGTTGATTTCTTCTCCAAAATAACTACTGAAAATAGGACAAGAGGAAATGGCCTCAAGATGGCCTCCCCTGCACCAGGGGAGGTTCAGCTTAGTTATTAGGAAGAATTTTTACACGGAAAGAGTGGTGAAGCATTAGAGCAGGCTGCCCAGGGAAGTGGTGAAGTCACTATCACTGGCAGTATTCAAGAAATGTGCAGATGAGACGATGTTTAGTAGGCATGATGGTGATGGGTTTAAGGTTGGACTTGATGATCTTGAAGTTCTTTTCAAAACACAACGATTCTGTGATTAAACTTCACCAGAAGTGAAACTTTAAAATAAATTACTGTGAGACTAGAGAGACAAAATAAGTGCCTGCCTCACCTCTATCAAGTGAAAATCATCCTTTGATTCATAGGTCATGTGATCTCTGTATGATCCCATTTCAGAAGATCTATAAACAGCAACATTAACTGTTTTTCTCCCTAAAATCAAAGCTTTCCCAGATTTTCCTACAGAATCTTCCTACAGATGTATCACTATCTTCTTACAACCTTTTGCTTCTCCAAACCAAGAGAGTTCTAACAAGGTGATGCGCTTTGCTAACTTCTTCCAGATACTTTTATATTATTTCATTCTGGTTATAACTAGGTATATCTATAGTGTTAATATTTTTTCATAAAAGATACACAATGACAACAGGATGTTCACATACTCTGAAATCGAGATACTGTGCTTACTACGGCTTTGTATGCACGAGTGTGAGTGTTTGTAAGACTGTTATGGACTGTGTTTGTCTCAACATTGCCAACACACCATTTACCTGGACAACGCGCCGGTATCTTGTCTCTGGGAAGACCAGCTCAAGACCCAAACAAGGACATTATCTCTTCCCATTTACACTTCTTAATCTGTGGTATCTTGTCTCTGGGAAGACTGTAATATCAGCTATCTACCTGGCTTAGGCATGCTGTCTCTTGGAAGATCAGCTCAAGACCTGACTCAGCAGTGCTCATCACAGCAGCTCGCATTCCAATCGGGTGAAGAGGAACATCAAAGCACACTGTGCATATGACACAAACAACATGTACCAGAAAACTTCAAGAAAGTGGGAGGACTCTTTGTGAAGGGCAACATAAAAGCAGCATGTATTCCCCACCTCCACCAGGCGTGGATTATCACCTGTGCCAAAACGCATGGCTTCTTTCCCTGAACATCACTTGCACTGAGGTGTGCGTATTACCTGCACCAAGGTACCTGTACCTGCACCAAAGTGAAGCCAACAATACTTAGCCAAACTGGTTGTGGTGGTAACTACAATCTTGTTGTATCTCTCCTGCTTGTTTGCTTCTCTTTCTTTCTTTTTCCCGTCTTCTTCTGTCTGTCCTATTGCGCTTATGAGAATAAGACTAACAAGGTTGTACAGTATTTGACCCCGTTTGTGTCTTAGTCTCGGTCTTGGGATCATATTGAACCTCCCCCAACACTGGATTGGGACAGTGTGCACATGCATGTTTGTGTACATACAGTTTCTAACCACTTCAGCTTCTGTATATAATAACTAGACTTAGTCATTACCAAAAAAGTTTAAAGGATCAAGATTGAATATAATTGTTTTCAATCACCTAGAATAACTGTATTTTTCATTAGATTAATTAATTTGTAGATAAATTCTCCTTTTTCTTTGTGCATCTAATAGCTCACCATATCAGTGGATGTTAAAACTTTTCAGAAGACATACTATTTCTAGCAATCTTGGTGGTATAAACTGAGCCCCACTTTGCGAAAATCTTACTCTGCAGGTAAATAGGAATCATTATTCTGCATTTTTGATTCCCCATTTACCTACTTTAAAAACCTCTCTGACAATTTAATAAAATTCTTCTTGTATTATAAAGTATTTTCTAATCCTGATAAATATAAATATCTGATATGTTTCATTAAAAAAAAAAGGAAAGAAAATGGAAAGAAAATGAAGTAAATGAAGTAGTGTCAGGGTTTGAAGTAAATGTCAGAGTTTAATTTGTGGGAGGCATGGTAAGTTGAGAGAGGAGTTTTAACTGAAAAGTTTCACACTTCAGCCTTGAGTGAGGCATTATATGTTTAAAAGACTTCAAAAGAACCATTTTGTTCCTTGCTTTATGTAAAATTATTCTGAGGATTCTTCTAATAAAAAGGTTATAAAAACTAAAACCCACAATACTATGCTTGGATACAACCTAACTTCACCCTTATCTATGTTTTTTTTTTTTCTTTTCTCAGTCAGACTGTTGGATGGAAGGTGTTGCCAATGCCACAACAGCTTCATATTTCAATAGCCAACCTTACATTCAAATATCTGCCACAATAGCCCCAAATCCACCATACTGATGCTCTAATGAAGAAGGATATTTTGAGTACAGAAATGTCAATCATAGTGCAAGGATGCTGCTCTTATCTGTCCTCACAGTGACAGCAAAGTTATCATTAGAGGTTTGATGTTTGCTCAAAATGAGGAACAAAAGAAAATACGAGTAAATAATTATATTTACTAGAAGATCATCTATTTCTTCTGAGGTTATGAGTCATTCAGTTACAGATGCTCAAGACAGCAGCAACTACAAAACTACAGGAAACAACATAGCTGTCACAGCTGTCAGATCAAGAAGTTAGAAGACCGTTAAGATACAAATATTCCTCAACTGCTAAGCCTCATCAAATGAAATTACTGGAGAAATACCAAAGATATAGAACAGTACTACTAAGCAACTACAAAGGCTATTACACAGTCAGATCCACCCTCATTAGCCTCATATTCTAGTTCCTAATGAACGAATCTATGGAAAGAATCTCTGATGATCAGAAAGTTTTTAAGAAACTGTTGTTTCTAACCAGTATAAATTCTACTCAGTCATTTTTAGATTTACAACAACAAATATGTTGATGAATATGGCAGGATTTTACTCCCCCTCAATTTGCTAGTAATGAATGCATTGCCAGGATTAATCATGTTCTTGTGAGGCAGTGAAAAAGCCAGTTAATATCTGACATTTAGTAATGCCTTACTGTGGAATTTTGCAGAATCATAAGTGTGCTCAGGGTGCTTCAGAAGAGAGCTCCACCACTGTGAAATCTTGCTTACAGTAAGACAGCGAGAGAGAGATGCCTCAAATTTGACATGTTCCAAAACCTCCTTCCAGAGCTCCCACAATCTTTCTAGGATTTCTTGCTTGAAATGTGCCTCAGAGGGAGAGGGACATGAGGGAGAATTGACCCTCATCAGAATCCTAACAGGATTTCTTTAATTCTGTCTTTCTTTGCCAGGTACAAAAATCCGTATTTCTGTCTCTAGTTGTATTCTGTGATGCTACAAGATATTAGAAAGTATCATAAAAACATAACATTATAAAACTTTATTATTTTTTTCCTAAACCAGAATCTCAGGGTTCATTGCAAACCTCAGAGCAGGATTCATTGCAAAACACTACAGGAATCAAAATAAGAGAGACACAAATGCCAAAGAGTAATGCTCTTTTTTTTCTAATGAAATGTGGGCATATAGTTTTATCAGATACGTTATAATCTAATCATGATTAAAATACTGAAGCTAGATATGTCCCAGGTTGGTTTTTGAAATTTGAATTTCTAATCTCCTCATTACCCAGTAATACAACTTAAAAGTAAGTCAGGTGTTATGACATTTCTTTAAAAGAAATAAAATTATATGTAACATTTGTTTATGGTAATCACAAATACACTTTTCCAAGAAGCCAAAAAAAAATCATTGCTAAGGTAGAGATATCCCTAAAGTTTGAGAAACCTGAAATCAAATGTCAAAGCTGAAGTTCTGCTCCAGGGTATGCATATCCAAATGATGAATACTCAACAGGATTACTGTTTAAATACCTCAAGCAAAAACCCTCCCTGATTTATTCTTGAATATACAGTGTCATGAGCAGTGTCATGAGCCTGTTGATATTTACATAAGATATTACATTGAAAATTTCAGACTCATCTTCAAACTGGTATTATTCAGGGAAAATTCTGTGCCTGTTCAAAGCCTGAGTAGGACATACCAGTTCACTGGGATGGTAAAATGCTCCTACAAAATCACTTAGTCCTACTGTCATTTAAACCAAACAGATGTGCCATAATTAAGACTAACAAGAGCTGAAAATACACTGCAGGAGATCAATGCTAATCTTGGTCTTAAGAACTAATCATGCTACTAGGAATCACACTGACTGCTGTAATGATATAAATTTCAATTTTCCTGTAATCCTTGTTGTTACAAACACAATCATTGGGTTGTGTTTGTAAAAGTAGAGGAACCACTGTGGAAAGCATTCTGTGTAAAAACCAAAACAGAAAGGTTCATGAAGATTTGCTGTATGAAGAAAGTAGAGCAAATCTGACGACAGTTGTGCCAGATTCCAAAGTAGGCTTGCATCTCTTTATTTTAAAAGAACATTACAGAATCTTTTGAAAGTAATAAATGTAAAGTAATCTGTAATTACTATGATCTTAGTGTCAACATAGACATGAGTAGGGATTATCGTTTCTAACAAATGCAATACCAAATGATATATTCTTCAACAGGGACTTGATAACCCTTCAGAAAATCCATTAAACTGTATTGTTACTGCTGAGTGTTTTTCAAGAAGCAGCAGTTTAATTCCTGTGCTAGCATTTGTGACTGTATTGCTACACTGTACTCATTTTCCAATTCTTAACCTAAAATAATTGTTCTTGAGATGGCAATTAAACTAAGCATTTTCACCTTTTCTAGAGTCTGAGACCTGTCAGATCAAAGAGCTATGAAGTACCCCAGATGCAGGTATGGAAAGAAGTATATGGTTTTCATGGAAAAAAATGTTAATCAAAATCAGCTCTTTCAGACTAGGTTCTTTTCCCCTCCTCACTCAATGAGATATCTTCAGGCCAGAAAGAACAATAGACTTGTTTTGTAATATTGACCACAAAGAGAGAATTTAGTAGGAAGATTTCCTGTAACACAGTCCTACACTAAAGGTATCTTCCCTTCTTTTTTGTGAATTTCCCATTCACAGAGTCTCATTTCTCTTCTGCTTCCTGGTAACTTAAGAGAACTTGAATCATCATGGATGGGGAAAAAGGACAGACTTCTTTTCTCCTTAAGTTACCATGGATCTTAGTGACAAATCAGTATGTGAATTAGAACCATACGTACCATCTCAAAATGCATTCTGTCCTTGCCACCGTACCTCAGCAGCTACTACAAACCTGTTCTTCGGAAAATACCATGATATTAAGATCTTATTTATATGATATATAAGAATATATTTCTGAGTAATCCCTTTCTATAGTTGATGCACACTTAAGAGCAATTATACTCAAGACATATAGATGTAAATGGCACAAATCTCTTTCATTTTTTGGAAGTTAAAGACATTCACAGAAAATCACAGAATCACAAGATGGTTGAGGTTGGTAGGGACCTCTAGAGACTATCTAGTCCAACCCTCCTGCTCAAGTAGAGACATCTAAAGTACAGGGTCACATCCAGGTAGATTTTGAAGATCTCTAGAGAAGGAGACTCCAAAATCTCTCTGGGCAGCCTGTTCCAGGGCTCTGGCACCCTAACAGGAATGTTCTTCCTCATATTAAGACAAAACTTTCTGTGTCTTAATTTGTACCCATTTCCCCTTGTCCTGTCAAGGGTCACTACCAAGATGAGTTTGTCTTCTTTACATTCTGCCTCCAGGTACTTAGACATATTGATCAGATCCCCTTTCTATCTTATCTTCTCCAGTCTAAACAGTCTCAGCTTGCTCAATCTTTCCTCATAAGATAGATGCTCCAGTCCCTTAATCATCTTGTTGATCTATGCAGCACCCTCTCTAGAAGCTCCACGTTCTTGCACTGGGGAGCCCAGAACTGCACCCAGTACTCCAGGCGCAGCCTCACCAGAGCTGAGGAGAAGGGCAGGATCACCTCCCTCGACCTGCTGGCAATGCTCCTCCTGATGCAGCCAGGAGCCCATTGGCCTTCTTGGCCACTAGGACACATTGCTGATTCATGGGTAACTTGTTGTCAACCAAGAGTCCCAAATCCCTCTCCATGGAGGTGGTTTCCAGCAGGTCAAGCCCTAGTCAGTACTGGCGCCTGGGATTATTCCTGCACAGGTGGAGGACCCTGAACTTATTCTTGTGGAACGTCACGAGGTTCCTCTCTGCCCAACTCTCCAATCTACCTAGGCCCCTCTGAGTAGCAGCACAGCCCTGTAAAGTATTGGTCACTCCACTCGGTTTTGTATCATCTGTCAACTTGCTGAGGGTGCACTCTCTCCCCTCATCCAAGTCACTGATGGAACAAGGTGAACAGCACCAGACCCAGTACTGACCTGTAGGGGACAGCACTGGCCACAGGCCTCCAACTTGACTTAACACCATTTATCAATCCATCTCACTGTGCACTCATCCAACACACACTTCCTAAGCTTCTCCATGAGGATGTTATGAGAGAAAATACTTATCACGAATAAAAAATATAGAACTTAGCAATAAGAGTCAATTTAGCTAACCTCACCATTCAGCAGAATAAATTTGGCCTCTTTTTATTGCAATCATTATAAGCTTTATGTAACTCCGTAATGTAAAGTGAGAGAAAGGAAAGAGGGGAAAACAGAAAAGTTAAGTGTCTCCAATAACTTTATTTCCTTTTTCCAATAACTTTATTCTTGTAGGGACAACACATTAGCACTTCTTTAGTTAAATTCTTATTTTAGTAGCCCTTTCTATATGAAAGTTTTCTTCCATTCTTCACTTAAGAAGTTATTGATTCCATAAATTTGCAAATTATTAATAAAATCAGTTTCTGATATTTGAATATTAGTTGCTCTATTTGCCGATTATAGAAATTATTCCTGAAACTGTACTCCCTCACTGATAACTTGTGTTGAAAATCAATTCACTTTAGACTTGATTTCTGTGTGCCTTCATGGAGTTTTGGTTCAGTTTGATAACGCCTCTGTTTCTTGTATGATTAGGACTCCTTCACAACCTGTTTCCGTAAGCTGAACTGCAACAGTGTGTTATCTGCTTATAAAGCACTTCTTAGAGAATTGAATAATATTTCTTCTGCTGTATATCTGTATACAGCATACTTGTGGTCTAAGAATGCCTGAGAGAATGAAACTTCTATTGAAAATAAAATGTATCTTTGTAAAACCATCCTACTTGCCATCATACACAGAAATATTTTTAAAATTAGTATTCAAATATGTGATTTAAATGTGTTCAAGTGGTATGGAACACTTCTACTAGGATTATAAGGTAAGGACTGTAGCAACTGTGTGCTAACAGAGAACTATAAAACTACTGCATTACAAGCATGAGACTAATCAGACACTTCTACTTGGAAGAAAATTAAGACTAGAATTAAATTATAGAGAGAAATCTTTCTGATTCACAGGCAATAGAGTAGATTAGTAGCATTCTCTGTTTCATTAATGAGCAGATTTTATGATTAAAGAGAACAACATGGAAAGAACCTTCCGTTTAAAAGGTCTATTCCATAAGACCCCATTCTATCTTCCATAAAAGCATTAATTTGGATCACTTGTCTCTATACAGATATCATTTTTCACATAATCTGTAAGGACAAAATTACTCTTAAGAAACAAAAAATGGTAAATGTAAGTAGACAGATGTCAGGCTTACAGGCAATTACATTTCATTCCCTTAAGTATTACCCAAAACAAAACAAAAACAATGAAAAAACTTCTTGTTCAAAACTCCAGTTCTGCTGGGTTATTTTACAAGACAAAAGGTAAGTAAGCTGTCAATAGTGAATACTTTCAATATGTGTCACAGGGTACCTCTAACCAAAAAAAGTATCAAATCACTGCAAGACTTGCCCACATGGCCAAATGCAGACCAGAATGATGGAATAGGAAGACACTGGAAAGTTTTGTGCTTTTAAGAGGATGAAGTACAAAGAAGCACAAATCTAACCCTGGGCTGACTTTAGTAAACAACTTATGTACATACTTGGAAACATATGGCAGAAAACAATGTGCTATTTTATTAAAGATAATAATATACTGAGAACAGCTAAGACTGTCAAGCACATTTTTCTTATTCAGCTGGAATTATAGCTCAGTTGCTCACTGTTGTCTACTATAAATACAAATTCCATCTTCTACAGACTGACCATAATCCTTGGCTAGCAATTATAAAGCATTTATATTTCTTTTTCTTATGCAAAACAGGCAAAAAGTCAATGTGTAAAATCCCCAGACACACTCTCATCCTTTAAATTGATGCATCCTGAGGCCATTCTTACTGAATAACTTGGCATACTGCATCTGAAACTGAAGGCCTTCCTCATCCTGAGTATCCAGCTTAATGCATTTAAAATACAAATAACCATTTATTCATTGAACACACTAAATCCTGTAATTCTATCTATAGATGGCCATGCAAAAAACATTAAGACTTAAATAGATTTATAGTCTTCTTTCTCACCCTGAATAAATGATTTTCATTAAAAATACCACAGGATGTAGAGTAGTCAGGATCTAGTATCACAGGATGTGGATCACGCATACACTTCAGTCTCACCAGTGAACAAACTGTGAAAGGTGTGGATTATTACAAAATTATTACAAGATGAGAATACATGTATCTGATACCAGTAAGTCAATGATTTCATTTATTATTGACATGGGGTATATCACATGCTTCTGAGTATAGCTGCAGATGCTGAGTAATTTGAGAATTAAACATCTCCTTTATTAAAAGCAAAAAAAAATTACAGAAAAAAACCTACAAAAAGAGAAAAAAGAAAACAGCCTAGTCCAGTTGAAGAATTTGTTTCTGAAGAAAAAAAGGGCAGATATCTAAGAAAGGGGTCATCAGGAATGTACATTTACATGAGCTGATGTGAAATTGACATGATGCTGAATAACAGTTCTAGAACCTTGCAAAATTTGGTGTATAAATCTCATATATTTGGATATGGCAACCAAATGATTTAGAATCATTGACTCAGGATGGAAGTATGTAACTTCCTGTATATGTCATGTCTTGGCTGAAAGGTGAAAAATACAGAAAAAATATATTCTCACTGTGCTCTCTGCCAGTCATACTGGTACCAGGCTGTGGTAGACAAGACTGAAACTACATTTTAATTCAATCTACGCATTTATTCATAAAAGTCTTTCAAAAAGAATTCAGAAAACTTGAATTTATACAGAAGAATCAGTTAATATAGCCTTGGCTCATCAAGAACAGTTGCCAAAAGAAAATAATTTAATAAATGTATATTGTGTGATGAAAGAAGATTTTAGACATTTCAAATAAGACAGTGAAGAGGCAGTAGCTGACTATATTACCATAACAAAAACATAAACGATAAAAGAAAAAAGGCTTTATTCCATCCCCCTAGGAAAAGAACTTGCAACCTGATGGTCATAAGGGAGATGATATGTCTGTTAGTTAAATAGCACAGTTGGCAAATACATAGGTTAATTTGTGAAAACACACAAATCTCACTGTGAAGGTTAATTTGTTTCATAAGCAATCACGTGCAGAGAGAAAATAAGGCAATAATTTGGTGGCTGTTATATAAACAGACATTATATTGCTTCAGCGCATTCACTAATCTGTTATGCAGTCTAGCAATAAAAATAGCTCTTCTTCAGTAAAGTTCTTGTAGCATTTTTCAATAGAAGCATTTAGGAAGGAATAAAAATTTACAAACTCAAAATTTATCATTAAAAAAAGTCTAGCTAAAATTGATTTGGTATTTCTCATTAAAAATTCTCAGAAACAATTTTGTCAGATTGTAAATCACTGAGCTGCATCACTGTTTACTTTCTGAAAACACGGCCAAGTTGTTATGTTTGTTAATATCTGGTAGAACTAACGCATATAGCATATATATAGCATATAACATCAACTGAGGTCTGTTGTAAATAAGACTTGATTTTTGATAGCATTAGAAATTCCTGATGATTCTAAATGAATGTACTTGCATATACTGCATAGTATTTTGGTTCTAAATCACTTCTCCAAGGTTAGTAAAGATCATCTACTCAATGCTGATTGCTGCTGAATTAAAAGTGACTCTAGTAGACTCTCATCTTTTATATGTTGGAAATGTAATGTAGAAACCTTACCAACAGAGTAATAATCTTGTGTGTTTGCTTAGATATTTATTCATACATTTATAAAGTTTTTCTCTGTTCAGTCGTAACAGGTGCAACCTTACTTTCTACTGTCTTACCATAAGGGAAAAAGAAAGGCTAGCGTTTTGAATAGCTAAATATTCTATATTTAAAGTGACAAAATGAAATATATTTAATATAGGGTTCTGCGGGTGACTTCTGCATGCAGATTCCTTCTCACAACATGTTCAATTTAAAAAGTAGATCCTAGCTCATATTTGAGACAGATTTTCCATCAATGTGTTTTACCAACAGACACTTCTACTCTAGAGATATGTGATTTTAAAAATCACACCTGTATCTTCATGAGTCTCCATTAGTATGCCCCCAGTTTTAAGATATATGTGGAAGAAAAATATAGCAGACCCAATTCAATAGACCGGTGGATACTCATATTTGTTTTCTAGTTCTTGGCAGAAGAACAGTCTCTCCTGCTGAAGCTGTTTCATTCTGCAGAAAAATAAAGCACTGAATGTACTGCAGTTAATCAAAGGGTATTACAAAATGCAGTTCACCTTCACAAAAGAGGAAGACGGTGTAGTTTCCAATTTGTGCTCTAAAACCTAAATGAGTCCTCCTTGTAAAACTTGTCAACAGTCCTTAGAGCACAGAAATTTCCCACGTCCCTTTGGATCTCTGTAAATGTTTAAGTCTTTCACTTTCCCTACCAGCATTGACCAAGAGACAGGAAATAAAAATCAAGCAATGGTGGTGTCAAGATATCAAAAGCTGAACCTCTGTCAGTCAGTCAGAACAATCAAAAAGGTAAGCTAATTCTGGATAAGCTAAAGCACATTTCATTACAGAACCTAAGAAAAAAATAATATTCAGTATGGACAACTTCAAGGGAATGTCTAGTAGTATGAGCTGGCAGTTTTGGGAGGAAATTGTAAATCCATTATATGAACATGTTACAGAAGGAACTGCAATATGAAATGAGGGACAAAAACTCGGTAAACTTTTGAAAAATATGAGGGCAATCGTATAAGTGCTTATAGCTAAATGGAGACTGAATTTAGGATCTTACTGCATTTTAGGACAATTTCTATTTTTATATATTTTCCTGTTCAAATCTTTGTAGCTTGGGAGCCAGTAATCAAACATTAACTGTCAATATAATGAATTGAAAATATTATATCTGAGAATATATTCCTCTTAGTTGTTCTATTTCCGATATGTCTGGTGTACAAAACAAAAAGGTCTGAAGAGTTATCAGATGTACACATCAGTCCAATTATAATAAACTTTTATGCATGTAGATAAACTAGCATCCATTTTGCAGAGAGCTAACAAAACCAAATACATCCATACTGTTGTTTCACAAGCAGGTAATGGAAACAGATAATTATCCATCAGGAATAAAGAAACAAAAAAATATCGACAAAGACAGGAACTGAAACAAACACACGTCCTGAGCACTGCAGACAGGTTCACAACTTGCTGCAATAATTTAATTTTTAAAAGATAAGAACAGCTGCAGTAGACAGACCTAGTCAGACGCAGATGTGTAAGTTGTTCACATATATTGTTTCACACTTTTAGGGGGCATACACTTAAAGTTACATAAAACAAACAAAAAGCTAGGACATATGAAATTTTGCTTAACCATGACAGCTTCTTGTAAGGATAAAATCAACCTTTAGATTCTGGAGAAGGAAACAACCATTAAATATTCTAGCGTTAACTTTGCCTCAATGAAAGGAATGAATATATAGGAAATAACCAAAATAAAGTATGAACTCTTTAGCCTGGACAGATGAAAAAGATTAATGTGAATCTACAGTAGACACCAAAAGGCAAAGTCTTCTCAGAGATGTGTAAGGTTTGAAAAATTTAGTGCCAAGAAACAGCATGGCACTGCTGTTTCAGAAACATGCTGAGCTCTGCACAGTGTAATTTGGCTACCAATACAGCATATGCTGTATATTATTAAAGGATACATAGATTAGAAAGTTATATGTGCCAGCTACAGCAAAGCTGTGGCACAGCCTGCCTAATGAGCACCAAATCATTCTGGTTAATTATGTCCACCATTATGCAGGTGTGGCTGTACTACTCCCATTTCATAGTTAGACTCTACCACCTGC
>JAUBNY010000392.1:231031-270794 GCA_032275445.1 Crypturellus soui | reverse complement strand
TCTAAACTGCAACTTGCATTCAAGAAAATCAGGAAAGCAACATGAAACTACACTCTCAGCACTTAAATAGAATGTCATTATTTTTCAATCAGCAACATTGAAAATCAATTGCTATCAATTTTTACATTTAGAAGAAAATGTGTCATGTATCTGCAAACAAAGATACAGTTTGATTATATCATACTTGAAAGGGGCCTTTGGAACCTCAAATGAAGTTTTGAGACATAATCTTCTACACACTAACGTAACCACAGTCATTGCTGTGGCAGTGCTATGGCCAGTTTCAGTGAAGAAAGCAGCAAAAACTGTGCTTCTCATATTATGTGAAGATATGTATAGAAGATAGAATTCTCAGTGTACAACAAATCCCCATGCCTTTGGAAGTTTATTTGTAGATATTGATAAGATCCTCTCTTAATCTTATCTTCTCCAGGCTAAACAGGCCCAGCTCACTTAGACTTTCCTCATATGATAGATGCTCCAGTCCCTTAATCATTTTTGTCACTCTATGCTGGATCCTCTCTAGAAGCTCCATGTACCTTGTATGTGGAAGCCCAGAACTGCACACAATATTCCAGTAGCTAGACTATTTCAATATTCACTTTGCACAAGTGAATATCTGAAGGCACTTGAACAGGTGTCCAGTGCCTAACATCATCTCAGAGAGAATGAAATTTGTCCCTCTGCAAGTAATTATTTCACAATTGATTTAACTTACCAATCGTTATCAATTTTGGCTATGATTCTGCAGCTTGCACCAACTTATGTTGTCCTGCTTGCATGCTTGCATGAAGGGATGTTTAGAGATCATGTAACATAATCCTCCTGCCTAAGCAGGATCACCCAAAGGGTGCGGCCCAGGATCACATCCAGGTGGATTTGGAATATCTCTAGAGGAGGCTCCACAGCAACTCTGACCAATTGTTTTCAGTACTCTGTCAGTGGCACAGTCAAGTTTTCCCTCATACGCACATGGAACTTCCCGTGTTTCAGTCCCATTGCAGCCCACCACTGAAAAGAGTTTGGCCCCATTCTCTTGACACACTTCCTTATTCTCCGTGAAAATATTTCTCTGAAACGCCATATGCCCGCAAGGCTACTGGATATGTTTTCTAGTGGGACCCTTTACTGAAAGATTCCTACATGTATCCCAGTATTTTGATGAGACTGTTAACTAAAATAAGCATGCTTCCGGACAGAACCAACATATCTCTCCCCAAACATTATGCACCAGTTATGTTCTGTTGTGACAAGAGAGCAAGGACTTAAATACTGGGCTAAAAGCTATTCGAGATGCTTGTCAGAAAAAAAAAAAAAAAAAAAAAAAGAATAGCAAAAAGAACAAGAACCATCAGAAATCAAAGGGTCTTTAGAGCATCAATGGCATGAAAGACGGAAACTTTAAGGTAATTCCTGGATATTCTCCACAATGTCCCCAAGTAGGTTTTCCTGCTCTAGTGTAGTCTACTCTTTTTCCTTCTCCCATCAAAGTATTACTGACTATAAAAATAGCACGTGAAATTACTAATTCTTCCAACCACTACACAATTCAGACCTTTTGTTCCTCAATTTCCATCAGCACAATGCTGAGAGTAATACCTTGCCATTTCCTCTGCAAACATGATATCTAAAATTAACATGGAAATTTCCATTTATGCACAGGTTACCATGACCAGCTACGGTGGGAATCAAAAGACAAATAAAATAAATAGAAAAGAAAAAAATAAGCTTGATTCTCCCCTACCTTCCTCCTGCTATGTACATCATATCACCAGTTCCTGATGATTCAAAATCATGGTTCAGCTGCCTCTCCTCAGGATCAATTCACAACCAAGTAAAGCTTCTTTGATTTCCAGATATTAAGTTTTAAGAACTATTTAGATCACTTTTTCACACGTTTTGGGCCTTTTTTTTCTAAAGGAAACTAAATTTTGTGTCTAATCACATGAATCCAAAAGCTAGGATGCAAGAAAACATCAGGTATGTCTACAAAATCATGTCGACCAGGAACAAGACTTACAGCTGTGAAAAGAAGACAAAACATTTAGCTGATAGTATTTTCTTATTTTGGACAATTACAAACTAATAGTCAACGTACAGGACTATTGGGTGGTATATCTTGTTCTGAAAGCTAATAAGTATGTATTATAGTCACCAAAGTAGCTGTTTGCTCTTGAGCTACCTCTATTTCTTTGCTCAGAGTTCTTCTTTTCTCTTTGAAAATTCTGCAGAACAGCAGAATCACCCACCAACAGAATTATTCTGCAGAACAGCAATAATACACTGTATTGCATCAATACATAGAGCTCACTTCTAACCAGACTGTTAACTGCAATTCAATTTGGTATTTACAGAATATCAGGATATGATTAGTACAACCAAAAAATGTATCTTCTGAATGTATCTACATCAGTGATTCTTTTATCTCCTGGTGTTTACAATAACAGTACTTTCTCTCAATAATTTTATACTAGAACTTGTCTCTAACAATCTTGAATCCAGAAAACATACCTGTTTCCAGTCATATGCCTTTCCCTTCCACATAAACCATGGCATTTAGGTTGCTTAAATTTCTTGGAAATCTGAATTTCATTGCTAGAACAAAACATCAGATCTTTCTAGCTGGTTTCTAAAAGTGATACAGTACATGCATAGTTAAATTATTGTTCTAGAAAAGATTAATGCCAAAGCACAAAACAAACACATTTTGTAGTGCTGTTCTGACTGAGGAACAACAATGCAGCCAAAGAACAAAAGGGCTGAAGGAAAGAAAAAATGTAATAGTCACAGAGCTTGGCTTCAAGATTCAAAAGGACTTGAGAGGAAATAGGGAGACTTGTGGGGAGAAGTTTTAATCCATAGCTATGTTACTAAAGTAAATATTAATAGATGCAGTAATCAGGTTCATTTACTGTCAGACTGACAAGTAGAATTGATTTTCAATTTGGTCAATCTTCTAGTTAACTTTCTTGCTTTGCAATATAAGATGAATTATTAATTTTGCTCGATTTAGGCAGGACATTTTACCAACCAAAAAAAAAAGGTATTCGTGTTTAGAAAGCAGTAATTAATAATCAGGATTTGTAGTGAATTATTGTTAAACATACTTTCTTGAAATTTTACAGTGTTATGTAGTTACTAATTAATTGGCTTTAGAACTTTAATCTGCACAAACAAATACTCTACATAAAATATATTCATGGGTGATTTACCACGGTAATAACAGAATATGGGTCTGATCCTGAAAAGCTTTCCTCACATGAATAAGCTCACTACTTTGAGTACATTTAGAATTCTGCTCATTGGTTCAGAAAGAAATGAAGTAATAAGGTTCAAAAACCTTCCAAATGACTCTTCTTTCTGTTTTAAGAAGCCTTGTGTAAGTACATATTTGTGTTTCTGATTAATGTTCTTTATTTAATGTTAGTCCCTGTGCAAATACATAGGTTAAAAAAAAAAAGGGAAGTCAGACCTGTTTAGTGGATAGACTGGAACAGACTGATCTCTTTCACAGTCCTTTTGTGCAGGCAGTGATTTTACTTTGATGAACATACAAGCAGTTTAATACTGAGAATGGTAACAGGTGAATGGCTGGATTCTTACTAGAGACACTGCACGCCTGGGACTCAGTGAATCTAACAAGGATTAGATCACACAGTTCATGCTGCTGCAAAGGCAGGTGTACACAATGGGTCAGGATGACCTTTACATTTTAAACTTTTACCTAGATATTAGGTGGCATGTAAAATGAAAATTTAAATATCAAATGCTCAGCTTGAAGCAGTCTTGAAGCTGTTACAGCTGTCAGCCTTTGGCTTTTAGATGTTTTGGAACTTCTTAGACTCATCTTGGGAGTACAGGAAATGTCTTGAGTATCACATTGGTGGTGCAGGAAATGGTTTAAAAATGTCATAATCTTAATTCTGTGCTGTCATCTTCCTCCAAACTGACATTTTTCATCAGATATTCAGAGGCACAATACTTTGCCTCTTCTAATTATTGCCTAATTATTATCTTTCCAAATGGGACCAGAGTTTCCTAAATCCATTGTGCCTCATTGAAAACAATAAAAATAAAAATAAAAAAGAACAGAAGAACAGAAGAAGGTTCATATTAAAAAAGGATCTTGTTTTACTCCCTATCATATAAGGTTGTTAACAGCAGCACTCACCGTTTTAATTTCTTATTTTTCCACGTCTGAAAACAACATCAGAGGAAAACTGCTATTCATAACAGTGCGTGAGGGATGATAAAGCCTGACTTTTGAAGAACTGAAATAGTATGTGATTTTTGTGATTAGTCACAATTAATCAACATATCTTAGTTCTGAATATACTGTATTGAGTACATGCCATGGAATATTTGCACTGAATCCACAGTTAAAAGTCTTTACAAGGCAACCTAGACTGTAATTTCACAAAACAAGGAACGTTTATAAAAATCATATTTTGCTAATGGAAGGAAAAGTATTCTCAAATAAAACAAATAATGAAATTATAATATACAATAAAAAGTATACCTCCATCTCCTCAGTAAAGAACTGGAGCAGCATATAGACATTAAAAGACTGCTGATTTACAGTGGAAGTACATTACTAAATATGTAGCAGACACTAGTGACAACAATGTTAATTAAAAAGAGAATCTTTGACTTATCAATTTTAGATTTTTCTGGAAACAGCAAATATTCTTGCAATATTCAGTTGACAAGCCTGTGATCCTACAAATTCTTAACATTCTTCAAAAATTGCTATCTGTATGCGCAAATGAAAGCCCCACCTAAAGGTCTGCAAAAGTAGAATTCATTTTCTCCATCCCATTTCCCACAACAAATTGCTATGTTCATATAGTAATGGCATTACCTTGCTTGTTTTGTTTGTTGCTAAAACTCAGCGCACAGGAAGCTTACTGTTTTGTTAGATGTATAATTTTGCTTCTGTATTATTTGATAGGATAGATAACATAACCATTCTTACTCTTGGTGTCTGGTTCTTTCCACTGCCTCCCTCCCATCGATTAGCAAAACACACACCTTTTCACAGCTTGAAGAACTAGGATGAAGACAGGCTCTTGGCTAGTCAGAAGAAAAAGAAAATGAGGCATAGACGCAGAAATGTGATATACTCATTAAATGCTGCGTTTTACACCTGCAGACCTGTGCATGCACACGCATACACAGACACACCATCTACACACTTCTCTTTCACTGTGTTGTGAGGAGGTGCTAACAAGCACCTCTGTATATTTCCTCTTAAAATTTCCTGATAAAAAAGGGGGGAGAGGCTTAAATTAGTTATGTAGATTCTACTGCTACAGCTAAAAAAATGAAACCTCAAAAGAGAAGAGTTTCATTTGATATATCATGGTATTTAAGCAGCTGAGCATAATGGTAGGTGTAATACAATAGCAGTGATTCAGAGAAAGAATAAGGCAAAATGGAATTCAGCAAGAAGTATGAAACCAGCTCAATATCATGTGTTGAGATTTCTGTAAAAGAAAAAACAAAACTAGGACAGACTTTTTTTTCATGAGAAATGGCTAATTAAAATCTTAAGTTTAGTACATGTATGGAATTCATGGAAAATGTTCAGTTAGCCCCCTGAGAATGACAGCAAAACAACTCTAAGAATCCGGTTGCACTAAGATACATTCCAATATTTGGCAGTCAATAAATCCTAAGTAGATACTGAAGCTGGATCATAGAAAACTCAAGGCAATTGTATAATTAGCAAGAAAAAATAAATAAAAGGCATTGCCAGAGAACAAACTTATGTATGACATCACAGATAGAGAAAAATGCTGTAACATATGTCCCTTTTTTTTGAAAAGGCTGAAGGCATTTCTTAAGAAAATCTAAACTAGTGTTGCCATATCAAGCTTCACTGCTACCTCTCCTCTTTTCTCCACAACTATTTTTGAGTTTCTCTAGCAGAATTAAAAAAAAAAAAAGTACAATAAATATATATGGAATACAGTTTTAAAACTTTGTACTAGCGCAAGATTCAAAATCACATCATGCTCCAGGTAGTTTAGATCTCATGTAAAACCCAGTATTTATGGATTTCTATTTCTTTCCTTTTTTCACACCAGGTCATTCATTTCATGCTACAAAGTAAGCTACACGATGAACTTATTTTAAACTTCAAGTGTATTTGCACTGTCATATGAGAGACATATACTGCAAATTAGCATAATAAGCTTTTCAAACAATCACTGCATAATCATTAGCATAGCGTCTGTACTCCCAAAGAACGGTACACAGTATAAATAACAACAGGAATAGGCAGTCAGGTGGGAAGAGGGAATAAAAACTTCAGTTTTACGAGCAGGCTCTCTGTATGTGTGCACATTTCTTCAAACTCTCTGGGTCTCTGAAATGCTGCCTTTCACTGCTGCATACCTTCCACTTCTCCCCATTTGTTATTTTCACTGTCAATTCCTCTTTGCCCTTCCTTCCCTGTTCATCCCACATGATGGTGCAGAGACTGTTCAACACTCCAAACAGCTCTTTTACCTTACAGCTCAGGCCAGGCCTTCCCTTTCTGCATCCTCATGCCTCAGTACTCTGTCCCTGCTGGGGGTCAGGGCCTCAGCTGCACAGTGACATATTATCACCATAGCTGTGTAATCTTCAAGAGAAATTCTGGGTCCTTTGACGTCCCTCTTGCACCAACTGCTGCGCAAGAGCTGAACTCTCAAAATTCATTAACCAAAAATATGAGTCAACTCAAATTAAAAATCATAGTAAGCAGTAGCAAAAAAAAAAAAAAAATCCAAAAGATAGTATGAAAAATCATCATTCTTTCACCCATTATCAGCTACTGCCAGAGCAAACTATCAGTATTGATTTAGAGCTCCCAGTGAAATAGTAATGAAATTAGCACTACATCTTCCTACTGGCAATTTAACATCAATAAACAGGAAAGAACTTTGAATGTTCTTAGTGTAGGCTGTGTTTTGTATACTGGGGCAATAGATCACTGCTTTGGCTACTGTGAAAAGGGAAATAGCCAGCGCACAGTGGAGAAATGATCTATAAGGTGACTGACCTAAGTTTTTATAGAAAATTCATCAGACGCCACTGGACAGCAATGAAGTGTTTCCAAGCAGTACAGATACATAAAAGTTGCTGAATTTTCTGGAAGATAATAAAAAAAAAATGAAAGCTTAAAAATAAAGGACAAATAATGGCAATGTGAAGGAGTGAAGGAGAGTGAAGGAAAACAATTATAAAAAAAGGCATTACAGTACCATAAGGACACGGCTGTTCCTAAATACTTTTTGTTTGACAAAGCCATTTTAAAACTGAACTTGAGGATGCTCAAGACCAACTTCTTTTCCTGGCCCATACACATAATATAATTTACATATAATGCAAGAACAGCAGTGTTTTTAGTTATTTATTTTTCCACCTTGATGGAAATCCTAAAACACTGGTCTTGATGAGGGGTAAAAAGAGATCTCTGCAAATGCAGCATGAATCTTCACTTCTGATTTTACTTTCTCTTCACTGTCATTACTTCCCTGATCAACGGGATTCCCAGAAGTGGGATTTACACTAAAGAGTGTGTTCTCATTGTGTTATAATAGACCCAATTCGATGTAAGTAGAGGGAGATCATGCTAAGTCTATTACAACTCTGGTAAAAACCTTGTAGGATTGTTTTGACAGGAATGATTTTGGTGTTTTATCACAACAAAAATCAGAATTTAGCCCAATTTGTCAGGGCCACTAAATCATTACCACTAAATCTTTCTGCATGACTTGACTGCTATTCATTTTAATTTGCACCTCAAACACAGTCTATTTCATGTGATTCACACCTTTCTCACAAACATGTACCTGAATGTAAAGCAAGATGGATTCTTCTGCCTCTATCAGATATAGCACTGGCTGCTAATCTTTCAAACAGAATTAATTTCGGTTTATGAATACATGGAATTCGGTTATGCATTGCAGGTAATGACAGTACCAAATACAGCTCAATTCTTTCCTTACAAGTGCACATTTTTCCTTTATCTGCTTAACACGTCAGTTGCCACACTGCAAGGTTAGCAAAATTAATTAAACTGTACAATATCATTATAGATGCTGGCAAGAAAGTAGCATTTAATCCTGCAATTTTTTTGACAACTTAGAAATATGTATCATAATTTTTATTATTCCTAGTATAAATACTAACCTAAAATGAAGCCTGAGGCATATGAAAGAGGTGGGATATGAAATGTATGTAGTCCATAAAATAAGGTTATTAATTTAACCTTAGAATAGGAAATCCTGGAGAATTTGAAGACTTATTTTATCTTTAAATGCAAGTTGAAATCCTTAACATCACAAATTTAACATGTCCTATTGAATCAATTGTACAACGATTAAATTTGGATGGCCTGCAGGTATTAGCAGATTCAGGAATCTGAGACAGAATAGTCTCCCATATTTCTTTCCGTTACTTACTTTTTTTTTGTGATAGAAATTCATAAAACTTATACTTGTTCTGGCCACTTAGGAAAACATTCCGTTTTCTCCCTGTACTCCTTCTTTTTCTGACACTTCAGAATAAGCAGGTCCATCTATATTTTAACCAGAGTGCAAGGTGACATTGAATTATATTTTATTTTATATTGTTATATTATTTTATATATTGTTTAATTCGTTCCAAAATAGCACTTACCAAAAAAAAGGGAAAAAATCTCTCCCAACTTCTCTACCTATACCTAACATCAGTTCTAAAGATCCACTCATTACTTGCATGGAAGATGAAATGTCACTTGAAACCAAAATCACTAGAAACAAATTTGATTTTCCTGCATTATCATGCTCAGGTAGCAGAATCTTGTTAGCACATAATTTATTGCACTACATTATGAGTTATTTTGGGCATTCTGTGGGTGCTTACAATTTAAAGGTATGAATTATTTATTCCAACATTTTGTGTCTAGCAACCGAAATAAGAAAGTATAATACGTAATTTCTTGTACATTCTGGGAAACTATCATAGGAAAAGAGGAGATATTTCACTAAATGTGTAGGAAGCTATCTGAAGAAATAAATGAAAAACAGTTTTGCAAAGATTTATTTATAACTAAATTGCCTTTCACCTGAAATATAATACTTACACACTCTCATAAAAGTGAATTGTTTCTTGACAAAATGTGTGCTAGTGATAGCTCACTTTATTATTAAAAGAGCAAGTACAAGAGAAATGAAAGGCTGACACGATTTGAAAAATTTAATTAGCTAATATAATATATTATACTATATTAGTATATGTACTATTAGTATGTATACTATATTAGTTTACACTATGATATATATACTATACTAATTTTCTGCAAGAAAAATATAGAAACAAACAAATGAAAATCCCTGAAAATAAAAGCCATTTTGTTTGTAATATATTGTGATTTTTTCACTGCCATCTGGAAAATGAACTACTTGAAAGACATTTTTAAGGAATATGGACTACTGTTGAATATTAGCTCCGGATGAAAAGCATTCCAAGATTCAGTTATGTTCCAGGATTGCTTGTCAGTGTTGCCTAACAATTTTAAATTTGTTTAACTTTGCTGTAATTCCTCTCTTAATGAAGCTTCTTAATGAAGCTTCTTTGTTCTACAACATTGGTGCTGCCATGCTGCTAGTAGCCATCTTACAGATGCAGACCTTCTTTCCACTGCAAGGGAGCCAAAGAAAAATGGCATCAAAGGCTGCAAGAATGGCTGTGAACAGGCTCTGTATATGCAGCCTATAGCAAAGCTTTACATCAGCCAATGGCACAGTTAGATCAGCAAAATTGTGATCTGCCAGAAAGACGGATGAAAACTCAGCTGCTGTGAGAAGAAAAATAAATAATAATAATAATAAAAAAACAGTACATTTTCTCTTAACAGAATTGCCAATTTATTACTTTAACCGTCAGGGAAACTAGTATGAAATGCTAGATCACCCTAGATCATTTATAATAGATTGATAAAACTTTAATTTTCTGATAATTAGCACTAAAACATCGCAGAACACTTCAAGTTAACCTGAAGAAAAGAGACTAATGTTTTACAAGTTAGATTTCTCTATGTCTGGATAAATGAGTATCATACTAGAAAAAATACAAACTGTAAATACCTCTGCATTCATTTATTTTTCTTAATTCAATGTTTTACACACTGTATATTTCTCAAACAAAAACTCATTTAGTTTCTATTTACTTCATACTATAGAGACTTCAGATTCCATTCACTGCTCCCAACTGGAGCAGTGCTGATGGGCTATTCTTTGAAATATCTTCACTATGAAATACACTGATTCTGATACATTCACACTTCATAAGATACACAGAAATTCACCTTAAATTTGCAATTAAATCAGTGTATCATTATCAAAAAACTTTCAAATAAAATTCCCATATATGCTACAGCAAGAAAAAATATGTTATGCCCCTCCTTCAATACATTTAAAGTACAGAATGTAATTATTATTTTTAGTAATTGATTGATGCAGTATTAAACTAGGATAGCACTTTGAGCTTTGAATTAAAGAAACATGAAGCATGTGCATGTTATACATATATATATACAAGCAATTAAAAGGGTTCTGTCAGGTAAGATAACAAGAGAACTTTTAACCGCAAATCAAAGATGAGGGTTGTTATTACTATAGATAGATGACAGCAAGACAAACTATACACATTTGGGACACTTCTTCAGTGTAGAGCAGCAAAAACCGTATGGTACCCTATAATAAAAATGCCAGAGCCATTTCTTGATTGGCCTAAGAACACCTGAACTCATGTAAGTCACTGACTTATGAGTCACTACTGTGATCACTACTGTCACTACTGATCTTGGGACACTAGCTAAGGCAGTGATATTGCTCAGCAAGTTCCCATCTATGATATAATGCATCGTTAACACAATCTTCAGAGCAGCATCTAGACTTTATAGAACAAATCTGTATCAGAAACTGGAAGTTCATCTTAACCATAAGTTTACTCAATGCTTCTCAGTATTTTTGCAGAAGTCACAATAACAGATGTGACTAAATGGCAACAATTGCCTGTAAGGAAGTGCTATACTGTCACTGATAGTCATGTCTTGATCCCTAGGTCTCCAAAGACATGGGGTATATGCAATGTTGAGCATTCTGAGAATCCAACAATGAAATCAGTGTGATATTAATGAAAATCTCTGGAAAAAAAAAAAAGATCCTTTTGCATACAGATAGAACTGCAGAATAGTTGAGCTTGGAATGCTCTGGATGCTCTGGAGCTCTGCAGATGCAGGGTTATCTACAACAAGCTCACAAGGAATCCATTCAGTTTTTGAATATTTCCAAGAATGGAGACTCCATAATCTCTCTGGGTAACCTTTTCCAGTGCTCTATTGGTCTTATCAAAGGTGTATGGAAATGTAATGATGCTAGTTTGTATTAATACAATTAAATAATTTAAATTTTAACTGGATGAAATGAGTTGTTAACAGTATCCTCTTAAAAAAATAACCCTTAAAGACTTAAGCAAAGCAGATTTACTCAGAGACTGTTTGTTTTTAAAGAAATTTCTCTTTAAAGAGAAGTAGGACTTTACTTAAAAATTTACTGAACTCTAGCTAACTGAAATATCTAGTAACTATAATCAAACAAGTAAAGACCTTCTAATTTTTGAATTCTAAATGAACTCAAACATTCAGAGAACTGACTGAAATATCACAGATTTTATATAGTATATGGTTCACTGATTAAAAACTTTAATGCTGTACAGCAGCTGTTAATGTTGCTTTAATGCAGTACAGCTGCTTTCCTAATGCTTTTGTGGTATCAGGTTGTGCTCACTGCAGAACAAGAGGCATGACTGATATATGTATATAGACAATATATGTATAATAAATATGACAACTGAGAGTCAAGATAGGCAAGGTTACTTAAATTCACTTCAGTTATTGGGGAAGGGAGGGTGGATGAGGAGTGAAGATCTGAGGACAGAATATGTGCAAAAATTTTAATCTGATCTATAAATAAAAGGATTTACTCATCTGGGCTCTAATTTGACAGTAAAACCATAAGCATAAACCATAAGCTTATTGTTTTATAACAATATGAAGTACATAGTCCTTTCATAACATTCCAGAAAATAGAGATGATTCAGTGTGATCACCTTCACAGTTCAAGATTAAAACCAAAAATGAGATATCTTTGTATGTTTTTATTAAGACCTGATGTCACCTCTTTAGCCATGGAAGATAAGGACTACTGAAAGACGCTACTGAATTTCCATAAGTGATTATGACCAGATACATTAATTAAAATTAATTATTTAAATCAAGTGAAATGCCTACAAAGCAGCTCATACTACATGAGATTGCAAGAAATCTCCATGTAAGAAATGAAGCTACATGTAAATAAGACGCTGGATAGTAAATGAAAACTTCATTGTAAGATGGTGCTTTAATTTATTACATCCAGGTTTTTCAAAAACCTCAATAAAGAGTTTCTTGTAAGCTACAAAAAAAATCTTTTTTTTTAAAATTATTCTCAGTTATTAGTCTCGTTACGAAGTGATAATATTGATTTATATTTAATCAGACTTTTAATTAGGATGAATTAGGCAACAAATGATATTCACATGTTTACAGTCTTTTTCTATTTCATCCTTCTCTGATAATGTTTTCAAACACCTCATACAAGTATTTTATTTCTATGCTTGAAGCAATATTGCTTGGCATACTAAAGTAACACAACTTGACATACATCCCCAGGATAAAGCAGTACAGATCATATGATGCTTGTGAGACTTTTTGTTTCATGCTGCTGGCATAACTGAGTCTGTTCTTGATAACCATATAAACATTGCCATCATGAATATCATTTTAATAGTAGTATTCTCTTGAGGAAAATATCATTACAGCTTGTCTGTGTTCTTATTCTATGCATGTGAGCACATACATGCACGTGTGCATGCACAAATTTTCAGAGGTAATAATTGCTGAGGTGTCTTTCAAACTTTACAATGCAGATTTTGCTAATCACTAAAAGAAAAGTTCAGTTCCCAAAGCAATGGACTTTTGTGATCATGTTTAACGCAGATTCGTATCACCAGTTAAGTACTGACAGACACTTCTGTTGGATAGAAGACTAGAGATAACAAAGATACTGAATTCCTAAAGATTTTATAAAAAGTAAGGAGCCAGTAAGGGATTTGGACTTCCCTGTGGCCTCACTAGAAAATGCAGGTAAGCCAATATTATCTGTTCGAAACTTCAGAGATTTGACAGGACAAAAAAAAAGCCACTGGAGAAAAGCTTCATTAGCTTTAGCACAAGAGACTAATTTGGTTTAAAATGCAAAATGTTCAAGTTTTGAGACAGTCATTTGACTATCAGAACTTCTGAAGAAAAGAATCATAAAGCTCATATTATATTCAAGTTTTCTCTTGTATCCCAAAATCTTTTAAGTAGCATTCCTTATCATTTTTTTTCATACTAAGAATTCATGATTCTCTATTCAAATGCTTCACCAGAAGTCAAAGTATGAGCATAAGAGTTCACAGGAGGCACCACCTTTGTTATCCATGGTCTAAAATATATCAGTAGGAATCAAAATGCCTAGTCTATTTTAGGACTATTTCAGGACTGATAAAGAACCTAATTCAGGCCCCTGAGAGCATCCCTGCTGCTTTGCTAGCAAAACTAGCTGTTTTGCTGCCAAGACTCAGGGCAGCTCAGAGGCAGCGTAGTGGAGGGCTTCCCCAACCCTTTGGTGGTCAAGGTACAAGCACCAACATGCTTGGAGGACACATGCTGTGTCCTTGGGACAAGGTCTGGCCGGCCCTGCTCTGTTACTGGTGCAGTGGGACAGGACCTGACTGATGAGATTCTGCAGTACCAGTCTAGGGAGGCCCCATAACTACTAGCACCCAGGGTCACTGGCCCGTGCTGCCTGGCACCTAGAATTTTCATGATAAAGAGGTATCTCTCCTCACTTACCTTTTTTCTTTTTCTTTCTTTCTTTCTTTCTTTCTTTCTTTCTTTCTTTCTTTCTTTCTTTCTTTCATCTAAGCATCAATAGTCTATTATACATATAATTTGCCTGTTTGACTTACTGGTTACTGACGTAAATGCTATACCAAGCTCTGCAAGCAGAATTATGAGATCTGTGGAAAATGTTCCTCCTTCTCAATGCTCTGAAGCAAGATGTTCACTGCTTACAAAGATTCCAGGACAGGAAACACTTCAACCCTGGCATCTAGGATGTACAATACAGTTACATATGTTTCAAGAATTTTACACTTATAAAACTACCGACTATCATTCTAGGGAGAAATTAAGTTACTACAGTAACACTGTGCTTTGTTGCAGAGGACATCCAACTCCTACACACACTTTAACATTCCTTCATTAACAGCACACATCCTCAGAAAAATGTTACCCATATATAAGTAATAATAAAAATCTGAAATCTTTAAAATTATTTGCAAATATTATTTTTTTATTTATTTATGGTTAATCAAACTAAAATAATGTCCTTTTGTATAATATTATACATGAAGGAGACACAGCATTGACTTATCTGTAGCCATACTAAAAGGACAGACCCTTATGTGATGAAAAACTTGAGGAAATTATAACAGAATCAAATGTAAATTCGATACAAAGTGTCATGAGAATTAAATATACATATATCAAGGTATTAAAAAAAGACAAAACTCTGATCCATTCAGAAAGAAAAACATGCCTATGATTCTTCAGTATTCAGTACAAAATAGAAGAAAAGTAGTCAAGGACTGATTTATAACAGCTGATGCTTCAGTTTTGCTTCAATACTGTTCCAAGATCCCACTGAAAGTATCCTCAAAGCAACAGGCAGTGCTTTTTCTGCAGAAAGCTAAAGTATGTTGCAGACAAACCTTTTCAGTAAAGCTAAATTTCCTTCTCTCAGTAGGTGACAGGAATTCAGTTACATAGGAAGCAATGTTATTTTTCCTGATGATTACATGTTACATTTCATGTTCACCACTTCAGAAGGACGAATGACTACTTTTGATATTTTTCAATAGGATGATGTTGAGAATTTGCTCCTGAACACAACTTGAATTCAAGATTTGCACTTGACATTACTTGGATGAAAGCTGCAATCACTGAAGTCCTCAGGGGTACTGTATTGTGATTTTAAGGGCCTTTAACTTGGAAGGTGGACTGCATTGTGCTTATCAAACAATTGCCAACATTGTTCATCCATATTAACTGAATTTTAGTTTTCTACTTGTCTATTTTTATGTTCCACTAATGTTCCACTAATAAACAAAATGAAAACATTTTCCCCATTATTTAGCAACTAATAATCTCTAAAATATCTTAGTACACAATTTACACTTTTTATATATATCAACACTTAGAAAAATACTTCAAACCTTATCATATAAAGGTAAGGATCCTTCATTTAAAGATTCACACTTCTAATGGTATCATGGCTAAGTAGTGTCTGCACTTGTTACACCTATGTAGTGTCCTTCTGATCTTCAGAAAGATCATAAGCCTCTGTTTTAGATCATCAGAATTTTTCTCTAACTCTATTTCATTCTTAGATGGATAGAGGCACTGGAAGGCCTCTATCCAAGGCACAGATTTACTACATGTGCTTTTTTTTTTACAGCAGACAAAAAAATTCCTCTAATTGAATTGTGTATCTCTATTAATGGTATTAAATATTGAGGTCAGAAGCAAAATAATGAGAACAACTAACATAACGAAAAGGATATTTTCTCATTTATAAGCAACTTCTAATGTTTTTAACCCAGCAACAAGAAGACTCCCCTGAAAAACTGAAGATGTGAGAAGTGATTATACCACCTCCTAGAATATCAAGTAAATTTAGCAAAGGGTAGAAAATGTAATGTATTAAAACACATTACTCCTGCAAGAGAGAAGTTTTCATTTTCGTAACAGAACTGAACAAAGCAATAGAATAAGTTTCAGTATCATTCTATGCTTGCCAGTTAATGTATTGATCTTATAGCTAAAAAAAAAGGCTATGTTTTACAACCTACAGGTCATTTCTAAAAGTCTTTTTTGTAAATTGAGAGATGAGTCACGACTTCATTTACTAATTAAGTAAAAAATAGCTTGTTCTGTTCTGTGATAATATCTCATTTCTGCATCTCTAGAAAACCCTAAATTAAATAATAAACTGCTGAACTGGTGCTTTTCATTGAATCTTTACCTTGAAGAATCTTTCAGCACTTAAATCTGAAGGTCTTCTTACAGCCATTTAATTCCTTTATAAGTAATATTACTACAGCAATGTCAGCTAATTCTGAAGAGCTCCCTTCATTCCTCATTTTGTTGGTCATTTATTAATAGAAGCTTTTTTAAAGAGAAAGAACTACTATTAAGTTGTTACATTATGCAAGTAAAACAAAAACAGCTGGTTTACAAGTAGCACTTTACATTTCTCAGTCAATAGTCCAATAGTTTACAATTTTCCAGTCAAAACTCAAGACAATGGTCCTGGGATGAGACAAATACTCAGCCAATTTTCACAAATCTTTCTTAGTTGTGCTTGCACAATTCAGTGCAGCCAGTTTAGCCACACACACAGAGCTTAAAATCTGTAATTTGTATCAGAAGATAAACACAGAGTATTATTTCTGGGATGTATTGTTGAAGGATTTTGTTACACCTGTCATTAAAAAAAAAACCCACAGTATGCACTTACATAGAATTACTCTCATTGCAATTATTTGTCATCAAAACGTGTGCTGAATCAATTAATCTTAAAAAGTTATTTTATATATTTATGGGTTTCTGTAGTTGATGGCAGATGAATCATGGCTCTCAGGAAGCCTCTATGAACACTGCTATTTCATTTGTGCAGTGTTCTTACATAGCACTAACACTTTTAAATATTTATTTATTAAATACTAAGATTAGGTGCCATGCCTGAAAAAGGAAGATGACATACTGTGATAATGCTGCGATATTGCTAGTCACAGAAGGACTTCTGTTAGTCACTATGCTACCATATCCTAAATGTTGCATTTTTGGAAAAAAAGAAAAAAAAAAAAGGAAAAAAAAAAAATAAATAAAAAAGACTGTGAAGAGATTTACAGACATTTAAAGAGATCACAAAAAAATCTTAAAAAATAATTACTTAGTTAAAAATTAATTGTTTGGTCCAATGGGGTAGAAGTACAGAACCACAAAATTAGGCTGGATACACACGTGTAACCATAAAGGTGTAAACTCATCTTCATGAAGCTTATTTTCAGTTCTGTAAAAGTCTCCTGAGATCACTTAGTGATCACATCAATTCCTCTGACTTCATCATCATTAAGTCTGAGCTATACACACTGACTATATCCATTTTATAAAGAACTGCAATGTTTCTTTAGAACAAAACAGTTCACTCTGTAATTTAAGGCACCTACACTTCAGTCTAGGTCTCACCCGACCCTAGAGTATGAATGCCCTAAAGTTAACATAAGTGCTTAGACTTATCTAGGTCATCCACTAAGATGTGCTGAAGCAAAGCCCATCAACTAGAGACGCTAGGAGATTTGCTTCAAAAAACATACTTCTTTTTTTTTTTTTTTCAGAAAACACACCCATACAGCTTCAAAAAACAAACCAAACTATAGCCTTAGTTGGATACACACTCCATAGCAGCAGAAGACAAAAACAATCACACTAGGAAAATTCCAACTTAGATCGAGTACATTTAAATGACTCAGTGTCGAACATTTTAGTGGAAAGCTGTATTGCCTACAGAAATGCATATCTCAAATGTACACTGTGAACTTTCAGATAATTCCAAGAAGACTAAAAATAAACACACTGTTGAAAAATACAACACACTGCTTAAGAAATAGCTTTTCAATAAAAGAATCAAATTTTATCCAGAGTTTATGACAAGAAAGCATGATATTAATTATCTATTTTGACTCCTCCCAAATAGGGACCTGGTTTAGGGCTCAGATATTTCAAAAAGTGGGGGGAAAATGCCAAAAATGAATAAAAAAGTGACAAAATGCTTAACCTAATATAGGTTTGAGCCTTATGAAGGCCTGTTCAATTTTCTTAACTGTACTCCTCATCCAGCTATTTTATAAAATCTCATTAAATTCAGGATGATAAAAACTAGTTCACTTTCACTTAAAGTTACCTTTTATTTAGGTAATTTTTATTAGATAATTTCTTGTATGAAGTATTTTAAGTCTGTTATGACGTATCTAATAATATTTTAATTTCAAATAAAAAATCTCAGCTACAGGAATCAAGAATGATTTAAAAGTTTGAAAGAAATTAGACAAATTAATAAGGCATACAGAACCAGGCTGAAAGGAAAACACAATCTTCACAGTTATTAGTTACATTAATATTTTAAAAATATATATATTGTTCAATAACTCAATTTCCAAATTCAAAGTTAGAACCTATTCTATAAAATTCCAGATTCCTCACTAGAACTAAACTTATAAATTTTTAAAGCCTCTTAAAAATGTATTTCTAAAACCTATTCAGTATCAAAAGAAAGCTTTCATTAGCTGTTTTTAATTCTAGTTCATATCTAGTTCATATCGTCATTATATCAAAAGTATCTTTAAATGCACTTAAATTTAGTTAAAAACAGTATGTGATTTTTAGCAGGCTATTGATATGGAGACTTTGATCATAAATAGTCATATCCTACAAAATATCTAAAAAGCAGCCAAAAGGCAGTGAAAATCATTTTTGATAAAGAGAATGTGAAAGAACCAAAACTCAGTGTCACCTTCATCAGCATTCTCATTAGCATTGCCTCTATAAAGATAAAACGAAGCATGTCACAATTTCTAAGCAAACCATGCATATTAACATTTTCTACTTACAGTCTTCTGGATGCTTTTGAAAGTTCTGCCCAAAGAATTTGCAAGGTTTTCTTTAAAAATGATCTGATAATGTCAAGGAACAGCAATTTGCTTGACACGGTTTCCAAACCTACAACCACTCTGCATTTTTACCTGAGGTTATTGTTGAATGAAGGTCAGTTATAGGTTAACTAATGCTGCAAATACAGCACACGACCAAAATCATTATACAGACATACCTATGCTATTTTTCAAGAGAGGAAAATAACAGTAATTATTTTCCAATGAAACAGAGCCATAGCCTACACAGTTTCAAAATTGCAATCATACTTTCCTAAATTAGAAATGTCATCTGTGAGTAGTTTGAAACCTCTTCCATGTTTTTTTTTTCATAATAAGAATGTGTTTGTGAAATTACCATGTCCTTACTAAGCACATTAGCTATATAAACTACTTATTTTGTTGACAATTTGAGGTCTTTAAAAATTCCTTTTGGTAAAAGAGAAGAAAAAATCAAAATAAGTACAAAATTATACAGGCTGATCCCATGTTAGGTAGTACTTACTGACTCTTTTTCACTAAACTATCTGTGTTTAACATAAGTTTTCGTTCTAAAGTGAATGCGAAACTGATTTCATCTACTCATTCTATACTACAGAGAAAATTTCAGAACATTTTTTCATTAAATTAAGATACTCACATGGTTAGAAAGAACGCATTATCATTGTTTTTCCTTTAACTACAGAAGAAAGAAAGAACTGAAGACTGAGGAAAACCTTCTCTTCTTCCCACAACTGTTATCAGATGTAGTACCCCTACCCAGTGGGATGAACTGGTAAAAAGCTGACTTGCATTTATGTTCAGATTATTTGAAAGTTGTGAAGTTCTGCTGCCTTCAAGTAAATCATTCATCAAAATAAATATGTCTAATTATGTTTCCCTAAATCTCTGAGCTTACACACTTTGGAAATCCATAGGGAATTCATAGGGAAATTCATACTCATAGGGAGTTTCACGATTTCCTATGAACTGTGTTTATCCACAGAACCCCCCACAAACAATAAAAAAATATATATTTTCATGAACTTACAGACCTCTGCCATTCAAATTTTATCCTTCAAATTCAGTCTGTGTGCAGTCATGAAGCATGTTTTTAGGTGATTCAGATAGTCTGAGTGAAAGTCAATGACAAAAGAATGGATAAACCTCTGAAACGCTGTAGTCATAATGTACAGAACAAACCTCATCTTCTATCTTCAAAAAGGCATCCAAGCTCCTAACTTTAGCACCGCAAATAAGTAACACTTTGCTGTTTATAACTTTTCATTTCTTCTTTATCAAAAAGGACAAAACGCTGGTTTTTACTGCGAATTTCTCTGGACAGTTGCCAGGGAGCTGAGTAAGCTGTGCATGGCGTTGGTAAGACTTATCAGTATATATATATCCTGTCATTCAAATGAGGCAAATGACATATATTAAACCAAGCATCAGCATCAACAATTTCCGAGCTCTCATTCCTGTTTTGATAAGGAAAGAGATAATCTAGAAGAGGAATTGGCAGTCATAGATGTATAAACCAAATTTTGAGGTTGTTAAAATCTTCAAACCTCCAAAGAATTCACAAGGTCTATTCTGACTCAGGTCCAAACCTGCTCATGTAAACAATTCATGACTAACTATAGCAATTCTTTGAAAGTAGAAATTGTATTACCTATGTATAAAAAGGAACACTGTGTTCTGATAATTCAAAAATCTTTAACACAAGCAATTATTATATTTAGGAAGGAACATAGGCATACCTTGGTACTGCATTGACAGTGAGGTGAATTAAGATAAATACTACATGAAGAAGCCATTTCTAAGCAGCAGCCTTCCTGAGTGGTTGATTTCCATGGAATATTTCTAAAACAGTCCAAATTTACTAGCACAAATATTTTCAGGTGAACTGATCAATGCACTGTTTTGTGCAGTACGCAATAAGGCACATGACTATATTTTCACTGCACAATGAAATTCTTCTTTCTGTCATCTCCATGTAGGACAAGATCAATTTGCAACACCTCTTCTCCTAACCCCCAAAGATACTCCTTTATACATCTTGTTTTTATTTGGCCGAATTTCAAGATACTTTTACACAATCCAGGTATGCATAATTAAGACAACTAGTATTGAATATGACAGACCTGAAGCAATACAACAAGCATGTTAGAACTATATATTCCATCATAGGATACATAGCGTAACAGTCCAGAAAATCCCGTCATTGGAGGTCTTTTTGCAGACAAAAAAGGGAAAATAGGTTCTGGCAATGTCAGAAATAATCTGCTTCCAAATAAATTCTACTTTCAAATTCTGTTTACAGTATACTATAAAGGCACATAGGAAAACATTAAGATGAAATGGAAACCAAACTTGATCTGATCCAAAATATTTTGGATCAATTACTATTAGTTTGTATTTAGTTTTCTTCTTGAAAAAGAATAGCTGAGGAAATGTAGTTTTATCCAGAAAGAAAGCAAATCTCCACATATGTTATCAAATAGAAAACATTTGTTTACAGCAACTTCCATGGCACAGCTGAATTAAAAACCAAAACTACTGTCTCCTTGAGCACATCCTTTCATTCAATCCAAAAAAAACTCATGTCTATCCAGAAGAAGCAAAAGATCTCCCTTTTTTGAATCTCTTTCCAAAGAAGGATTTAAAGCCTTTTGAATTTATTTTGATTTTTGTTGCTTTAGGAAAGATGCCACAAAGCACTTTTTACTGCAAGTCTCACTCTCCCACAGCAGCCATATTATTCAAAGATAAGTTCCAAAATCTGCATTTCAACTTCATCTTCCATGTAAATTAAAATTCAAGTGACCAGTGACTACTGAATGATTTTATTTTGCAATGATATTACTGCTAACTGTACTGAAACAAGGATGTGTCACATCATTCCAGGTGAAGACGCAGCATAGTATAGCTCTTCTTTTTTATTGTTTCCTAAGCTTACATGTACAAGGAGGGTTTTCAAAGATGTCAGATACGTTATTCCTAAATCTTAAGACAAATTTCTACTTTATGTGCTTTATCTATTTTTCAAATTAGGTCCTTCTTTGTTTTGGAAGTTAGGGTGGGGAGGGTTGTTTGTTTTTGCTCATTTGGAAAAAAAAACTTCATGCTATCTTTGAAAATGTTGTTTTCTTGTGGCCAGTTAACCTTGCACCTATAACTTCTCCTCCTTATCCTTGGGATGTTTTACATCATGTCTGTAATATCTGCCATACAACACAGATTCCTGATTATAAAGTTCTGCACCAGAGAGTATCTTTCCCTCATTCCTCTTGTAGAGGGAGCAGACAGCCTTTTGACAGAGCAAGCCATAGACCATATCAAGGGAGGCGACAGGCAGAGAAAGATGGTTGGAATAAGCTTTCTTACTTCAAACACTATACAGGTAACGCATGCAAGCACACAAATATTTACATTAGCACCTACAGGAATATCAGGTGAGTATGTGGATCATGCAGTTAATATTTTTGCTGAATAATATCTTAGGAACAAAAACCAAAAACACAACATTAATACAATAAACTTGCAATTGAAACTTGAACAGCCTAAATTGTAAATATTCGCACATTTGCTGGGAATGCATTTCTCCATTCAGCCATGTCTTTCATTGATTTCACCTGCACTTGTTTCACACACAGAAACATCTCTCCCGCCTTATTCACTATTTAATGACACTGTCATTACTAAGCAATCCACTGGCTTTATAAAAATACCATTTTGGAACCTTTGCATGATTAAATGCCTGGAGTTCTGCCTTAGGATGAATGATTAAGAGGCATACTAACATGAGTGTCACTCTTGTGAGCTTTTGCTACAGACCACCTGATCAGGAAGAAGTAGATGCAGCTTTCTGCAGGCAGCTGGATGTAAACTCATATTCACAGGTCCCAGTCACCATGTCTACATTTAACTATCTTAATACCTGATGGAGAGACAACACAGAAGGACAAAAACGGTACAGGATGTTCTTGGAGAGCACCCAAGAAAACCTCCTGATACAGCAAATGGAGGAGCCAACTAGCAGAGGTGCTCTGACGGGTCACGTGCTTACAAACAAGGAAGGGCTGCTTGGAGATGGGAAGGCCAGGGGCAGCACTCGCTGTGTGACTGTAAGATGCAGGAGCTCAAAATTCTGAGATGAGGGAGCAGGGAAGAACACAGGATAACAACACTGAGGTCTCCTCCTCAGAGATCTACGTGGGAGAATCCCATTAGAGAGTACTCCACAGGGAATAATTGTCCAAGAAAGGTATTGACAGGCAAGGGTTGCCTCCTCCAGGCTCAGGAATGGTTCATCACAACAGAAAGTGAGCAAAGGTGGCAGAAGACAAGGCACAACTCCTGGAAAAAAACATACACAGGAGGAGGCAGAAGTAGGGACTGGTAACCTCAGAGGAATATTGGGAAATTGTCCAGATATGAAGGAATAGGCAGGGAGAGGACAAGGCCCATCTGGAGTTTAAGCTAGCAAAGCATGGGAAAGACAACACGAACGAAAAGACACACCGGTAAGAAAAGAAAGACTAGGAGAAGTGGGGCCTGCTGCTGAGTGAGGAAGGTGCCCTGGTGACAAGGAACACTGAAAAGGCAGAGGTGTTAAATAAGTTCTTTGTCTCACTCTTGGCTAGTAAGACTGACTTTCAGCAATCCCAGGTTCTGGAGAACAGCGGGAGCATTTGGAGAAAGACTTTGCCTTGTGAGAGGCAGATTGTGTTAGGGATCATTTCAGCGAGCTAAACCTACGTAGGTCCACAGATCTTGATGGGACACAGCCTCAAATGCGTTGGGATATGGCATATATCAGTGTTAGACCACTCTCAAACCTCTCTGAGAGGCCAGGGCAAGCAGGGCTGGTGCTTGAAGACTGAGAGAAGCAAATGTCCCTCCAGTTTTCAAAAAGGGCAGGAAGGAGGACCCAATGAGCTATCGGTCAGTCAGCCTCACCTCTATGCCTGGAAAGGTGATGAAGCAGCTAATCAGGCATATCATTTCCAAACACATACCATTTTCCAAGCACTACTTCCCTCTATTCAGATTGGAGTTCAGTACTGGGCTCCCCAAAGCAATACCAGCATGGAGCAAATGAAGTCTAGCATAGGGCCACAAAAATGACTAAGGAAATGGAGCAACTCTCATATGAGAAGAGGCTAAGAGAGATGGGATTTTTAGCTTGGAGAAGGCCAAGGGAGATCTTATATAGAAGAAAGATCTCTTATCTGAAGGGAGGGTGTCAAGAATGAGCAGACATGCTCTTCTCAGTGGTGTCCAGCAATAGGGCAAGAGGCAATGAGCAAAAACTCAAACACATGAAATTCCATCTGAACACGAAGAAAAATTTCTTCACTGGGAGAGTGTTTGAGCACTGGAACAGGTTGTCCAGACAGGCTGTGGAGTCTTCCATCCTTGTAATTATTCAAAAACCATTTGGACATAGTTCTGAGTCACATGCTCTAAATGACACTGTTTCTGCAGGGAAGTTGGTCTAAATATTCTGTGGAGGTCCCTTCCTATATCAGCCATTCTGTGATTTAAAATCATTTTCTGTTTTATTGGGCTTTTTTTGTTTGTTTTTTTTTTTGTTTGTTTGTTTTTATACTTTAAAAGAAAAAATGAGATAAATGTGACTTCAAAATATCTTTTCCTAACCTATTCCTAACCATAAAAATGCTTATAGCTTTGATTTTCGTTATTAGTTGTTAAGTCATCCTGCCAAAACCAATGAAAACTGAATAAATATTCAGAATACCACACTAAGTTTTAGGCTTGCAAGCCAATTTTACTGTGATTTCTAGCAGAAATCACAATAGTTTCACTGACAGCTGTATATCTAAACAGAGATGAACTACCACTCACCAAACAAGAATCCAGTCCTACTTTTATTTTCCTTTTTTAACCTACAACACATATAGTTCCTTTGGGCAGAAATAACAGTAAATCAGTCACTTTCACCAGATGGTATGCTTCACAATGAGTCAGAAACTGTACAAAGAATATAGTGACTTGTATTACAGCTTTTAACCCAATATCTCCTGCAGCAAACCATGGAATAGAGAGAAAAGTCTTTCAAAACCAGCATTTGTATTAACAATAAGATTTCTGTAGCTACTGAAAAATAAAAATGAGAGCATTGGGAACAAGAGTATACAAGGTGTACTTCTATGACACTCAGTAATAGTAAGCTTTACTTGCTAAGTTTTATTTTGCATTAATGATGTTTCTAGTGTAAATCTTACGTTTCTCTTGAAAATAACAGCATAACACAAAACACAAAAAACAGTATCTTGAAGCCAAAAAAGTATCATAGAGTGGGACTAAAATGGAAACAAAAGACCAATAATAAATGTTAATTTTGAGCTGTAGCTGGGGAAGAGTTGAAAAGAATAAAAAAATTATATTTTTTCAACGATTATCTGTTTTCTAAAGTTAAATACTTCTGCTCCAGTAATGGCACGATCCAATTCCCTTGCTAAGCCAACAAAGAAACCCATTTAAACAGTGGTGTAGATTTAAAGTTGTTTTAAAACATGATTCCTACATGAAAATTTGTTTATCTTGAGTGTCTAATCCAGCCCAAAGGAATTACGGTAGCAATTCAACATAGTAGACAGACCCTTCCTTATTTAAATCAAAAGATAATATGATGGGATCAGTAGTGAGGCCCTAGTTGATTTTATATAACTGTACTGACTATAACAACTATAATACTATATAACTAAAAATCTACATGACTTAACAGCTACATTATCATTCAGTATAAGTATTCTATCCATTTGAAACAAAAGAAAAACTCAGTTAAGTCCTTGGCATATACATAAAATACTCCTTCATCAGATAGGCTAATAATAAACATAAAATCATCAAATTGGAAATTTTACGTTTCTACGTAGAATATTCTAAGTATGTAAAGGTCATCAGATGTAGCCACATTAAGGTAGCCACAAAGCTTCTTATGTTATATCAAGGTATTTTCCATTTTTATATGGTTCACCATTAAAAATATTTTTGTTTAGCTTAGTTAACAAAGCTGCAAGATTTTCAACACTTTGAGCAATATCTCCTATAATACAGTAGCATCCAGGGTGTTTGCAAACGGCATTTTGAAAAAATATTCCGCCATAATCACTATACAACCAATACTGTGAAACATTTTGTTGATGTGCTAGTAGAACAGTTCTACATGCATGAACAAAAGACATAAATTATATATATTCTACCCTTATTCAAAGAAGGGCTTCAAACTACTGATGCAACTGTAATGCTACTAACACTACAAGGAAAGTATTTTTAAGCCCAACTATGTGCTCATACCTGTACTAAGCCACTTCCTTGTTTTAAATTTTTTCACTTAAAAATGGGGTACCCATCTTAAAATGTTTTTCAACAAGAAGCTGAAATCATAAATGTGACAACCTCCTTCTCCGGCCACAGTAGAGCAGAAAATGTGACCATGTTCTTTTACAGCTATAGCTGAAAGAAAGACAGTAAACGAAGTCAGGGAAGGACGCTTGAGTCAAGTAAAGACACAGTAGAGCCTTAGGCACAACAGTGTTTTCTTATGCTATTAATATTACTCATCCAGCACTAGAAGAAAATGACTCATTTTAAGACTTTTCTGTTGTTATATTGTAGCCTATACGGTATCTTTGACAATTTGGCCACAGTCCATTCACTCTCTTTTAAAATATTCACTAATTCAATGAACTATACATGGAAATGCATACAGAATGAGGTTAATATTTCAAGAATTGGTGAGACATACAGGGTTGCTAAGTCAGGAATTAGTGAACAAATGATTTCCCTAATTTAATGTGTACTGTCTACTAACACAATTCTTGAAACAAAACAGTCCCTACTCTTGGCAAACAGACACAAGCCCATTATCATCTACCCATCATGTGATAGAAAGCAGGAAAAGTTCCCGTCCTCATGTGTCTCTTTCAAAAGCTTGATTGCTGGGTACCAGTTTCACTGTCCAGCATGAATAATTCTCCAGCCTGAATTTTTCCAACTTGAAGAATGCATCACTACTGCATTCCTGAATTATATATGTAAAGTGACGTGCTCTTGAATTGGTCATTACCACACAAACACTACACACAGCTTTCCAGAAGACTTATATTGAAAATGAGGGATTATGACACAAAACTGTATTTTACTTTCTTTAACAATCCTTCAGGAGTTGAAATTATCAAGATTAGCTATATGTATCCTCTTCTGAAAAAAAAAAACATTTTCTTCTAACTCCCTCTGAAAAGTATGATCATTATGATCATATAAACACAAAAAAATTGCAGATTGTTTCAAATGATAATTTGACAACAGTAAGAAGATTAAGTAATTGTAAAATGAAATATCAATTTGGTCTTGAAAAAATGTCTAACCAGTACTTTTGGTCAGAAGAATTAAAAACATTCCCAAACAAGCTACAAAGGAACAAAATCAGTTTGAGTTGTATATAGCCATTAGACTGTATTCCTTTACTGTGTTCTTTAAATAAATCGGGATACCCAACCCTGGGCCTGAAGCCCCAAAGTGTCAGATCGCCATAACAACAACAACAAGAGCAACAACAACAAAATGGTGAAATAGAACGACAAAAAAGGTCCTTGTTACCATAGTGTATTTCAAACTTAGACTTTGAAAAGATGCATCATGCAAAAGATGATAGTTCCTACTTATTTATTTTTACAGACTATTGTTGCTGATGGCTTTAGGTCTTCTTGGTTCTTGCATTTTGTGCTGACTCTTTAATAACAGTGCTGTTGCTGTGGTGCTAGATGAAGTACACTTTCTGAACTGGGGGTGGGGGTGTTACATCAGTCTGCATATTTATATAAGAGCATTTACTGAACACTATCGGCCATATGCCTTGCCACCAGTCACACGACAGAAGGGATTAATCCTTTTTATATCTTTCTGCTCATTATGCACTAGGCTGAGGGCTACACTGACAACTGAGCAATTTAAGATTAGAACAGCTAGAACTGCAACTAGCAAACACAGGATTACATGGTCACCTACCTGTCAAGAAGTAAAATGTGTGGGCAGAATCACGTGCTGATTTCCAAAGAAGATGCAACTGATACAAAACTTAGAATATTTTCTTATAACAGCTTTTCTGTTTGACACCTTTTATTTGCCAGTGCTGGAACAGTGTGTTCAAACAGCATGTTTCTCCTCTTAAGTACACTAACCCAGAAAATATGTGATTCCTAGGGATTTAGCTTGCCTCAAAAACTACTTTAGTCAAATTATCTTCCCGTGTTCCATGAAGTCCAGAGAAATCATACCTCAAAACCAATGGCAATTTACTATGGTATTTGACAGTGACTAAAAAGAATGTTTGAAAATAAAAATTCAAAAAAAAATAAAAGGAAAATGTAACAACTTACAAAGTCCAGTAAGAGCAGTGCCCTCTAGCGACTGACAACATCAAATTTTCACTAGGAAATAGAATAAATAGAATGACTAGCATCAGTCATAACTAAGCTTCTTTCCTATCTTTCCAAGCAAAGATAGGAAAGAATTTGCTTTCCTAATCTAAGCAAAATATTCACGTAACAAGCTGTAAGGGGAATAACTAGTTATGTCCGTGCTTAGGCGTATATCATTTAAAGATAGCACAAAAGTTGTATTACAAAGGGAAAATTCTCAAGACAGAAGATTGACAGGAAGAAACTACTCATATTCTGCAACTACAGTGTGTTAGAGGAAGTGTTAATATTTTCAGTACCCTGAAGAATAACACAGTTAGCAATATCTTTGTTGTCACCTAGAGACACATAAACCCATAAGCCATAAACCAGAATGAAAGTACAAGAGAAAGCAGCAGCATATTTTAGATACAGGTCTAAATTATTTTCCTAAAGTTGCAGAAAAGGATCCTGTTGATAATCTTAAGTGAAGTAACACTAGCTTGTGCCCACTTAGAGACAAACCTTGACTGTAGCAACACTCTTATGCAAGCACAGGATTTTTATGGAAGCACTGCAAATCACTCAAATGTCACGGTTCCAGGATTTCAAAAATGTGCAAAAATATATGCAAGAACTCTATCAAAATGAATCTTTACATGAATAATGTGTTATTTCTGCACATATAAACACAAATTTTTAGAGTAGAATTTAAAAGTCATGTGCAAAGTCATGTGAAGATGTGTACATCTTCACTGTAAATTTTAATAAGCCTTAGTATTTTAAATCCCCCTGGAAATTTCAAAATTTGGTCTAATTTGCTAATTTAAATCAGCAGAAAATGTCATGCTATTATGCAAATATTCTGGTTTTCTTTTTCTGCATTTTTTCATTTGCATCAGAAAGACTGGAAAAAACTAAAAAATTACAGTGCTTTGTCAACTGTAAAATCTACCCATAGAAAAATATACTGGTAATATAGCATGAGTCCAAAGGTATTGATTTCCTTAGACATTAATAATCATTTTCAAATGAGGGGTAACATACATCATCATATTGTACTTAATACATTAGAAAAGTTACAGCAGTTCAAGCTTTATTTTGATGGTTGCTGAAGATGACATAACAATTACACCATTGTCCCTAACTGACTTTTTGTTTGATATTTTCTTTGAAGATGCACTAGGAATTTACCCATGTATTCACTTAAGCACTCACCTGCTCTCCCTTTTTTACTTAAGTGCAAATCCAAGTAATTATCTCAGGTGACTTAGACAGGCTCATAATATAGTTCAGTAACAAATAGAAAACTTCATACATACATGAGTTATCTGCACATCCTTTTCTATCTAATATACTGGAACACCAAATGTTTTAGCATTTCAAGAAGATCTACGAAATGTTACTACCCTCATCAAGATGTCAAACCAATGAATAAGAAAAAAAAAAAAAACAAAAACAGCAACAACAAGAACAACAAATGAGCTTCCTATAAAATACATGGTATTCATCACTACCTGACTTCAATTTTTCTTACTTCTCATCACCAATGTCTCTGGTACCAACAGAAGTACCATTCAGTAAATCCAGATATGTTTTAAGCAGTTGAGTAAGGTCTATAGATTTTGCAGGTCATCAGTTTCCTTGCAGATCCTGCTTAACAGGTGGATATAGTATCTGTAATCTAGGTAACACATTTAAGCTATCACTACTGGTTGAGGAGGATTGGGTTAGGGATTATTTAGGAAAACAGGACACCCAAAAAACTATGGGCCCAGATGGGATGCACCCAAGAGTGCTGAGGGAATTAGCAGGGGTTATTGCTTAGCCGCTCTCCATCTTCAAGAGGTCAAGGAGAGTGGGGGAGGTACCTGAGGACTGGAAGAAACTGACGTCATTCCAGTCTTCAAAGAGGGCAAAAGGGAGGATCCTGGAAACTACAGGCCGGTCAGGCTTACATCCATCCCCAGAGAGGTGATGAGCAGCTCATCCTAGAGACCATCTCTAGTTATGTCAAGGAAAAGAAGGTGATCAGGAGTAGTCAGCATGGATTCACCACGGGAAAGTCGTGTTTGACAAACCTGAGAGCCTGCTACAATGAGGTGACAGGCTGGATGGACAATGGGAAGAGTCATGGATGTTTTCTACCTTGACTTCAGCAAGACTTTTAACATAGTCTCCCATAACATCCTCATGGGGAAGCTTAGATGAATGGACACTGAAGTGCATTGAGGACAGCAGGTTGGATGGCAGGGCTCAGAGGGTTGTGATAAATGGGGTAGAGCCTAATTGAAGACCTATGGAAAGTGGTGTTCCCCAGTACTGGGCTCAGTGCTGTTCAACTTATTCATCAATGACTTGGACAGGGGCACAGAGTGTACCCTCAGCAAGTTTGCAGGTGACACCAAACTGGGGGGGTGGTGTAGACACTCCGGAGGGCTGTGCTGCCATTCGGAGAGACCAAGACAGGATGGAGAGTTGGGCAGAGGAACCTCATGAGGTTCAAGAAGAACAACTGCAAGGTCCTGCACCTTTGGAGGAATAACCTCAGACACCAGCACAGATTAGAGGCTGACCTGCTGGAAAGCAGCTCCGCGTAGAGGGATTTGGGAATCCTATAGACAAGTTAACCATGAGGCAGTAATGTACCCTTGTGACCAAGAAAGCCAATGGGATCCTGGCCTGCATTAGGAGGAGCGTTGCCAGCACGTCAAGGGAGGTGATCCTGCCCCTCTACTCATCTCCAGTGAGGCTGCAGCTGGAGTATTGTGTGCAGTTCTGGGCTGCCCAGTACAAGAAAGACATTGATTTTCCAAACCCACCTGGATGCCACCCTGTGCCATGGGCTCTGGGTGCCCCTACTGGAGCAGGGGCCTTGGGCTAGATGATCTCTAGAAGTCCCTTCCAACCTCAGACATTCTGTGATTCTGTGTTTCTGTTCTCAGTCACTGTATTCTCCCCTCAACATCTGTTAGTATGTTTGATCCCACCCACAGAGTACCCTTCTCCTCAGGAACAAGTAGCAAGGGACACACTTTAAAATCATTCCCATCTCTTCTCCAAACCATTCATTAGCTAGGGAGGCTGCTATTGTCCATCCTTGAAAACAAAATGAGGTTTCAGATTAAGAGAGGATCTCATCAGTACATACAAATACTGAGGTGAATGTAAAGAGGATGGGGACAAACTCTTCTCAGTGGTGGCCAGTGACACAGCAAGCGGTAATGGCTACGAATTGAAACACAAGAAGTGCTATCTGCATATGAGGAAAAATGTGAGGGTGCCAGAGCCCTGGCATAGGCTACCAGGAAAGGTTGTGGAGTCTCCTTCTCTGGAGACCTTCCAAACTCGCCTGGATGCCACCCTGTGCCATGTAGTCTAAGTGTCCCTGTTTGAGCAGGACGATTGGACTACATGATCTCTAGAGGTCCCTTCCAATCTTAACCATTCTGTGATTCTGTGACTACAATATAAATTTGTGACATTTCTACAAAGATAAGAATCTTAATGATCCTATATGTAATTTCCCCCTATGTCCAGTAAATCTCAGATTTACGAGCTAACTAGTCATCTCTAAAATGCTAGTTATAGAAATAGCTCCATTTAGCTTATAATATGCATCAATTCTGAAAAAGAGACAAAAAATCTTTTTGTTATCTGCAGTTAATCAGATCTTTTAATCTTCATAACTTCTACAGTTCTTACCTGACCAATAGTGAAAGAGGGAGCCTGAAAAAGTTATAAACCTGTTTTAAAGTTAAAATTATGCAGTATTAAGCCATATCCCAAATTTCAAGCCTTTATTTTTAAGTTAGACTAGGTGTTTTTCCATCTAATGTCAGAGAGGTAGCACACACTAAATGATTGTAACAAAATGTCACTGTAGATATTTGGAGGCTACAATCTATCCGCACTGCAAAGTTTTATTTCAGTAATCCAGTAATCTAGATAGCACATTTAAATTGACAGTTCATACAGCCTGATGTCTTTTCTTTTGACTAATATGAATACCTTCAAAGAAACAACTGAAATTCTTACAACACAACAGAGTAAACATTTAATATGATGAAATGCAAAAGACTATTTATGATTATTATTATTTATGATTATTATTTAGAGGACAAATTCTAATCTTTCTTAATTTGCTTTTTCATTACACTAGGAACAGGTGCTTCTGGTTATATCCTCTCCAAACTTCTGGAAGACAGAAACTCTTCTGAAATTCTTACTTAAATAATGTTTGGTTAATCTATTATTATTTTTAACATATTTTGCATATTTTAACACATTTCTCCTTTTTTTTTTTTTTTTTGGAATAGCTCCAGAATAATAATTTCTTCATCATCCTCTCTGGATAAAATTGAAATAGAAATTTATTGTTTTTAAAGTTTCTCTGCATCTACTTATCTCCTTTAGTATCTTAAGAAATCCAGACCATTTTCAGCTGGAATTGGTTCTTGTTTGTGCTAAAGCCTCTTTACACAGTTCTAGGAAAAGAGTAAAATTAAACTGGGTCCATTCACTCTTGGAAGGCTTCAACTTCCTAGACTGCACTAAATTTTTTTTTCAAGTATCTTCTTTGTCTTTACATGTTTCTCAATAGGCTGAAATTGCTTCTTTTGAGTGTCAAAGTATGCCAAAGTTAAAACAAAGTTAAAAATGGCACAAGACGGGTGTATTTTCACAGTATTTGGTTGGTCACAATTACCATTCCACAAGAAGGAACACAACTAAAACAACTAGAAAGACATCCAGTATTAATAACTGAATGTATTTTTTTCCTTAATGCTCCAAATTATTTAGTGTACCATTCTGAGCAACAAATTCCTCATAGTTCCTACCCATATATATAATTAATATTTTACTTGACACATGTATCTGGATATAAGTATCATTATACATGATAAACACAAGACAAAATTAAAACTTATTTTGAGCTGAAATACCCATCATGATCCATCATACAAGCTTTTGGGATAGATCCGTAAGTTTTCTGTACTCATACTATGATAGACAACTTGATGCCATTTATCCACACCTTCCTTCCTACCCCTTTATCACACCCAGTTAACTATTCATCTATATCATTATCACAAACCTAAGATAATAAAACTGTTGACCCTCCATCTCTTCCTAGATCTCTTCATCTGGTCAGCTCTTCACTGTCTACACAGAGCCCAATGTGATTTGATTTAAACAGAAATACAAAAGTAGAAAGAATTTTTTAAAATATTAACTAATTTAATGAAAGAATGAACTTCTCCTGTAAGATACAAGTGATGATATTCCTTCTTACTCTTAAAGACATAATATATATCATGCATTATCTGTTAGCTCAGTGTAAATCTTGGTGCATATGAACTATTATATGGCATCACTCCTGCAGTCTACCTAATCTGTTATATTTTCTTTGGCAGCAGCCATACATTTCAGAAGAAGGAGCAAGACACCTACAACAAGACACATACAGCATATACTGAACGTATCTCTCATGTTGATACCCAACAGCTCTAAGCCATTAAGCTTCGACATCTGCAGCTTACAATTACTTCATTTCTTGGATAAATTGACATACATTACCGCTGGGAACCATGGTGTTTGCACATTAATGAGAAAAGGATTTTATCCATAATCTAGAAATCACTAAAGTTTAACTTGTATATATTTACCAAAAAAAAAAAAAATCCTGGAAATTCTATATTGAATATATGTCAACATACAACTCACCATAAGGTTTCAGATTTTTTTTTTCCCATAGGCCTTCTGGCAGAGAGTTTCAGCCAAAACAATTATCATTATGACCAGAAAATGTCAACACAACTTTAAAGGAAGCGTGGTTCAAAATTTATGAATGTGATTCAAACTTTCAAAAATGGATTGAGGGAGGTCACAAACTTGGCTGATCCTCTCTTTCTTAGAGTCACTGGCTGGCACAGACTGCCCCGGTTCTTTTCCATTTCAAAACTTCAGCACTTGATGACAATCACTCACAGAAACTCTCTCCTCTTCAATGGACTGTCAGTTGTTTCACATCCATGCAAAGGTCTTCCGGTACTTGACTGAAAGTCTCATAAACTCAAAACCTTCTCCTTGAATTTGTGGGCAAAGAATAAACAGCATTTCTGGTCTCTTCTTATGGACCTTATTTCTCTCCTCCCTCTCTTCAAGGTAGCTGCTGCCTTTAGGAGCCCACCATGATAACTGAAACTCCCAGTTGCTAGTTGACAGGCTTGCCACAATTTCCTCCTCTCTAATGAAGCTGAGAATATACTTCATCCAAGGAATGTTTGAAGAATGATTACAGAATATTTATACAATTGTATGTTAATTCAATTTAAGAGTAGACTGGACAATAACTGAAGTACTTCTGAAGGAATCCTGAGTATTTTGGGTTGTTTTAAATAATATTTTAAAAGTCTGAATATTTTCTCTTTCAAAGATGCGAACTGTACCCATATAATTTTTCTTCAAAGATGTACTACATGAATTCACTACAAAAAAATCAGACTGTAAATTAGTTCCTGACATAATTATGGGTTTGCAGACAGTCGTATTTCCCTGGGTCTGTAAACAGTGTGAATTACTGTTCAAATAAACTGAAACTAGAGGCACTACAATTAAAACACATTTGTTGGTGTTTCCCACCAGGCAGCCATAACATCAATAAATAAATAAATAAATAAATAAATAAAAGCATCCTTGCTGAAGTAATTTACACACATAGCCCAGAAACAACAATCAAAACATAATGGGCTTTATGATCCACTACTATAACAAATTAATTTAGTCCCACTGTCCACAAAACTTCAATAACCGCACTAAGGAACCTTTTCTTTTTACCATATTGAAGGAAACCCATTGATATAACCCAGTTCTAAAGTCAAACTGTAAAGGCTATCTTGGAACAGGATCTAGCACAGGTAGATATCTCAGATCTCACAAAAAAGCAATGCCATACAAGTGATATTCAAAACAGGATGCAGAGTATTTTGCTTCATAACAACATGTGAAGTTGTGTGCCATGACAAGCGACTTACAGGTGGACATTTCTAGAGAACTTAAATCCCAGAAAAAAAATGACAGCATATTGGGCAGTTTGTTCTATGTACCACATCCACAGCAACCTGTGGATCCAAGAACCATTATATTGAATCACAGTCACTGAGTTAGCGGTAATACATAGCTGGGCCTAGATTCACAATAGGAAGATTGCACTGTTGAGACCCATGTGCACTGTGAATCGGAGCCTACACAGCAGCTTCTCAGAGAACCAAGAATAACTGAGGTTGGAAGGGATGTCTGGAGATCCTTTCCCTGGGACAAGCAGGATCACCTACATCACATACCACAGGATTGTGCCCAGGCAGTTTTGAATATGTCTGCAGAAGGAGACTCCACAGTCTCTCCGAGCAACCTATGCTCATACTCTGTCACCTCACCATCAATAGGTTTTTCATCATATTCAGATGGAACGTACTGTGTTGCAGTTTGTGCCCACTGTCTCTTCTCCTGTTGCTGACCACCATCCTCTTGACACTTTAAGGTATTTGCACACCCTGATAAGATCCTCTCTGAGCTAAGATTCCCTCCCAGTCTTCCCTTTTCTAGGCTTAACACACCCAGCTTTCTCAGCCTCTCCTCATAGGACAGTATCATCATGATCTTCACAGCCCTACACTGGACTCTCTCCAGCAGTTTTATGTCCCTCCTGCCCTGGAGAGCGCCGAACTGGACACAGTACTCCAGACGTGGCCTCACTAGTGCTGAGGGGCAGGATCACCTCCCTCCACTTCCTGGCAACATATTTTTTCACACAATCCCCAGGATACCATTGGTCTTCTTGGCTACAAGGGCACACTGCTGGTTCAGGGTGTTCTTTCCCATTTGCAGGACTCCGCTCTTGGCTTTGCTGAATTTCAGGAGGTTCATCTCCACTCATTTCTCCAATCTGTCCAAGTATTTCTCAATGGTAGCACTGCTCTCAGGTCTATCAGCCACTCCTAACCATGTACCATCACCAAACTTGCTGAGGGTGCACCTTGTTCCCTCATCCAGGCCACTGTTGAACAGTACTTCATAGTAAAAGTGATTTTGTTATAAACAGTTCAAAATAAACTGTCTTCTGCTGAGATATGACACTAAAAATACATGATTTTTAATTAAAAATGTAAAAATAGAATATACTTATATTAGTAGCAATAAAATATTAAAAGCAATTTACTGTTGTCTCCATCCTAGCTAAGCAAAGAACAACATAACTACAACTCCATAATAAAGTAGAAATTTATACAGTCAAATCTTTCTGTTCATTTTAAACTCTGTTCATTCCATTGAAATACATTAAAGTTTTATTATAGATGATAAGATTATGTCAGTCTTTTATATTTTATTTTTTCTTCTACAAGTTCTCATAACTTGTTTTTTGATCTTCAGAGGTAATGATTTATGCTGCATGATTTGTATACTGAAAGCAATTTATTTTTAGGAAACAGGTAATTGGTACATCAAATGAAAATGCTGATGCCTATTTCATTCAGTCACAATTAGTTAAATAAATGTATGGGGAGTATGGTAGTATTTGACTTTTTCTTGCAATCTTTCTTGTCTATTTTGAAGGGCCTAAGAAAAAGGAAAAGATTAGCTAAAGTTCTTACTCAACAGTACAAGTCCCTTTAAAATAGACCCAATTAAAATAGTTTGTATTTGTTTCAATGCATATTTACTTCTATTTGTATGTAATTAGGAGTGTTTGGAAAGGTAAGTTAAACTGCTCAGTAACTCCATTTCATGGTAAAGATGTTCACTGAATATCCATGCTGACCTAGAATAGCCTACATAATAATCATGAAAATGAAGACATAGTATATCAATCTATAACAAAACATGCCTACAAGCTACTGATGAAGATGTCTGTTTTGAGTTTCAAAGAGGTTAGATTTTAGTCAAATAACAACTCTGATAACATGATTATTTATATTCTTATGAATATAAATATAAATTATTATGAACTATTCCCTCAAATGATAGTTGCTGAAAGGAAGAATAAAAAAAAAGAGTTTTGCATTTTATCAGCAAAAAGTGGGTCATTGAAATGTCATTATAAAACACTGATAACAATCTATCTGCTGTTTCTTCTATCTACAGATTTTCATCAACAGGAAACAGAAATGTCCTCAGGAATCAAAAGGCTTACTATATGGCAAGCAACCTAAGTTTTATTTATGCTCTATGCTCTAAGCATATTTTGTGAGAATAACATTGATATCTCAGTAGACCAATCATTGATAGATATATTGCATAAACATAAGGATTGAGGAACAGTATTTACTGAAATTTAAAATGCTTTAATTTCACTTTTACTGAGTTCATATTTTAACATTTTTTAAAAATAACTGTTACCTTTTTTTTTTTTTTCCAGAAATGATGAAAACAGCTCATATTTCTACCTTTCAGCTTTTGGGGGAAAGTCCCCTAAGACTGTTTGAAAGGACATGAACTGAACATATTTTGAAAAATAAACAGTTAAACTAGTAAGTGTACTACCTAGAAATGATCAATAATTTGAAAAGATTCAAAATTAGACATAAGTTTAGCTAAACCAGCCTGTAATAGGAATGCCAATCAGTGAATCATTAGAAGTTTTTAGAATATTTGATTTTCTCCAAGGAAGGTCCTGAATAATTGTAGAGGATCTAAATACAATGCATTAAAGCTGAAGAAACCTTTTGGGAAAGGATAATGAAGGAATACACATACCTAGTATATGCATGAGTTAACTGAGACACTTAATTTTCTCTCATCTGGATTTTTAACCATGAGAAACAGCTAGAAGAAATTCCTTCTGCTCACATGAACCAACAGATGACCTTATGCCACGCCTTGTGAACTTCATGAGTCTTTTTTAGCTTCATTACTGTGTTTTAGTTGGTCAAAAGACAAGCTAAGGGCAGAAAATTGGCAACAATCATCTCAGCATGAACTATAAAAATCATACTAGGGACTCTCTTACGATCCTCACCGATCGCCTTAATGATAGCCACACCCACCTTGCATTTGTGTTATTCCAATGGTATTAATATATGAAATGATATTAAAAAAAAACACTAACATAAGAAAGTTACATTTTCAGACGCAGTATGGAATGGTTGTTACTCCAAAGCAAACACCCTGTTACATTTCTTCCTTAAAGCAAATGATCTGGCTTCCAAACTACAAACGACACGGATACCAAAACGCACAGTATTCATCTGCACTAGCATGTCAACCTGGTACTGAACACAACACTTGCAGAGACCTGGATCAACTGACAAGCTTTTATAATATTTTGTATCCTTCGTCTCTCACTGCTACTATGTGGGAAACATTTCCACCTAGAGCCCTTTTGCAGAATGTCTAGATTCTAGAATAACATAAAATCCCCCATATCTCTTATACTATTGGATGATAATGCTCATATTTAGCCGATCACATCTTATTTTCTTCTATCTATCTAAGTGATATGCCCACTTCCACAAGAGGAATGCAGAGAAGTAAAAAACAGTTTTCAAATATTTTCTGTTTACCTAAAGGAAACAATATTACTGTTTAGGTCCACGGAATAGCTAATGCCAAAATGAAGAGATTTCAAGTAAGAAAGGTAAGAAGAAGGCACGGTAGCTGAGGAGCCAGATGTTTTAAAGGAGAATCCCAAATCTTATTTTGATCAAGATATTTACACATCCATCAAAGAAGCAGAAACATGCCCGCATTAGTGCACCCCTCTGTGCGCATGGTCTGCCATGTAGGAAACTGGATCACGCAGCACTCCAACATCCATAGGGATGCACTTCCTGGAAAGGGTGTAGCCCCTAATGGAGGTTTGATCACATACAGCAGAGAGACCGAACATGTCTTAATTGCGTGGCTTTAGCTAGCTAGGAGAAGCTCAGGAAAAAAATACATTCTTCTCTCACACTTCCCACTAATTTTTCCCACACAAATGTTGTTGCTGCTTTTCCTTAAGGATGAATAAAACACCATGTATTTCTCCTGGTGTACATATAGCAGCTTCAGGTTAAATCTTCTTAGACACACTTTACATTGTAGATTCCGCAATCCCAGATGCGTCACTGCAGAAAGCAGGACAAGGCTTGAGAACTACTGCGTTTATGTTTTGCAGGTCATGGCTTACCTGCCTTCTTATTACATAAACCAATTTTCACCTCTGTGCTGTAGTTTTGACTGAAATTAAGAGGACGTGGCTCATTTTCATGACACAGCCGCAAACAAGCTCTGCTCCCCACTCCCTCCCCTGTCTGTCAAGTCATTCAAGTTCAAATACAATTTATTTCCAAAATCTCTGGATTTCCTTTTTTTCTTTTAAATGAAAAGGGCTTAAATGAAAAAAACAGCGTTTTGAATTAGCACCATACAACAGCACTGCAGCTCTCTGCGTGGAAGAAAGCTATGCAGGGAAAGGGGGA
>JAUBNY010000392.1:208435-230931 GCA_032275445.1 Crypturellus soui | reverse complement strand
AAAAAAAAAAAAAAAAAAAAAAAAAAAAAAAAAAAAAAAAAAAAAAAAAAAACATAATTTACGTTTAGAGACGAGGGAAGCGGTGCAAAGGGGCCAGCGGCTTCGCTGGGGACGCGCTGCCCGTGGAGCCCGGGTGCGGCCGCGCCCAGCGCAGGGAGCCTCTTCCCCAGGGGGCCGCGATGGCGGCGCCCGCCGCTCCCGCTCCCGCCCGCGGCCGCCGCGCCGCTCCTGCGGGAGCCCCCGCGGACGCGGCCGGACCCCGAGCGCGCGGGAGGCGCGGAGGGGAGCGGGATGCCGCGCTCGTTCCCCGGCACTCACCTCAGTGCAGCGCGCGCGGTCCCTCACGGCGCGTCGCGCCGCAGCCAGGGCTGCCGTCTGCCCGCCGCATCCACAGACCCCCTGCCGGGGCGGCGGGGAGGAGGAGCGGCCAGGGAACCGCCGGGGGAAGCCGTGACATTTACCCGCGCGTGAGGAGGGTCGCGCCAGCCCCGCGGCGGTGGCAATGCCTCCGCAGGGCCCCCCGGGTCGGGTGCGAGTGTCGGGCGAGGCAGAGGCGGTGGCGGTGGCGGCGGCGGCAGCGGCAGCGCGCGGAGGAGGCGGCGGCAGCTCGAGGTGAGGGCGGCGGGCGGGGGCGGTGGCTCCGTCAGGGGCGGGGAGCGGCTCCTTCAGGGCTGCAGCTCCCGCGCTAGCCGCTCCCGCCGCCGCAGCAGCCCCAGCAGCGGAGGCAGCAGCACCGCGGGGAGGGAGGACGCGTGCGGGAGAGCGAGACGGGGAGGCAGCCGCCAGCCGCCCCCCTCCCCGAAAACACGGTGTCTCCCGCGGAGTTTGCGGGAGCCCTTGCAGCCCCAGCCCTTTGCGGAGCCCCGGCGGCTTCTCGCCGCACGCCACGCCGTGGGCAGGCGGGGAGACCTCCCGCCAGCCTCGCCCCGCCAGCGGGCGGAGGTGCCCGCGGGTCTCCGCGGGGCTGGAGCCTCCCTCGGCAGCCCTCTGCCCTCCTGGGGCTGCTGGGGGGCCCGCGGGGGGCGGCCATTTCCCGGACGGAGGGCGTTGGGAGGCGGCAGCGGCGCGGAGCAGCCCAACGAGAAGGGTCCGCGGGCTGCGGCCCTCGGGAAGCCGCCAAGGGCCGCGGGACAGAGCGGGGAGGAGAGGAGTGACCATCCACCCGCTCCGGGCGCCGATTCCCCTCCTCCTCCAAGAAGCAAGAATCCAAGTAGCAGTCCTAGAAGCCCTAACTCAGGGATGAAAAACAGCAGAAAATCACACCTCTTTTCATCGCATGTGCATCCCTTCATCTTATACAACCAGCTCCTGTTCAATAATGGTGCCATCAACACTTGGTGTTTCCTTCTGTCTTCATCCCTGGTACAAGCCCTCCAAATAAGAATGCTAATACACAAAAGAACAGCAGCAATCTACCTTCAGCCACTGATGAATAAGAAACTAGGGCCTATTTACCTCGCTCCATCTGGCTGTATAAAACACATACTCAAAGGAAGTGCTACTCATCTAGATTACCTGCCACACAACTTACAGAACTATAGAATCATAGAATCATTATGGTTAGAAAAGTCCAACCGTAAACCCATCCCCACTATGCCTGCTAAACCATGTCCTTATGTGTCTCATCTACATGTTTCTTAAGCTTGGCCAGGGACAGTGGACTGCACGACTTCCCTGGGCAGCCTGCTTCAATGGTTCACCACTCTATCTGTGTAAAAAATTTTCCTAATACATATCCCTGAACCTCCTTTGGTGCAACTTGAGGCCATTTCCTCTTGTCCTGTTGGTTATTCTGGAGAAGAGATCAACTCTCATCTCACTATGACCTGCTTTCAGGTAGTTGTAGAGAGCAATATGTTGCTATGATGCTATCTACAATGAGAAACAAAAACAAATGGAATAATAAACATTTATAATTAAATGTCTGAGGTTTCATGTAAAGTCTGGAGAACAGCAGTTGGTAAAGCTATATTCATAAAATAACCTTGTTTTTTCCTTGTAAATAAATTTTCAGAAAAAGGCACACAATATTATTCTGTTATTAGCAAAAGGATTTTTACGAAAATATTGCTGTGCTTTTTATCTAATGTTGATAAGACATAACTATTCTCAGGAAATTACACTGATGTTTTCATATCAGTGGAAATCATATGCTATATATAAAAATATCAATTATTTGCCATATAAATGTATTTTTTTCTTAAGAATTATCAACAATAAGGATTATCTACACCATGAATGTACTGACAGCAAGATAAATGGAAGTCTGTCATGGATAGACCTTGTCATGAATACTCCTCTGAAAGGGAGATAATGCAGGATGGCTATATAGAGAATGAACTACCGTGGACTAAATGTAGAAACAGTAAAATAACTGAGGCTATCACTTTACCCATGGGAATTGTTTTTAGAGGAGTGATACTTGAAAAATAAATCTCTTAAACTCTGCATTAACTTAGAGAAACTCAAGAAAAGAGTGTCATCAGAAGTAACTTTATGTCTTGTCTTTTAAAGTGATAGAAAACTTGAAGACATTTTCTGTATCTCATTAGTCAGATTCCCAGCTACAAAGACTGGGACTGAACTATAAGGTACAATACACTCTACATGCTCCACAAGTCACAAAGGGAGACTCTGCTGTAGGATACTGCAGCCTGAAAAGTTTGCCATTTACTCTTGTTTGTAGGTCTAAAGAAGAGATAGAACAGCAACACACAAGAAGCCCAGGTTTCATTAATGCTGGCTGTTCAATCAGGTTACTACAAAAATCATTCAAGACAGTGAGACAGTCATTTGCTCTTAAAAATTCTTCCAAAGAGCCTTTGAATATGAATTCTATATTGTAACTTTTTTTTCATAAATTGCATATAGACTGGAACTATACTTTTTTCAAACTAAACTATGAAAATGACATTCTTTCAGAAACAAGAATGATTATGCATTTACCTTCAATTGTACTGTATGTAAAATTACAATACCTCTTAAAAATAAATGAAATTAGAAAATAAACTGCAAATCACTATTTATTTAAAAGAAATATTAGATTAAATGTATCCAAAATATATCTACATTTGCTACATTTCTTTATCATGTGAACATTCATTCCAACAAATATTATAGTACTCTGAGATTTCTGTAGCTAGAATTTAAACTTTTAAGTTGCCTTTCCTTTACTTTTGATATTTACCTTACATACTTTCATAGTGTTTTTTATAAAACACTGAACCTTACCAACTTGTAAAATTTTAAAGATTTTTAAAACTTTTTGTTTTAAATAAAATATCTGAAAATGTCTGAACACTTAAAAACCTCTTTTACATTTTTAATGGAAAATATACGAGCACTTTGAAAAATTACTCATTACTAGATTTCTCATATAAATTATTTCTAAAATTGAAAGAGAATTCAAAAATACGTGTTTTAAAGCAAGGATCCTTTCCCCAGATCATATTTTTCAGATTGCCACCACTTTTAACCAACTTAGTCTCCTTTGCTCACTACTTTTATGTAGATACGGTCAACACACGAATTGGGAAACATTTCAGAGAATCACAGAATCCCAGAGTGGTTGAGGTTGGCAGGAACTTCTAGAGATCATCCAGTCCAACCCCACTGCTCTAGCAGGGACACCCAGAGCACGGGGCACAGGGTGGCATCCAGGCGGGTTGGGAAGATCTCCAGAGAAGGAGCCTCCACAGCCTCTCTGGGCAGCCTGTGCCAGGGCTCTGTCACCCTCACAGCAAAGAAGTTCTTCCTCACATGGAGGTGGAACTGCCTGTATTTAAAATGAAATTAAGAGTTGTTCAAGTAAGATAAAGCTAGCTAGCAACTCCATGGATCAAATGAGACCATAAAGGCTAAATAGCTGTTTCTGTGTATTTAGAGTGATATCTCTGCAGAGTGTTTAAATCCTCTAAATCCAAGGGCAGGGCATAATGATGATGCTTAGCCTTACTTTTTACTAACATTGTGTATTAACACTAACAGCTGGCAGGGGTGAGGTGGGAACACTGCAGTCTGTGCCAGAGATGATAGTCTTAATCTGCTGAATGAGAAAAGGACCTGTGCAAAAGGAATAATTGCATTTTCTTAATGATGTGGTTTCACTTAAAATTCAATAGTATAAGAAACACTGTTTGAGAATCATATCAGATCATGAGTTCTTTACCAAAAATACTGCTTTGTAAGTCTACGTAAGTTATGAATACATGATTGTATAATTATATGTAAATGTATATATTTAAAAATATATATTTTAAATGCTCCCAATGGGAATATTGGAACCCTTTCTTAGCCATACCACCCTTTTCAGTATCAGAGACAAACCCCCTCCTCCAGCTATTACTCAGTAAGGAGTAGACTAAAAAAAAGGTTACTATCACTGTATCACTACATCTTGTTAATAAATTTAGCCTCATGTATATTATGTCCTGCTTTCTTAATCACAGAGATGAATGTTTCAGCATATTATACTTTTAATCACTTTTGAAGTGTCCCATTTTATTAAATAATATTCAGGAACCATGAATCATGTCTTTAGAAACTACTAATCAGAGATTGCTGATTTTTTTCTCTTTAAAAAAAAATTATTTAGTTTTAGAAGAGACCAAATAATTCTGGAGGAGAAACAATATAATTTCACTTTAAATGTCAGAAGAAGGTCTAGTTAAATAAAACTGCTGGTCATTTGCTAAGCATCTATTTCCCAAGAGCTGGAAGAATGTTTTTGAGATGGTATTTTTTCCTCTTTTTCAAAGTCAGGAAGACCTGAATCACATGCACCTCTGCCTGCATGGAAATGATACACTGTATTGCATACATCTGTGCTAAATTATTCAGCTTCGCTTTTATTTGTATGAAATTAGAGCAATAGCAAGCATTAACATTCAAATTCAAAAAAGTTAAGAAAGCATTTATTCTCACATTATCATGCCTAAACTGATTGTGAACAAAATAAGAAAGAAAACAAAGCCTAAATATGTCTGAAAAAAATGCATATACGATGCATGATAGATATGGGGGGCATTAGTTACTTTCATTTTATTTAAGGTTTATATGAATGTTGGAGGTAGAAGCATTAGAGAAAATTCCCAAACTCTTCCTAATTCACGGATGCAATCACATGAAACTTAGCCAAAAAAAATTGACTTTTTTTTGCCAATAAAAATGGTTTTTGGATATTATTAAATTTATTTATCTTATTTTTTATAAAAACATAATTTCAATAAAAATAATATAACTTGCCGGTATGAAATTGGTGTCAGAGGTGAAGCTGTTGTGTATTTTCAAAATCATTTTCCCTCAGTGATTTCTGATTGTGATTCAATGATCCTGAGTGATTTCAATTTCATACTACTTTGCTGCTTAAAAGATATTCTGGATCATAGAAGTTACTTGTGGCTAAATTTATTTGATCTTAATACTTATCATGTACCCTAAACAGTAAAAGAATTTTATTGATTGACAAGAACTAACAAATTATGAAATCATATATATTGCTGGAGATGTGAGTAACTGAGATTGACAGTGACATGTAACATTACTTCTAAGTTTATTCTACATTGTTCAACCTTGTTCGACTTCTTGTTCAACCTTGATAAAGGCCTTGGTTAAGTTACCTGTCCTGTTACTTACAGTGTACACATACAATGTGAAGAATATGAACATCAAGTAAGGAAAAAATGTGGTGTACATAAGTTAATAAAACATCCTTTGAAATTACTGGAAAATCTCAGATATCTAGCAGCCTATAAATACATTAGTCTAAATTTACTGTCAAAAAAAACAATTGTACACAGCAAGAATTTACAAGTGCTGTAGTAAAATGAATAAACACAACTTATTTTCAGTGATACTTGTAACTAAATTACATTCAATTGATATTCCATTTTTGATAATAATTTATCAAATAATGCTGTTAATTTTAATAAAATTTGAAAGCACCCAAATTATTTTCTCCAGCATAGAACTACTTTTGCATCAAAATCCTTAACAAAGAGAGAAAGATTCTGAAAATGTTATATAGTAATTTCATGTACACCAGACAGCAGAAAGTTGAAGTTTGTATCACAGAGCAGCTGATGTCACAAGGATGTCTTCTACTGGTGTTTTAGATAGATAGAAGCTGTAGCAAATTACATTGTTGTAAGGATCACAGAATCACAGAATGGAAGGTTCCTCCAATAGAGGTCGGAAGAGAACTCTAGAGATCATCTAGTCCAATCCTCTTGCTCAAGCAGGGACACCGAGAGCATGCGGCACAGGATCACATCCTGGTGGGTTTGGAAAATCTCCAGAGAAGGAGACTCCACAACCAATCTGGGCAGCTCTGTCACCTTCACAGTAAGGAAGTTCTTCCTCACATGGAGATCACAGAATCATAGAATCATAGAATCATTAAGGTTGGAAGGGACCTCTAGGGATCATCTAGTCCAACTCTCCTGCACACACAGGGTCATCTAGAGCACATGGCATAGGACCATGTCCAAGCGGGTTTTGAAGATCTCCAGAGAGGGAACTTCCTGTGTTTTAACTTGTACCCATTATCCCTTGTCCTGTCACTGGTCACCATGGAGAAGAGTTTGGTCCCATCCTCCCTACACTCTCCTCTCAGGTAGTTGCCCAAGTTGATTAGATCCCCTCTCAGTCTTCCCTTCTCTAGGTTAAACCAGCTTAGTCTTTCCTCATATGAAAGATGCTCCAGTCCCTTAATCATCTTTGCTGATCTACGCAGGACCCTCTGTAGAAGTTCCATATCCCTCTTGTACTGGGGAGTCCAGAGCTGCACACAGTACTCCAGGTGTGTCCTCACCATAGCTGAGTGGAGGGGGAAGATTCATCTCCCTTGACCTGCTGCCAACACTCCTCCCAATGGGATCCCAGGATCCCGTTGATCTTCTTGGCCACAAGGGCACATTTCTGCCTCATGGTTAACTTGTTGTCCACCAGGACTCCGAAACCCTTTCCACGAAGCTGCTTTCCAGCAGGTCGACCCCAAATCTGTACTGATGTCTGAGATTATTCCTCTCTGGGCTCAGGATCCTGCACTTGTTCTTTTTGAACTTCATGAGGTTCATCTCTACTCAACTCTCCAACTTGTCTAGGTCCTGTGAATGGCAGCACAGTCCTCTGGTGTGTTGACCCCTCCACCCAGTTTGGTATCATCTGCAAATTTGCTGAGGGTGCACTCTGTCCCCTAATCCAAGTCTTTGATGAATAAGTTGAACAGCACTGGGCTTCTTTTGTTGTCCAGAGGGCAAAAAAAATAGTCTCATCAAACCTCTACTATCAAAATATGATCCTCCAAAAAGGAGTAAGCCACATCCAAACGCTTTGTAGTCCCAGAAATCATCTGTAAGAATAGTGATTGGCCCAGAACAGAAGGCAGCCTTCCACCAGTCTCTCTTCAATGAAAGTATCGCTGAACAAGTTCCAATGCCTGTATCCTCATACTGTTTAATTTAGTAGTTCATATGCAGCCTGTGAGCTTTTGTTTATCTTGTATTTTGCAAGGATGAAATTCTTAAAACCCACAGTTATAGTTACGGTGGGACTGTGAGGTGCCACATGGTGATAAAGAGAAAATAGGCCTTGTTGCAGTTCCATAATCGATAGCCAGATGGTGTTACTAAGACTGAAAAAGGGGAGAAAATATTATATCCCATGCGTACTCTGCTTCACATTTACAGCTATTGCTATGGAGTTGAAAATCCAACTGTTTAGACATTACTCACAGTATAACAAGAATTTTTTTTTGGGTACATATTCCTGAAACAGCAACACGTATAAGTACTTCTAAAGTGTTATAAATTTGAAAGTACTTTAAATTAATATTTAAGCCACAATTTTAAATTAATTTATCTCAGAAAATAAAAGTATTCATATCTCTGCAAGTAATAATAAAAATAATATATATATAATATATGGACATAAATCTTCAGCATTAACTCTCTAGAATGGTGCTAATCAAACAGTCATATAGGAGGAATGTGATTTCAGTTAACACAATAACATCTGGAATTTTATTTGTAAGATAACTAGAAAAATTGCTATCTATTACTTCAAATTTGTCAAGACTTTATTAGAAAATACAGTTGTATTTACTAAGTAAAAAGGATTTTTTTCTGTGAGAAGTTTTCCATCATTAATGTTTTAATTGTGAAAGCAATACAATGGTTTTAGTCATTAAATGAAAGTTGAAGCTGGAAGGACCAAAGTAAGAAAAATATGGTGTTCTCTAAGCAGAAATATTTTGCTTAATGTTTAGGATGACATCAACTTCCATAAATAAATTTGCAACTCAAGGACATAAATAATTAACTATCTGCTTTCATGAATTGAATAGTGTTGTTCTTATTCATAGAAAGGTTGCCAATATTGCATATAATTTCCTTCAGATCTAACTATTATCAAATTATTATGAATGCCCTAAAAAATACACCCTGCAAATTTCATTTTCATGTATTTGATGCTTTAGGAAGGGGAAGACTGGAGTTTGATCTGCAATATTGCATGATACAAACCTTACATTCATATCAGCTATTAAATTCACCCTTGCTTAATGCTTCAGGCACAAGCCATTTGTGAGCGAACTGCGAGAGTGCACTATGTCTTCATTGTGCAAGTGTTCTGCCTCTTCTGAAGTGTTCTGACTTCAGCTTTGGTTTCACCACCGATGAACCTGCTTGGCTCATCATGACCAAGTCAGTGCAGCACCTGAGCATGTTCTGCAGGACTCGAAGCACAGATACAAAGCATAGTTGTATCTGAAAAAGAGCTCCAGTAACTTGACTTGCTAGTGTAGCAATTGTACTTGTCCACGTATAAAAGACAAGCCAGCCATAGCACGTATCCAGCTTGCAGAGACTTTATAACTAGAAAACTGTGAGAAGAAACTAGTTTCTTATTATCTGAGTTGCTTTCGTACTCATTAGTTGAGATTAAACTCATCAACATTGCCATTGACATAATTTGCAAGTTACCAGTGAACCATATAGACAATTGAGGACACGTAGACAATTGGAATTTTGAGGATAGACAATTTGTTTCAGATGCAGACTTCTTAGGTCATATATACAATCTTAGAATCTGTCTCTTAATGCTCTTTATGGATCCCAACATTGAGCCAGAGGTTAACTTTCTATTGGCAAATAGGACACATGAGAAAAAAAGCTTTGGTTAGTTATTAAGGGTAACCAACATTGCTGATGAAGTAATAAAAAGAAGAGAAGCACATCGTATTTTCCCTTTTTTTAATATGCTTTTAAACATGTTAGATTTGAATATTTATATTTTAGCATGATCAGACCATTTGAAATAGAATTGAAACTGGCATTGGATTTAAATCAAAAGGTAGTACTAGGATATTGTCAAACACAATTATAATATATTTACAAATTAATTTTATTTAAGCTTACTATTCACATGATAGCTTACTAAGCACTTAATAAGTGCTTGATAGTGATAAAATATTTCTGTTGCTGTTTCTTTACCTATAGTTTCAGCTGAAGTAAGGATTGTACAATACTTAGAATTTGGTTAACTGATTTCATAGCCCAGTGTTAAAAGTAAAAATTATTTAATTTATAAATTAGGTGGATAGAATTGTACTTATCCAAAGAAGGATATTTTACTCAAAACCTAGGAATTTATCAAAACATTCTTGATTTTGATATGCAAGTAACAGATGACACAGACACTGAAGAGAAGTTGAGAATACTAGGTTACAAACTGGTATTCTACTCCTCACCCCAAAACATGCACACATGCACACACACACACCCCTAAACAACACAGCTAAATTGACTTTAAACTCCTCAAAATTAAATTAAGTGGGAGAGTTTGGGGATCCACTCCAAACCCATGAGAAGGGGTATAAATAATATTTTATTCAACTAGAAATTGCAGAAAAGACACAAGTCTGTGTGAATCTACCATCTCTTCTCTCCCACTTACCTCCTAATGCTTTTTTTAAGTGAGTAACTGGCACAAAACTCAAGTTGTCTAGCTTGTCAGTATATCTTTACCTATGAAGACTGATATTCATCAGTTAATTAATTTGGATTATTTCAGATGCAGCCAGGCTATCTGATATATGCCTCAGGCAGCAAATATGTGGAGTTGCTTTTAAATGTAGTTTTCATTCTGTTAATAATTTGAATAAGTCAAAAAATCCTTTTTCTTCTTAAAAAAGTCTAAATAAAGGTAGATTTTTTTCCCTGAAACTCTTTCAAACACAAGTGGAAGAATAATCTGTATTTTGATTTTTTGCTACATGAAAGGAACTGGAATGTTACAATTCTTTTATTGGAGTTTGCTACAGAAATTCCACTTCTAAGTAGCAATTCTTTCTTGCACAGAATTTCATACTGCTACTAAACTGTAGTTAGGAGTTACTCCATGGTTTCATACCAGAAAAATTGTTCATGAATACAAAGAAATGCCTGATGATGCTTCTCCTCTGCTCAACCCTGGTGACACAACACCTGATGTGTTGTATCTAGTTCTGGGCTTCCCAATGCAAGAGAGAGAGAGTGCTGTTGTAGCAAGTCCAACTCCAACTACTAAGATGATTAAGGGGCTGGAGCATCTGTCACATGAGGAAAAGCTGAGCAAGCTGAGACTTTCAGCCCGGAGAAGAGAAGTCACAGGATGACAAATACATTGTCATTTATATTTGAAGTATCTGAAGGGAAGTTACAGGGAGGAGGTAACCAAACTTCTTTGAGCAGAACCCAGCAATAGAACAAGAGGCAATGAGCACAGACTGAAATGGAGGATATTCTGCCTTTGCAGTCAGTTAGTTCTTCATACTCTTGAGTCTTCCTGGAGAAGTTATTGTGCAATTGTAGTTGATCTAACCCTGACTGTGGTGGAAGAATAGGAAAACAAACAAACAAACAAAAAACAGGTCTAATCCTTTACACAGAAAGAGAACCATCACCCATAGATTTATAGGCAAAGGTCATTTGGGGATCCAGAAATATTTTCCATTTGCTGCCCCAGCAAGTTTTTTTTTTTTTTTTTCTGAGTATACATAATCCATTATGTTGACATTTCCATTGCCAGTTTTTATCTTCCTGTTGGAATAGTAGAGGAATAGCAAGCTTTACATGTGTAAAAGACCGTTGTCCTGTGAATTCCCTGCTCTGCATCAAGAAGGCTGAGGTCAGAGGCATTTCAAAACTCAGTCATCCACATGGAGTTGAATTTTCTATTTTGTTAGAGAGTAGTCCTCAACACAAGTGAAAAGCACAAAGAAAAGCACCTGAGACAATATCAATCACTGCTGTCACTCTACTCCTTGCAAGCCAGCAGTCCTCCTTCTATTCTAAATGGTCATTTTATGATCTTAACTCAGTCATTTTAGGTTGAAGCCTCACACTTCAGTTTCCTCCGTCCTATGTTGGTCCTTTTTCCTTCTGCCTATTCATGTTCTGAGCATCTATCACGTGACCAGGTACTTCTTCTTCTGCATTTTCCAAACCAGCAGTTGAAATATTTCAAAACTACTGTATGTAGCATTTTTAGGATCTTTTAAAATTACTGATCAGTACATAAGAGATACTTTTCGAAAGCACCACCAGAATAGTCTCAGACCCAACATATACTCTGCTTTTACTAATGGTGGATTATTTTCATAACTTAGTATATCTGATCAGCCTGGATTAGGCCTCTAACAAACTGGTATGCTGTCACAGGACTTTTTTTTCCATCCTCCATTCCTTGAAGTCAGTATTTGGAGTCTGGGGAGGAGCTCAGCCTCACAAGCTTGTCATGATGCAAGCAGGAGATGGAACAGACCCCCCAAAAGTACACACCACACCCTATTACTACAGTGCCTTTCTAAATGTACTAAAAAAATTCCTGACTTAAGAGTGGATGAGTTAAGGCCAGTCATGGATAATGCTTCACCAGAGAAAGTTATAACTATCCAGTTCATTTTGAGGAGGCATAGGTGCAGCTAAGTATAACTTCAAGCAGCACTGCATACAGCAAACTGATTTTTTGTCTAGATCCAGAGTTCAGAAGAACCAGCAGTAGTACAAGAGGAAAAGAAGGGACTAGCTTCAGAGATCCAAATCTGCCTCTACACAGAAAGCACCTGAGAAGATATGTATCATTCTTTGGAAGCTATGTCAGAAGATAGACCAGCAGATGGTCTGACAGATATCTAACCTATGAATTCCCCTTTCAGAAAATTAAGACAATTCTAGGATATCTCACAAAATATTACTAGTTCATTCATAAGAGAAGCCTTTAAAAGCCTTCTCAATTTGTTATGTAAAAAAAAAAAAGAAAAAAAAGTCAGATGATTTCTTCTTTCCACATTAACAGTTATGATCTTACAAGCGTGCAACAGGAACTAAGAATACTGTTGCATCAAAAATGTCTCTTCAGTAGTATTTTACAAATATCAGATGAAGTAGGAAGTGGAGCTGACTGAGCAAAACTTAGAGATCTACATCTTGCTTGTACACTTGAAAAATCAACTTGGTATTTAATGCTTTAGTTAGTTCTCCTTCAGCTTTCAGTGACTTTTAAAAAGTAACTTTTAGTGACAATTCTAATTCAGCAGTACTTGTCCTTTAAATATGAGCACTCACAGGCATTCTCATATTTCATCCTTCCCATGCCATATGTGAGATACATTTTAATAAAAGGAACAAAGAAGAAAATAATGGGATATTTCTGCTGTTTAGTGAATATAAATTTTCAAGATCACTGGAAAGCACTGCATTAGTAATAAGAAATCAAGTTTTACACAGGGTTGCAAATAGTCTGGCTGACAAGTGTAGCCTAAGGATCACACAGGAAGGAAACACTCAATGTTAGAAGATGGTCAGTATTTTTACTTACTCTTTTTGAGAGAGGATTTCCCATTGGTTGTACTAGTGTTTCAAAAGCACAACATTAGATTTTAGCCTGCTTCTCTTTTACAAAATCAGAAAAGAGAGAAGACAAAATGTCAGAACGGCATTCTCAACTATTCAAAAATAAACTGTCAGTAAACAGGGAAAGTTTATGAGGTGATGTCAGCAGAGAGGGTCACGGTTTTCTTTATAAATAAATACTCACTGTTATTTTATTATTTTATTAAAAAAAAACCCACAGGATTAAGGTGTCATAGTTTGTCACCATCTCCTTTAAGAGATGTGGAAAATTGTGAGTAAAAATATACTGTGTCCATATTTCTTGTTAGATACTAGTTTATTTGTTCATTTTTTTTAAGTTAGAATGATTTTGAATCACAGCATGCAACCTTGGGAACTGTAGGGATAAAACATTTTTCACAGATTCAACGCCTAGTCATTAATTTATTTTTACAGTAGCAGAACCTTTACAAGAAACTGATCAGACTCTTGTTGCTAAACATTCACTACAACTAAATAAGAGCAACTCATGCTTCTCAGAGCTGCCTCCAATAAAATCCTCATAAGCAAGCTCAAGAAGTGTGGAATAGATGAGCAGACAAGGAGCTTGAGAACTAGCCTACAGGAAGAGCTCAGAGATTCCTGATCAATGGCACAGAGTCTAGATGGATGCCTGGATCTAGCACCGACCCCAGGGTCCGATATTGTTCAACTTAGTCATCGGTGACCTGGATGAAGGGACAAAGTGCATGCTTAGCAAGTTTGCTGATGATACAAAACTGGGAGGAGTGGCTGATACATCAGAGGGTGGTGCTGACAATCAGAGAGATCTGTACAGGTGGAGAGAAGCTGGAGAGAAACCTCCTGAAGTTCAACAAAGGCAAGTGCAAGGTCCAGAAACTGGGAATAAATAAGCCCATCCATCAGTACAGTAATAAGAGGAAAATTTTCTTCACTGTGAGGGTGACTGAGCACTGGAACAGGTTGTCCAGAGAGGTTGTGGAGGCTCCATCCTTGGAGATTTTCAAAATCCACTGGATGCAACTCTGGGTCACATGTTGTAGATGACTCTGCTTGAGCAGGGTAGTTACTAGGTTATCTGCACAGGTCCCTTCCTATTTCAGCTATTCTGTGTTTCTGTGAACTAAAAAACATGGAGTAGTTTAAAACTGACTAGAGAACCAATTGCTGTTCCCTAGTTAAACAGCTGTTTCTTTTTTCCATGTCCTTTTCCCTCAGGAGACATTATTATTAAAACTTACACAGTCTCTTAAACTTAAGAACTGGAAAACTGGACTGGAAAAAAAAAAAAAAGAATTAAAGTAATGACAATACAGGAGGCATACCCAAGGAGGTCAGGTATCTTTGAGTGTCAGTGACTGGGTCAGAAGTCTAGGTTGCTTAGTCCCAATCTTCAAACAGTCAAGGCCGTCTTCTCTGTTGACCTCACTATACATTACCAAGCTGCATTACTGTATAATTTGAACTGCTTCTTCTGTTCTTTATGATGGAGTTTGGTGAAATTTTGTAATAAAGACTCATGCTGCTGGGGTCCTTCACAGCACAAGGTCTCTGAAGCACAAATTGACATCTGAAAGATTTTCCCTGTAACAGTGAGAGATGAAAAATGAGTTTCACAGAGAAACTGCTGCAAGCGTATGCTTTGCATCTATACAGGGCATATGTGGAAGGATTTCTTTCTATTGGATCTAATCTGTGGTAGTGGAAAAAAAACTTTGGAGAAATTACTGATATCTTTTTTAAAAATGAACCCTTAAGTCTACAGAAAACTGATGCAGCCATTGGATAAGCAAGTGCTTAGACTACACCTGCTTACTAACCCATAGATACCATGCAGCTATGGCAAACAAGATTGCCAGCGATGAAGAGAAGTTGTGTTGTTAGTTTCTTACCTCAATGAAGCACTGAAAAACTGCCATGAAAATGAAACTCCCAGCAAAAAGGATCTGTAACCCCTAGTTTCTATGTTTAATATGCAAGTGTAGATATATATGGAAAATGTATATGGTGAATAGGTCAGATAGGGAAATGAATTAGGTATATTTTTCAGGCAAAGGCATAATTAGTCTTCACTTTTTTTTCAATCAAAGAACAATAAAATATTGCGGTTAGCTGGTTAGGCACTAAGCAAATTAATATTCAGCGAATGTCCACACTCCTCATGTCAGGGAAAATTCCTTCCAAACAGCAGATTCTAACACAGGTCATTAGCTTCTTTCCCTTTCTACTCCTCAAAATGCTATTTTAATAGTTAGGTTTTCTCTCCCCCTTAAATAGCTTTTAGCCAACCATTATGACTTAAATGGCAACTGAGACATGAAAAACAAAGTAACTGTAGTGTGAAGGTTAAATCAAATGAAAAACTGTTGGCATCTAGCTGCTGATTTTTTTCCTTAATCACAGACCACAGTTCTCTGTTACTCCACTTTACATGCATTACTTTCAGAGAAAAGGAAGATCACTCATGTGTAACAGGAAGTATATGTTCATTTCAACTGTCCCAGTGTCATTTATTTAGCATATGAGCACAGGAAATATCTAGAAATTGCTCTAAAAAAATCTATCAGAAGCTTATACAACAGACTAGGAATTAAACATTAATTTTTGGTAATTCCATAAATTTGTGTTTCAGAATTTGTGAGGAAAGGATAAAAGTAAATATGTGTTTTCACAGAATTATATTTCGACCTCTTAATTTGCATGAGGCTGCCTGTTTTCCATTAATGCCCAAAATTGCAAGATCTCTCTGGTAGTAGTAACCAGATATCAGAGCTTTAAATCCTTTGAGGAGGCCTGAGGAGCTCTTCTAGAGTCTTTGTCATATTCTAAGTACTTACATTGTCTGGTTTGATTACTGCTTTTGTCAGTTCAACACCTCACTAGTTCAAATAGATAGTAAACGATTCAGAGAACAAAGAGCTCATTTTCAGATAGTAAGCCTGTAAGGACTGTTCCCTCCAGCACCTTATTTCCAGTCATGGCAGTATCCAGATCTGTTTTACTTCGAATTTAAAGGTCAGAACTGGTGAAATCACCTGGGAAAGACTATCCACATTTCCAAATCTTATCATGTTTAATTAGGAATAGGATATCTAAAAAACAAAGAAAGAAACAAATAAAACAAACAACAACAACAAAACAATTTCTTACAGTTCTTTCTGTCTGTGTGATTGGCAGCCTACAAACCTCCAAAACCAGGACACAGCTAAATTAATTAATTCCATCTTTGGTCAGGACTCTATGAGAGACAAGAGTAATATTGATAATCACAGATAATCACAGGTCTGTTGATATAATTTCAGCTTGAGGAAAAGAGGAATATAGAGACCTCTTGCAGTGTCAATAATCGATCCCTAGATGCTAGAACTGCTATCCAGGAATGTCATTCCTTCAGTCTCCTGAACAAAATCTTGAGAATTCTGCATGCTTCAACATGAAAAAAAATGCAGGCTACAGTTACATTTTTATTTATTTAGCACAAAAAGGACCAGTTTTAGACAGGTGGAACTCACCTAGAACTCCATTTGAACTCTACTTGCATAGTTTGCCTTTAAAAGATCAGAATATAAGAACTAATAAACCTAACTAAAGACATAAATCAGGTATCGAGGTCACAGACTACAGTAAAGTTGATAAATATATGTCTTTAGCATACAGTATTTTTACTGCCAACTGTAGTCTGTATTTCAGTTGACATATTTCCACCCGTCAGGAATAGCTGGGTGATGTCTTATAACAGTGATGTCTAATAGACAGGAATGATGTGTTTATGCTGATACTGACTTTTAAATATATCGTCTTAGAGTAATTATAGACTTAGGCAAGAAACACCATTTGCAAAACCATCACTTTCATTTTTGATGCTAGATGTGTTCCAGAAATTATTCAAAGTATCTGTATGTCTCATTTTATTCCTCATTTCTGAAACAGAAACTTTACAGAGAAATGTATAAGATTCATTGATCATTGAAGAACAGTATAAAACTTTTACTGATTCTCTCTGAAGGTGTAAATTTCTTCCTAAATACACATAAAGCAATACTGTGGATAAACAATAGATCTCTGTAGGTTATAATCTATATATGTCAGAGTTTTCATTAAATATGGACTGAAAAAAAAATTCAAAATACAAAAATCATCAAAGACCATAAAATACTAAAGAACTAAAAGGAATTGCTTTATGTAAAGCATCCTTAACAAAATGTGAAAATGTACTTGTAAAGAAAAAAATCCTGCTTATAAAGCTAGTAAATTGAAATATAGAATGTACTGTTTGAAATATGTCAGAACATGTTAACTATCCAGAGAATATAAAGAGCTTGTGATCAACAAGCAGAGGATGCATAAGATCCCCTCAACTCCCATCCAAATAAACAGAATCTATCCTCAGATAACCCCCATCTGGCCGAATGGGTCAAAACTACAAAATGTCACTGTGTGGAGAATCTGTTTCTTTTAGATATCATCTTCAGTAATACTTATCTACAATAAAAGTTGCTTAAATTCTTAAATATCTTGTATAAAGAAAATTTGTAAACTATTGCAATTGGCTACAAATGAGGCAAATGCCTGATTTTCAACTACTGTTTTAACAAGAGAGCTCGCATACCCTTGCCAATGAAGACTGTACAATTACAGAGTCACTGCTTTGTTGCCTTATACTAAGAACCACTCAAAAGCCATTTTGATTTGTGTTGGTGGGGAGAGGACACTCCTGCAGGGGCAACCACCCCATTTCACTGTACTGTGAGTGGAACTTGGTACATGTAGGTCATGCATAGAAATAAATCAGATTTTTTTTTCTTCATACTGAAAGAAGACTGTAATTTACAACAATTTGGATAAACATAAAGCTATCAAGCTGGAAGTGCACCATTCCAAATAAATATTAATAGCAGCATTCCCTCAACAAATTAGACCTGCAAATATACAGCTAAACCACTTATAGGTCAAACACTTGTATTCTTTTTGCACAATAGGAAGCCTTTAGATATCTCATTTCCTTTTGTTGATTTTAACATGCATTGTTTTTCTTTGACATGTTTGACATTTTTATTGTCAGCTTATGCAAGTAAATCACAGTGGAGTTAACCTGGGTTACATTACATGAAAAATTATCCTATAAAATTCACCTTAAGACATAAGACTATTGTGTTAACTTCTTCAAACAGCCAAAGAACAGATATTAGATTTCTTTTCACTTTAATCATGTCATATAGGTGAATCCATGTATTGATGTATAGCTGAATTGCATTTTCTCTGTTCTGGAACAAGCTAATGACTGGATTATGCTTACAGACAAACAATCAAGTCTCAGAGCTACTCTACATTAATCTAACAGTTTGAATACTGTGGTAGGAGACACTGTCATCAGGAAACTGCTTGTTCATCAGCTAAGCCACTAGTTTAAGGAGTTCTGTATCACACCATGCAAAATTTCCCAGCCTTCCATGCAACTGTTTTTTCCCTGCAGGAAGGGATCAAGCTCCAGTTTTCCACTTGAGTAGTGCATTATTCTCTTTCCTGGATTTCCAGAGCTATAGCTGATAAGACTGAACAAATGCCAGTGTTATGTTTATACTAGAATTTCTGAAATTCTATTTCCCAGATCAGAGTTGTGTAGTCTCCTAACACATTGTTGAAAAGTTGCCCCATAAATTATATCTGTTATGAAGTTCTTATATATACTGTGTAGATAGCTTTTGTTCCAAACTTAGGGCTCATTAGGATAGTGCTGATGAACATCTTTCCATGTACAAAGGGTGCGTCCTAGTGGAAACTATGGCTTATGGTGGGTATTTGAAATACATTGAATATCACAAATCACAGAAAGTTAGTGGCTTTTTTTTTTAACTCTATGTAATAACAGTGAAAAAAAAGCTTTTGCTATACTCAGGGCCTTAAGTATTTGACACTAAGCATGCGTTTTGAAGAGATGCAGACTCGTTTAGCTCATCCACACAAAACTCTGAAGTTGGTTTGTATTTGTTCAGGCACCTACAAACAAACAAAAAGACTCACATACAGTCCTGTGCATTGTTCTCACATCTAAAATTTAAGAGTTTTGATTGATTCTCAGCATTTAAGATTTTACACTGAATTACCTGTGGCCTGATTTATAGAGATGCTTAGTCTCTATAGAGATGCTTAAGTCAAAAGGTTATCAGGATTAAATCTCTAAAAATAGGGTCTTGGTCTCAGCAGGTCAGATAAGGACCAACTGAAGCACCAGAGATCTATAGCTACTTTTGAAAAGTCTTAAGTATGAAAAGGCAATACGGGAACAACAGTGTGTGATCCCTCACACCAGGATGGGGAATAACCAAAAAAGGCCAATGCTCTGCATTCTATACCAGTAGTGACTCTGCATAGCTATTTCTTGCCTGAAGGTGTCTGTTTAAAGAGACATATAATGAAGTAGGTGTATTTTCTTTCAGTTTACTTCTCACAACTAACTTTGAGCTAGAGGAACCCAGTTGTTTTAGTAAGAAATCAATATTTGTCTCAGATTGACAAGTCTATGTATTTTTCTGAGGCAAGTGCATTTGTGCAAGGGAAGAGGAGAAGCTAGGAAATGAGCCATATTAGTGATAAATTATTCATTTGTGAGAGAGAACAAAGCAAGGGCTAGTTTTCCCATAACTGTCTTTTACTATACTGTCTCTGCTTGAGTTTTAGTTCTTCTCAAAATCTGCTATATAATCAGCTATACAGTATGTATTTTCTGTCTTTTATGACTTGTTTCATACAGCTTGCAGATGTATGAAAAATTAAAGAACTTATCCATTTGTATACATTCTACTATTTTCTCATGATTGGTCCAGGTAATCCATCCATCAAGAGTGTAGTAGTCCTGTAGCAGTCCAGATTTTAACAGATGCCTCTTTTACTTCTTTTGTTTGTTTGTTTGTTTGTTTATTGGCCATTAATTTGTGTATTTATCACAGGAAATATTAAAAGATTATTTCCTTTCTCATAATTATTTCAGTGCAGAAAACTGCTAAGAAACAAAGGAACATTATCCTGCTGGAATTTAAAGAGCTCCCTGATCTACTGGAGTATGTACAAAGAAAAAAAAAAGAGAGAGAGAGAGAGAGAGAGAGACATCCTGTGAATATCTTATGTAGGCTTCTTTTTTTTTTTTTTTCAGTTAGAAATACTCAGGTTATTCCCAAAGTGCCAGACTATGCCAGTTCAGTAGTTACAATGGCAGCCAGAGTTTCAGAGCATTTCAACTCCAATTTTAGGCATCAAAATAAGCACCCTCATTCATAAAATTGTACAGCAGGCTGGAGTCTTCTCCTTGCCTTTTTTTTCTTTCAAATGCATCTATGGGTGTTTTATCTAAATGACAAATGGAAGACAAACTTTTTAAAAGGAAAAACAGATAAGAAAAATAAAATGATTGAGCACTTGGAAAAACTTAACCAAATTCTGAAAAGTCCTGTTTTCAGTGGGAACCCTGCACTTTTCTAACAGTAGTATAAAAATTATCCTTCTCAGGTTAGTCTAGTTTCTTACAAATTCAAACTCACCTTCCAACTTAAATCATTTTTCTGTTCTAGCTATGAACTACATTCAACTACTGTTGAATTCATCCTTTGGAGATGTGTCTCTCTTAGAAATGTCAAGAAAGATGAATAATTTGTAGACAATTGAACCCACAGACTGAGGCAAATAATTTTCCAGATAAAAAATGCTTTGTTGTATTTTGCATGATGGAAAAGAAAAAAAAAAGTGTCACAATCAGCTGTAGTTTCATTCTCTTTTGAAACCATGTGCCACATGTTTTTCAAGAGAGTTGAACATTGGATATGAAGGTCTGACCAGATGCGTAAACAAAGGTAATCTTTCCTCACAGTAGCCTTGGCAAACTTGCTCTTTTGTCCCTGCAAAACTGGGTATTGTTATTGAACAATGACAGCATCACAGTTATTTCAAAATCTACAGTCAGTATTATATTCAATGTCACAGACATCTTATGCAGAAGATTTGGTATTAGCACTATTAGCAGAACACTGTATTCTGGTACAATTTTCTCAAGTCTTTGAGATTTGAGAAAGATTACCAGATTATTAGTCCTCGGCCTTTTGGATTAAAGGATTTGGAAGTCCTGTGTATGTGTCATAGTGTTCTTGTGTCAAAGATACTAATACTTAGGATCTGTCTGGAAATGTTGTCCTTCCTTTGTCAAAAGATTTTCTTTAGTCTTCTTTTGATAACGGTGTGATGGAATAGCTTAAAAAATGAAACTACTATTCACAGAAATTCCATTAAAACAGAAATTCAGCTTGGGGTGGAGGGAAGAGATTTATTTCTAGCTGCAACTGTCTTTTTTCTACAGTTTTCACTACGAGTACACATGTCCAAACAATTTCCCTATCAAGCTGATGAGAAGAATGGCCATGGCAGAAGCTTGCTATTGTTAGCTTAATGCAAAAGTTTCTTTGGAGGAGAAACAATGACATTACCTAATTGCTAGAACAGTCTTGCTATTTCAAAGGTATCAACACAGTTCTATCATTGGCATATATAGCTGTCAGAATCCAGAGGGCACTGGCAAGCCTTACTGGCCCTGACCATGCCCACCTGGGACCATCTCTGCTCCACAGGACAGGCACTACTGGTGATGGGTCCCTTAAGGAGTAGCAGGCCCTTCTTACTGCTTCTTGACCTTTCCCATTTATGTCATTTAAGTTGCTCACTTTAGAATTAATGAGGATTTTTCCCTAAGTACTCAAAGTTCAAAATTGATTGTATTTCCAATGAAACATTCACATATTTTAAATAAAAAGAAAGCAAAACTAAATAAATAATGCAATAGTTTCTGTAGAAAACAAAAGTGAAATTAAGGCATAAAAAATGTAAAGCTATTTTAATAGAGCACCTACACATTAGATGATTGGATTAAACACTGTAGGCCACCAATATAGCTTGTTGCACCAGAATTCAGGAATCCTGAATACATAATGCCTGTATATACACACACGCATGGATATGTGCATGATTAACCAGGAACTTTTTGTATACAGTTACAATACTAAAGGTGAACTACATATTATGATTTACATAATATATCTTGAACTGATCCAACAGATTGCTATCAATGATCAGGGGAGCATTGACTCCTTCACTATCTTGTTCTCAGCTTCCTAGGTCTGCTCTCATTCTCTTCCATAAGTGAATGTTTTACTCTCAGGTTAGCAAGTTGAATCTGTTCAAAGAAGAATCTGGCAATGGCAGTTGCTGACAGACAAGAGTTGCATGATTACAGAAGATTCAGAACCCCTTGGCCTTATGGTGTGGGAAATCTAGATTGCCAGCTGTTGCGATAAACTCCATACTGGGACAGATCCATCTAATTCAGTATATTTTCAAAGAGTGACCCAGAAAGTCTTCTTAGCACTAATGAATAAGAAAACGCCAACTCTAAGCCATTATTGCAACTTTCCGTTTTCCTGGCATTTCCTTTTGTTCATATAGAAAATGTAAGATTACTCAGTGAATATTCAAATATCTACACAACAATAGGAAAGAAAGAAGGAAAGGGAAGGGAAGGCAAAGGAAAGGAAGGGGAGTGGAGGAGAGAGGAGAGGAGAGGAG